>CM036766.1:1421779-2021779 GCA_020796225.1 Arion vulgaris
AAATGTCTATACGACAATTTTCACAAATACGATACCATTCTCCGTAGCATGTTCCAACTATTATCTCTCTATCCGACACTTTTTAATGTATACCGTCTAGCACACACTCAACACATCATATGTGGCATTTGACACACAGTCAACACATGACGTATGACATATGACACACAGTCAACACATAACATGTGACATTTGACACACAGTCCAAACATAACATGTGAGATTTGACACACAGTCCAAACACAACATGTGACATTTGACACACAGTTCAAACATAACATGTGACATTTGACACACGGTCAACACATGAGATGTGACATTTGACACACAGTCCAAACATAACATGTGACATTTGACACACAGTTCAAACATAACATGTGACATTTGACACACAGTCAACACATGAGATGTGAGCATTGTGACACACAGTTACAGACACAGTCACAAAATGTGACATTTGACACACAGTCAACACATGAGAGTGACATTGAACACATCAACACATGAATGTGACATTTGACAAGTCAACACATGGATTCAACATCACATAGGAATGCACAGTTCAAACAAACATGTGACATTTGACACACAGTCAACACATGAGATGTGACATTTGACACACAGTCAACACATGAGATGTATGACATTGACACACAGTAAAACACAGAGAGTGAATTTGACACACAGGATACACATGAGATGTGACATTTACAATATTTACAAAAAACAAAGAAGCAGAGGATACAATAGAAGCAGAGAATACAACAGAAGCAGAGGATACACATAACAGAGATAAAATACAAGAGGATACAACAGAGGATACAGCAGAGATACAACAGAGGATACAACAGAGATACAATCAGAGATCAGCAGAGGATAAATTTGAGGATACACAGATAGAGATACAACAGACGTCAATGCAGAGGTAAACAGAAGCAGAGATACAACAGAGCAGAGATACAACAGAGCAGAGGATACAACAGAAGCAGAGGATACAGGCAGAAGTCAGAGATCAACAGAAGCAGAGATACATGAACATGATCAACTCTGAACAGCAGATAAATTATACAGAGATGAAATACAGACTTCTGAACACAGACTATATGATACACAGTCCCACAATAAATCGCTAGACAGATATTATAATTTTTGGGCCGTTATAGAATTTTCTAATTTCTGACGTTCAATTTGTTGGTTTTGTTTATGTATCGAGTCTTACTTGTTCCAACGCCTATTTTCGTGTTCTTGCTCTCTCTCTCTATACGTTCTGTGTGCTTTGCTTTATTTGTTCTCTCTCATACTTCTGCTGTTATACGTTCTGTGTTTGCTTTGTTTCTCTCATCTAATCGTCTCAGTTGCTTTAGTGTGTCTGCTCTCTATACGTTCTTGTGCTTTGTCTCTCTTCTCTTCTATACGTTCTGTTGCTTTGGCTTTGTTCTCTCTCTCTTCTATACGTTCTGTGTTTGTCTTCTAGTTCTTGCTCTTCTCTTCTCATATACGTTCTGTGTTTGCTTGTGTGTCTCTCTCTATAGTTCTGTGTTTGCTTGTTCTCTCTCTATACGTTCTGTGTTTGCTTTGTTTCTCTTCTCTATACGTTCTGTGTTTGTTTGCTTGTTCTCTCTCTCTATATCGTTCTGTGTTTGCTTTGTGTGTCTCTCTCTCTATACGTTCTGTGTTTGCTTTGTCTCTCTCTCTCTATACGTTCTGTGTTTGTTGTTCTCTCTCTCTATACGTTCTGTGTTTGTGTGTTCTCTCTCTATACGTTCTGTGTTTGCTTTGTCTCTCTTCTTATACGTTCTGTGTTTGCTTTGTGTCTCTCTTATACGTTCTGTGTTTGCTTTGTCTCTCTCTATACGTTCTGTGTTTGCTTTGTCTCTCTTTCTCTATACGTTCTGTGTTTGCTTGTGTGTCTCTCTCTTATACGTTCTGTGTTTGCTTTGTTCTCTCTCTCTATACGTTCTGTGTTTGCTTTGTCTCTCTCTCTATACGTTCTGTGTTTGCTTTGTCTCTCTCTCTCTATACGTTCTGTGTTTGCTTTGTCTCTCTCTATATACGTTCTGTGTTTGCTTTGTCTCTCTCTCTCTATACGTTCTGTGTTTGCTTTGTGTCTCTCTCTATACGTTCTGTGTTTGCTTTGTGTCTCTCTCTATACGTTCTGTGTTTGCTTGTGTCTCTCTTCTCTCCTATACGTTCTGTTTGCTTTGTCTCTCTCTCTCTATACGTTCTGTGTTGTTGTGTCTCTCTCTCTATACGTTCTGTGTTTGTTGTCTCTCTCTCTCTATACGTTCTGTGTTTGCTGTGTCTCTCTCTCTCTATACGTTCTGTGTTTGCTTTGTGTCTCTCTCTCTATACGTTCTGTGTTTGCTTTGTCTCTCTCTCTCTATACGTTCTGTGTTTGCTTTGTCTCTCTCTATACGTTCTGTGTTTGCTTTGTGTGTCTCTCTCTTTACGTTCTGTGTTTGCTTTGTCTCTCTCTCTATACGTTCTGTGTTTGCTTTGCTTCTCTCTCATACGTTCTGTGTTTGCTTTGTCTCTCTCTCTCTTACGTTCTGTGTTGCTTGTGTCTCTCTCTCTCTATACGTTCTGTGTTTGCTTGTCTCTCTCTCTCATACGTTCTGTGTTTGCTTTGTCTCTCTCTCTCTATACGTTCTGTGTTTGCTTGTCTCTCTCTCTATACGTTCTGTGTTTGCTTTGTGTCTCTCTCTCTATACGTTCTGTGTTTGCTTTGTCTCTCTCTCTCATACGTTCTGTGTTTGCTTTGTCTCTCTCTCTCATACGTTCTGTGTTTGCTTTGTTCTCTCTCTCTTACGTTCTGTGTTTGTTCTCTCTCATACTTCTGTGTTTACTTTGTGTCTCTCTCTCTGTGTTTGCTTTGTCTCTCTCTCTATACGTTCTGTGTTTGCTTGTGTTCTCTCTCTTACGTTCTGTGTTTGCTTTGTTCTCTCTCTCTATACGTTCTGTGTTTGCTTTGTCTCTCTCTCTCTATACGTTCTGTGTTTGCTTTGTCTCTCTCTCTATACGTTCTGTGTTTGCTTTGTCTCTCTCTATACGTTCTGTGTTTGCTTTGTCTCTCTCTCTATACGTTCTGTGTTTGCTTTGTGTCTCTCTCTCTATCTTTCTGTGTTTGCTTTGTTCTCTCTCTATACGTTCTGTGTTTGCTTTGTCTCTCTCTATACGTTCTGTGTTTGCTTTGTCTCTCTCTCTCTCTATACATGTCTGTTTGTTTGCTCTCTCTCTCTCTCTATACGTTCTGTGTTTGCTTTGTCTCTCTCTCTATACGTTCTGTGTTTGCTTTGTGTCTCTCTCTCTATACGTTCTGTGTTTGCTTTGTGTGTCTCTCTCTATATACGTTATGTGTTTGCTTTGTCTCTCTCTCTCTCTATACGTTCTGTGTTTGTTGCTCTCTCTCTATACGTTCTGTGTTTGCTTTGTCTCTCTCTCTCTATACGTTCTGTGTTTGCTTTGGTGTGCTCTCTCTCTATACGTTCTGTGTTTGCTTTGTTCTCTTCTCTATACGTTCTGTGTTTGCTTTGTCTCTCTCTCTCTATACGTTCTGTGTTTGCTTTGTGTCTCTCTCTCTATACGTTCTGTGTTTGCTTTGTCTCTCTCTCTCTTATACGTTCTGTGTTTGCTTTGTCTCTCTCTCTCTGATACGTTCGTGTTTGCTTTGTTTCTCTCTCTCTATAGTTCTGTGTTTGCTTTGTGCTCTCTCTCTATACGTTC
This sequence comes from Arion vulgaris, assembly GCA_020796225.1. Taxonomy (NCBI): domain Eukaryota; kingdom Metazoa; phylum Mollusca; class Gastropoda; order Stylommatophora; family Arionidae; genus Arion; species Arion vulgaris. Next base: position 1,425,503 of record CM036766.1, read on the forward strand.
TGTGTTTGCTTTGTCTCTCTCTCTATACGTTCTGTGTTTGCTTTGTCTCTCTCTCTCTCTCTCTCTATACGTTCTGTGTTTGCTTTGTCTTCTCTCTTATACGTTCCTGTGTTTGCTTTGTCTCTCTCTCTCTATACGTTCTGTGTTTGCTTTGTGTCTCTCTCTCTATACGTTCTGTGTTTGCTTTGTCTCTCTCTCTCTCTATACGTTCTGTGTTTGGTTTGTCTCTCTCTCTCTCTATACGTTCTGTGTTTGCTTTGTCTCTCTCTCTCTCTATACGTTCTGTGTTTGGTTTGTCTCTCTCTCTCTATACGTTCTGTGTTTAGTTTGTCTCTCTCTCTCTATACGTTCTGTGTTTGCTTTGTCTCTCTCTCTCTCTATACGTTCTGTGTTTGCTTTGTCTCTCTCTCTCTCTATACGTTCTGTGTTTGGTTTGTGTCTATCAGTTTCTTCTACTTCTTCTTCTTCAAACGCTCCATATCGACCACTTGTTAACCACTCTTTGTGATTTGTATGTGATCTGAACCTAAGAGCGATTGTATGTTGTGCAATTATGAGCCTACAAGTAGGCCAGTACATCGGATTTCTGCAACGCTTTTTAAATTTACTAGACTAGCTTCCCTATGCCCTACCTCAGTCGCCTCTTACGACATGCCTTATAGGTCACAGTGGTACTATTCTTTGCTTTCCTTGCGGTTCCCGGCCTACACGGGCGCTATCAGTTTCTCATTCTGCTCTCTGTCCGTCTCTCTCTCTCTGTCTCTGTCTCGCTCTCTCTCTCGCTATGTCTCTCTCTCTTTCTCTCTCTCTGTCTCTCTCTCTATCTCTGTCTCTTTCTCCCTCTTTCTCTGTCTCTCGCTCTCTCTCTCGCTCTGTATCTCTCTTTCTCTGTCTCTATCTCTGTCTCTTTCTCGCTCTCTCTCTCTCTCTCTTTCTAGCTCTCTAGTTCTGTCTCTCTCGCTCTCTCTCTCTTAAATTCCTGCTACATTTCTCATTGGCAAATATTCTCACTTTCTGTAAGTTGAGAGATTCTGCTGCTGCTGGTGTTGCTGGTGCTGCTGTGCAGACATTCTGTGATTAATAGATACTTGATGTATGTTTATCGTTAACCATTTTTATGTTCGTCTGTTAGTTCTCTCACTATAAACCTCACTTGTTATGTTCGTCTGTTAGTTCTCTCACTATAAATCTCACTTGTTATGTGCGTCTGTTAGTTCTCTCACTATAAACCTCACTTGTTATGTGCTTCTGTTAGTTCTCTCACTATACATCTCACTTTAAATGTGCTTCTGTTAGTTCTCTCACTATAAATCTCACTTGTTATGTGCGTCTGTTAGTTCTCTCACTATAAACCTCACTTGTTATGTGCTTCTGTTAGTTCTCTCACTATAAATCTCACTTGTTATGTTCCTCTGTTAGTTCTCTCACTATAAATCTCACTTGTTATGTGCTTCTGTTAGTTCTCTCACTATAAACCTCACTTGTTATGTGCGTCTGTTAGTTCTCTCACTATAAATCTCAGTTGTTATGTGCTTCTGTTAGTTCTCTCACTATAAATCTCACTTGTTATGTGCGTCTGTTAGTTCTCTCACTATAAACCTCACTTGTTATGTGCTTCTGTTAGTTCTCTCACTATAAATCTCACTTATGTGCTTCTGTTAGTTCTCTCACTATAAACTCTCTTTATGTGCTTCTATTAGTTCTCTCACTATAAATCTCACTTATGTGCTTCTGTTAGTTCTCTCACTATAAATCTTACTTGTTATGTGATCCTGTTAGTTCTCTCACTATAAACCTCACTTGTTATGTGCTTCTGTTAGTTCTCTCACTATAAATCTCACTTGTTATGTGCTTCTGTTAGTTCTCTCACTATAAATCTCACTTGTTATGTGCTTCTGTTAGTTCTCTCACTATAAATCTCACTTATGTGCTTCTGTTAGTTCTCTCACTATAAATCTCACTTATGTGATCCTGTTAGTTCTCTCACTATAAACCTCACTTGTTATGTGCTTCTGTTAGTTCTCTCACTATAAATCTCACTTGTTATGTGCTCCTGTTAGTTCTCTCACTGTAAATCTCACTTTATATGTTCGTCTGTTAGTTCTCTCACTATAAATATCACTTTATATGTTCTTCTGTTAGTTCTCTCACTATAAATCTCACTTTATATGTTCTTCTGTTAGTTCTCTCTTTATAAACCTCACTTTGTATGTGTATGTGTGTTTGTGTGTGAGTGGATATGACGCTGCTGGAAGAGGAGTGCGAGATTGTGTTTTAGTTTATGAATGTGTGTGTGTATATACAAGTGTGTGCGTGTGAATGTTTGTGTGTGCTACTATGCATGTCTATGAGTGTGTGTGTGTATATATGTATGTATGTATGTATGTATGTGTTTTGTGTATGTATGTATATATGTATGTATGTATGTGTGTGTGTCTGTGTTTGTGTATGTATGTATGTATGTCTGTGTGTGTATGTATGTATGTATATAGGTATGTGTTTGTGTATGTATGTATATATGTATGTATGTATGTATGTATGCATGTATATACGTGTGTCTGTGTCTATGTGTATGTATGTATGTATGAGTATGTAAATATGTCATATGTTCCTCTGCTCATCAACACACATACACAGACACACAACCACAAAGAGATAAACGAATATAAAACTAGGTTGTAAACAAAACCAAACAATGTTGGTAAACAAGTCTTCATGTGCTATCGTAGTCAGTCTTAGACTAATATTCACTACAATCTGATTATAGATGCTGCTGATGAAGCTTTCATGCCGTTCTTGTTTAACTTTCTAGACCTATGTGCATACAATGAATAAATAATCAGTCGCATGCAGACACATGTGCACACAGAAAGACATTTATGAATACATGCATGCATATCTATATATACATCAGTGGCGTATACACAATGTGTCATTGTCGATTTGTTTATACATACATCAGTAGCGTATACTCCATGTGTGCTAGCCGTGCGTCGCACTCTCAATAAAACTCCTAAATTAATTCTTAACGTTAAATTAAGAAGAACATAAGTTTAAACAAATAATTTACAAATGTGTTAACATTTTCAAAAACCATGTTCGTAATATTTTGTTCAATATCTGGTGTATTATTGTATATATATTATAGATGTCTGCAAAGCCGCAATGAACAACTTTCCTATGGTCCAGCACATGGGAAAGACTAGCTGATGACAGAGTTGTGTGGAAAGCCAACTTGCGAAAGGGCGCATAGTCTTTTGAGAAGAGACTTATGTATGAGCTGAACGACAAGAGAGAAAAGCGAAAACTCAGAAGTTGTCACAGTAAAACACTTGTCAATTGACCGTCTGTAAAAACGAAAAAGGCAATATATAAGAGGAATATTTAGCTCAGACCGTAACGAACCAGTCAATGGCTAGACGAACCTGTCAATGGCTAGACGAGCCAGTCAGTGGCTAGACTTTACTTGTGTGCGATGAGAATCGAGCACACATATATTCTAATTCCATCCTAGACGAGATAAGTGACATCCAGCCCCAGAAGTAAATACGTATTTGCAGTGCACAATCGGTAGATTCATCAACTTGAGACATCAACGTGAGACATCAACTTGAGACATTAACTTGATACATCACCTTGACACATCAACTTGAGAGACTTGTTTTATGCTGAATGAGTTGTACATATGTGACAGGATAGACGGTCATAAGTGGCCCAGGTTAAGAACCTCTACTGAACAAACTGTCACTAAACCAGTCAGCAGTGGTAACTAAACAAATATCGTTGAAGATTCAAGAGAAACGTGACCTTCGTGAGATACTATTGCAATTAATTTGTTTGCTTTTCTCTATTTTATCAGCTGGATAATTAAAGCAAACAATAGCAGCTCATTCTGATATCAAGGAACATATAAAGCCAACAATAGCAGCTCATTCTGATATCAAGGAACATATAAAGCATTAGCGACAAACGATCGTTACAGAACAATAAATACAGGAAGTAGCCGACAAGTGACCGTCTCACTGACTAGTCCCAGAAGGGGTTTGTCTCTGAAAAAAAAGTAATTTTCTTTATTAATTAAGTTACAGCAATTATTTTATCATGGGCATGTAGACATAAGAATATAGACTTCTACTTCTTCTGTGTTCTCACTAGATTGGGATTTCGGATTCTCTAATAAAGGCAGCCGTCTGCCTCAGATTATCAGCCACCACATACAGTTTGTCTTCTGCGTTCTCACTAGATTGGGATTTCAGATTCTCTAATAAAGGCCGCCGTCTGCCTCAGATTATCAGCCACACCATACAGTTTGTCTTCTGCGTTCTACGTTGATTTCGACTTAAAGCCGTCTGTCGAGACCACAGTTGTCTCTGGTTCTCTAGATGATTTCAGATTCTAATAAAGGCCGCCGTCTGCCTCAGATTATCAGCCACACCATACAGTTTGTCTTCTGCGTTCTCACTAGATTGGGATTTCGGATTCTCTAATAAAGGCAGCCGTCTGCCTCAGATTATCAGCCACGCCATACAGTTTGTCTTGGACGCTTGTGTAAGTAGGCCACCTCTTTTTTCTCAAGTCTGCATACTGGGTGCAGTTCTGTAGGATATAATTCCTATGATTTCTGCTTCCCGTTTGTGCCGACCTCTTCCTGCAGTAAGTTTTGGCTATCCTCGTGATGGTAGGTCTGAATTCTTACCGTGTGGCTAAATCTCCGAGGCAGATTGGCGACCGTAGAATCCGTTATCCCATTCCTCATTGTGAGGGGTCGTTGCACCATGTTATGCGCCTTACGGCCTGGTGCATCCGTTTTCTGCAAGCATTTGTTTCGGGTTAGCATTTCCTAGTGGATACGTGCATCCGATTTCAGCCAAACCACCTTAGTCGCCTCTTACGACATGCGTGGCAGGTAACAGTGGTTCTATTCTTTACACCCCAAATTTGGGCCCCGGCAACCACTCGGGCGGAATATAGATCTATTTTAATGTTTTAAGAAAAAACATTGCATGGTTGCCATAACAACAGCAGTCTCTTTAAAAAAATACATGTTACTAGAATCCTAAAATTTACAAAAGAAACAAATATATTTAGAAATAAAGGTGTGCTTCATAAACTGTAAACATATTAACACCTACATGTCTATATTGATTTTCTGTACAATCTCTAGAAATATCATTTAATTTTTTTTTTTAAACCTATGATTCACACAAAACCGCACAAAATGTGTCATTATTTCACATTCAAACTTAATTTTAAAATCACATTTTTACAAAAATGTAATTTGATATTGCCCTGTAGCTATACAAGTAAATGTGGTATATTCATCTCAAATTTCGTGTATCTAGCTTTAGTATTAGTTAAAACTTAAAATTAGTTTTAAAATGGGGGGAATGATTTTGAGAAAACTCAATTTTAAACTTGGAATTTGAAAGAAAAATGTTGTAATTTTAATAGTGATAGTAAAGATATGCAATACAGAATATTGTAATGTTAATATGCAAATAAAACAAGATAATTTTATGTGTAGTAGATAATACGAATACTGTACTTTATAGAACTATACACTTTGAAAAATCGATGTTTTTGATTAAAACTAAACTTTTCTAGAGAGCAGATCGAATACATACGATCGTATAACTAATTACATTTTGATACAGATCATAAGAGAACTTTATAGTGATCAAATGACGGCTGTATGAACATGTGATGATACATCAGACTGGTTTGACATATAGAAGGGAGTCAGACAAGGCTGCATTTTGTCGCCTTGTCTGTTTAACATATATGCAGAAAACATCATGAGACATCATGAGAAATGTTACAGAAGGTAGCGGAAAAAAACAATACGATCATTTTATAATCGGAGGAAGAGAAATACATGAACTACGATACGCTGATGATACAGTGCTACTGTCAACATCACAAAAGGGATTGAGAAATTATTAGGAGAAGTGAAAGATAAATCGAAAAACAAAATCTATATCTCAATGTGGCAAAAACAAAAATAATGACAACAGATAAAACGAAAATGACAAATGATATTTTTATCAAAGGAGAGAAAGTAGAAAATGCGAACAGTTTTGAATATCTTGGTTCACTGCTAACAACAGATGAAATGTGAACAGTTTTGAATATCTTGGTTCACTGCTAATAGCAGATGGAAATGTGAACAGTTTTGAATATCTTGGTTCACTGCTAACAACAGATGGAAATGTGAACAGTTTTGAATATCTTGGTTCACTGCTAATAGCAGATGAAATTGTGAACAGTTTTGAATATCTTGGTTACTCTAACAACAGATGGAAATGTGAACAGTTTTGAATATCTTGGTTAACTACTAACAATAGATGGAAATGGGATGAAGGAAATTAAAAGAACAAACATGGCTTTACAAAACATTAAACAACTCAAAACAGTATGGAACGGAACTGATAAGAAAACAAAGATCAGAATACTAAGAGCATTTGTCTTTTAGTATTCTGATCTGGGATTAGTATTTTGATACTAATCCCAGTGGCAACGTATGGTTGTGAAGCATGGACATTTAATAAAGCAGTGGAAAACATATATGTGCTTTTGAATATAAGTGTTACAGAAGAGTCCTCCGTATATCATGGAAAGAGAAGAGAACAAATAGATCTATCCAGAAAGAAATCAAAATTTAAAAAACTGGCTGATGCTACAAATAAAAAAAAGAAAATTGAGATATTTTGGACATATAAAAAGACACGAAGGGCTGAGAAGACCATCATGGAAGGAGGCATACCGGCAAAGAGAAGAAGAGGAAGACCACGGAGGAGATGGATTCAGGATGTAACTGATGGTTTGAACATGACAGCTGCAGAGGCAGGACATCTGGCCTATGAGAGAGAGAAGATTCGGAGGACTGTTGGGGTGTCAAAGTTCTGCTCAGGGCAAGCTATTTAATGATGACAATGATAAATAATTAAAAGTCTTGTGCATGTTTTATTTGTCTGTGATTTATGGAAACAAATTTGTTGGCACGCATTTGTTAAAGCAAATATTCCGACTAGTCAAGAGACGGTAATAAGTAGATGTAACGATCGATAGATACATTCAAAGTCAGAACAGATCGATTACAATTATGCACATACAATTTCATTGTTTAATAAGCACAGTTTAGCATTTTGTAATTAAATTGAAACCAAAAACACATTGTAAACAGTTGGCAACTGTTTACATAAACAACGTTACCTGAAGAGACGTGAAATGTTTACATAAACAACATTACCTGAAGAGACGCGAAATGTTTACATCAACAACGTTACCTGAAGAGACGCGAAATGTTTACATAAACAACGTTACCTGAAGAGACGCGTTGTACACCTCCGAGTTTCTGAGTTCTGCCTCATCTTTAAACTCCAGGCCAGCCTGAACAGCGTCATAATATGGGCAAGTAAATGGGGTCTAGAAATAAACCGGAGCAAAACTATAGCAACGCTTTTCTCATTGTCAACAAAGGAAGAACACTTCAGACTGAAATTTAACGATGATATCGTTCCCCGTTCCCATACTCCAACCTTTTTGGGAGTTAAGCTTGACAGTCGTCTGACATGGAAACATCACATAATGGAAACAAACAGAAAGGCTATGAGGAAACAAAGTGTGATGCGGAAGCTGGCTGGAACTACCTGGGAGCTGATATTCGAATCCTGAGTCAGGTGTACACTGGTGCAGTTAGACCGACCCTCGAATATGCATCATCGACATGGATATCAGCAGCCCATTCAAACAAATCGATACTGGGAAAAACACAAAACAGGTGTCTGCGTACTATTTTGGGAGCCATGAAATCTACACCAATTGTAGAAATGGAAAAGGCAGCCAACATCCAGCCCTTGGAAGACAGAAGAAGGAGAAAATGGATTCTACAGACTGAAAGGATCAAAAGAATGCCTCACCATCCACTGCATGAAAAAATAGCGGCTAGAACAAAGAACAGACTAAAGCGCACAAGTCTAAACCACAAAGCAAAAGAAATAGGAAAGTCATACTTGGAACTACTAAATCATAATTCCATACCTGAAGAATTGCTTTTTGATCACTGGGAACCAGACTCAGTACCACTAAACTTTTCAACCTCCATCCCTAAATTATTAAGCAAAGATGCCGAGCCTAATCTAGTGAAAAAGCAATTACAATGGAACATCTCCATTACATGTTTCCAGAAGACAGCTGGATAAGAATTTACACAGATGGATCGGCAATGAGGCAACCATGAATGGTGGAGCAGGAGTGTACATTAGGCACCCAGATGCTACCACTGTGTCTCTAGCGGCTCCTACTGGAAGAATATGTTCCAACTACAAAGCAGAACTCATAGCCCTTCTGATGGCAGCACAGCACATGAATAAGCTGCAAGCAGCTGCAAGCAAGATGGTATTTCTTACAGACTCATTGTCAGCTATACAAGCCCTGGAGGCTAAATCCACTGACAGCACAGTACAAAAACTACAAAGAGAACTTGCTCAGCTTTCAGAAAAGGCAGAAATTCACTTGCAGTGGATTCCATCTCACTGTGGCATTGCAGGCAATGAGAGTGCTGATGTCTTAGCTAAGGAGGCAGTGCCAAAGAGCAAATTTACCAACCCTTGTCTTTTCAAGAGGTCAAAACCCTCATACAGAGAAAATCTGCAGTAGACTGGAAGACAAACACTGGATATGATTATGGAAAAGACTCCCTCAAAGACCTAAGCAGAACAGACCAGGTCATTATATTTCGACTACGCACCGGACACTGCAGACTCAACAAACACTTATACAGACTAGGAATAAGTCAAACAGTTCTCTGCCAGTGTCAGCAGGCAGAACAGACACCAGAGCATATCCTGCAAGACTGTCCTCTTCTGTGTGAGCTGAGAAGCAACATGTGGCCACACCCAGTCGACCTGAAAACTAAGCTTTGGGAAACCTGACAGACCTGAAGCTGTCTGCCCAGTTTGTGGTCCACAGTAAATTAAGCGCATGACCAGAGATCGCTGAAGAAGAAGAAGAAGAAGAGACGCGTTGAATTCCCGGTAAGGTCAAGAAGTTTTATGTCGTGGGGAACAAAGAAAAATCGTAACTTGAACAGTTTCACAGTGACTGCACTAGCCATGCGCGGCCATTACATTCCAAATTCTACTGTCCCTGTTGTTCTACACCGCCTTAAATATCTGTATTACAAGCAGTAAATGCAGTTTTGAAACATGATGTTGATATTAGATTTGATCACAGTCGGATCTCCTATCTATCATCATATACACTTTCATATATCATATTATTTGACCACAGCCGGATCTCCTATCTATCATCTATATATATATATATATATATATATATGATTTATCCACAGCCGGATCTCCTATCTATCATCTATATATACAAGATTTGACCACAGCCGGATCTCCTATCTATCATCTATATATACAAGATTTGACCACAGCCGGATCTCCTATCTATCATCTATATTATATATATATATATATATATATATATATATATATATATATATATATATATATATATAAGATTTGACCACAGCCGGATCTCCTATCTATCATCTATATATATATATATATATAAGATTTGACCACAGCCGGATCTCCTATCTATCATCTATATAAAGATTTAAAAGCTGATCTCTATATATATATTATATATATATATATATATATATATATATATAAGATTTGACCACAGCCGGATCTCCTATCTATCATCTATATTTATATATATATATATATATATATATATATATATAAGATTTGACCACAGCCGGATCTCCTATCTATCATCTATATATACAAGATTTGACCACAGCCGGATCTCCTATCTATCATCTATATATATATATATATATATATATATATATATATAAGATTTGACCACAGCCGGATCTCCTATCTATCATCTATATATACAAGATTTGACCACAGCCGGATCTCCTATCTATCATCTATATATACAAGATTTGACCACAGCCGGATCTCCTATCTATCATCTATATATATATATATATATATATATAAGATTTGACCACAGCCGGATCTCCTATCTATCATCTATATATACAAGATTTGACCACAGCCGGATCTCCTATCTATCATCTATATATATATATATAATATTTGACCACAGCCGGATCTCCTATCTATCATCTATATATATATATATATATATAAGATTTGACCACAGTCGGATCTCCTATCTATCATCTATATATATATATATATAAAATTAATCTATAGTCATGAATTTGTGTTTATGTCTGTTGACTTTAATTGAAGATATCTGGTCATTCTACGGACTTGAAATTTGGCATGAGGGTAGCTTTCATAGATGGGAAGATGTAAAACAATTACAAAACTAGACTATCAGTCTAAATGCTAATTTAACGAAATTGTCATGAAAATTAAAACGACGAAAACGAATTTTTAATTTGCCAGTCACATGTAAAAAGCGATGGCAATGATTATAACGTATTTTCATACATAAACTTAGAGGTACGTGTGGCCGAACTGATAAGAGCCAGTCTCCCATGCTCGATTCACGGTATGGCCAAGGATGTTCTTTTTTTTAAAGTACATCTGGTCACTATTCGATAAGTTTATAATTTGAATAAATTCAATTATCTAATTGTTGTTTTAGTCGATTTTCAAGGGGGTATGTTTATTTAACATGTCTAGTCTCGCACTGTTAAGGACTGCAGAAATGATACGGGGTGGGGCATGTTTATTTAACATGACTAGTCTGGCACTGTTAAGGACTGCAGAAATGATACGGGGGCATGTTTATTTAACATGACTAGTCTGGCACTGTTAAGGACTGCAGAAATGATACAATTTCGTAGATCTATCGAAACTAATGAGGGGTTGGAAAATGATAAGCAAAATGAAGGCCAGATACATGGAGACAGAAGGGGAAAGATTAGTTATTAGGCTTGACTAGGCGATTGAACGAAGACAGGTATAGGAAGTATTACGTAAGTAATGAAACATTAATTATAAAATATGAAAATAAACAACACTCAACGTTTCGGTGCTTAGATCTTTATCAAGAACAAAATACTTACACAAAAAACTTAATTAACTAAAACATAAAACTAACAAATGATGTGAAGCAAACGATACTGGCATACGTACCTGCTCCTAGAGTGCTTGTCTCTTGGTCAGTATCTTGTGAATGATAGAATGGACAGGAAATAGGAAGACTATTAGGTTATCGGTTGGCTGGTCAATCTGAAAGGGTCAGTGGCAGGTTACATAAGATATTGTGTGTACAGGTGGGAACAAAGACCACACGTGGGAAGAGCAGGAAAGGTGGGTGGAAGACACGTGAGATAATGGCGTTCATTTCCGACGCAGCATACTGATGTGTAGACACGTGCACCCTCATTAAACATGGGCCCTGTTAGGCTAATATGGATTGCATGCAGTCTGATAGCAAGGGCGGGTATGTACCGGGGGTAGTGGTCAACAGTATCACACTGCCATTTGTAGACTTGACTACAAGCGTGGGAGGAGTGTAAGGGCGATCGACGAGGACACTGAAGAGGAATGACTTGGAAGATGAGCGGAAAAGAATAACAAATGTAACTGCAATAGTGATGTAATATTACAACTAGATTGCAACTAAATTCTCCGTGAGAAGAAGAACGGCTACAACTGCTGGTGTGATGTAAGTAGTGACGTAGGCTCTAGCAGAATCAAATATGTAAACAAACATATTTCACTTTGCAATTAACTGTATGTGTACTCCTACCCTCCCCTCTCTTCCCACCACCCACACACAGATGTACATGCACACACATGCACACGGTCATACACACTCATATGCAAGTCTAAAACATAACCCATACACACCTATCCTTCACATTACACACACACACACACACACCCTAAAACAATATACGCACATCCCATACATATATTCCACACATACATCCCACACATATATCCCACACATATATCCCACACATATATCCACACATATATCCACACATATATCCCAAAATATATCCTACACATATATCCCACACATATATCCACACATATATCTCACACATATATCCACACACATATATCTCACACATATATCCACACATATATCTCACACATATATCCCACACATATATCCCACACATATATCTCACACATATATCCTACACATATATCACACACATATATCTCACACATATATCCCACACATATATCCCACATATATCACATATATCTCACACATATATCCTACACATATATCACACACATTACCTACAAACACTTGGTACATACGTATACAAACATACATAATAAAAAAGTCAGGAACAGATCTTCATAGAATATCATGTAGAATACAGTGTGAAACCGGTATATTGCATTAACCATCAGGACACAGTGCATGATCACTCACCTGTCATTACTTCCTAGTGCATTAACCATCATTACCAGTACATGATCACTCACCCGTCATTACTTCTAGTGCATTAACCATCATTACCAGTACATGATCACTCCACCCGTCATTACTTCCTAGTGCATTAACCATCAGGACACAGTGCATGATCACTCCACCCGTCATTACTTTCTACCGCTTGTTCTGGTACCCAATTCAGACTGGGTCGACTTGAGAGCTGTTATAATCAAAAACAAATTCCTACCACCCGGACCATGAAGCCAGGAAACCCACAACTAAGACACCACATAACTAAGACACCACATAACTAAGACACCACATAACTAAGACACCACACAACTAAGACACCAAACAACTAAGACACCAAACAACTAAGACACCACACAACTAAGACACCACATAACTAAGACACCAACTAACAAGACACACACAACAAGACACCAAACAACTAAGACACCAAACAACTAAGACACAACACAACTAAGACACCAAACAACTAAGACACCAAACAACTAACGCCACAACAACTAGACACCAAACAACCAAGACACCAACACAACTAAGACACCACACAACTAAGACACCAAACAACTAAGGCACACACACTAAGCACCACACAACAAAGACACAAACAACTAAGACACAAACAACTAAGACACCAAACAACTAAGGCACCACACAACTAAGACACCACACAACAAGACACAAACAACTAAGACACCAAACAACTAGACACAGACACACTAAGACACCACAAGCACACTAAACACCACACAACTAAGACACACAACAACTAAGACACACACACTAAGACACCAAACAACTAAGACACCACATAACTGAAGACACCAAACAACTAAGACACCACATAACTAAGACTAGCCAGCAACTAAGACACCAACAGCTAAGCACGCAGCAACACTAAGACACCACACAACTAAGAAACCAAACAACTAGACACACACAAGCTAAGGACACTGCACAAACCAAGACACCAAAACTCAAGACACCAAACACTAAGACACCAAACAACTAGACACCACACAACTAAGCACCAAACAACTGAGACACCAAACAACTAAGACACCAAACAACTAAGACACCAAACAACTAAGACACCAACAACTAGACACCACACAACTAAGACACCAAACAACTAAGACACCAAACAACTAAGACACCAAACAACTAAGACACCAAACAACTAAGACACCAAACAACTAAGACACCACACAACTAAGACACCAAACAACTAAGACACCAAACAACTAAGACACCACACAACTAAGAAACCAAACAACTAAGACACCACACAACTAAGACACCACACAACTAAGACACTAAACAACTAAGACACCAAACAACTAAGACACCAAACAACTAAGACACCACACAACTAAGACACCAAACAACTAAGACACCAAACAACTAAGACACCAAACAACTAAGACACCAAACAACTAAGACACCAAACAACTAAGACACCACACAACTAAGACACCACACAACTAAGACACCAAACAACTAAGACACCAAACAACTAAGACACCAAACAACTAAGACACCACACAACTAAGACACCACACAACTAAGACACCAAACAACTAAGACACCACACAACTAAGACACCAAACAACTAAGACACCACATAACTAAGACACCAAACAACTAAGACACTAAACAACTAAGACACCACACAACTAAGACACCAAACAACTAAGACACCAAACAACTAAGACACCAAACAACTAAGACACCAAACAACTAAGACACCAAACAACTAAGAAACAAAACAACTAAGACACCAAACAACTAAGACACCAAACAACTAGACACACACAACTAAGACACCAAACAACTAAGACACCACATAACTAAGACACCACATAACTAAGACACCACACAACTAAGACACCAAACAACTAAGAAACCACACAACTAAGACACCACACAACTAAGAAACCACACAACTAAGACACCAAACAACTAAGACACCAAACAACTAAGACACCACACAACTAAGACACCAAACAACTAAGACACCACACAACTAAGACACCACACAACTAAGACACCACACAACTAAGAAACCACACAACTAAGAAACCACACAACTAAGACACCACACAACTAAAAAACCACACAACTAAGACACCACACAACTAAGACACCACACAACTAAGACACCACACAACTAAGACACCACACAACTAAGACACCACATAACTAAGACACCACAATTTAAGACACCACACAACTAAGACACCAAACAACTAAGAAACTACAACGCTATCGCAATTTGTGGTTAACACACACAAACACGCACGCACGCGCACGCACGTGCACGCACACATATGTGACATGTATTATAGTCATACTCATTAACTCCGTATGGTCCAGGAGCCCACACTAAGTGGTGTTTTTACTCTAGAATGGCTTTTGACCTTGTCCACTAAAAGTTAATCCGTCCACAGACATATTGTTGACATCACTAACACACACGCAGACATATTGTTGACATCACCAACACACACACAGACATATTGTTGACATCACTAACACACACACAGACATATTGTTGACATCACTAACACACACACAGACATATTGTTGACATCACTAACACACACACAGACATATTGTTGACATCACTAACACACACACAGACATATTGTTGACATCACTAACACACACACAGACATATTGTTGACATCACTAACACACACACATACATATTGTTGACATCACTTACACACACACAGACATATTGTTGACATCACTTACACACACACAGACATATTGTTGACATCACTTACACACACACAGACATATTTTTGACATCACCAACACACACACAGACATATTGTTGACATCACCAACACACACGCAGACATATTGTTGACATCACCAACACACACGCAGACATATTGTTGACATCACCAACACACACACAGACATATTGTTGACATCACCAACACACACGCAGACATATTTTTGACATCACCAACACACACACATATTGTTGACATCACCAACACACACACAGACATATTGTTGACATCACCAACACACACACACAGACATATTGTTGACATCACCAACACACGAATCTTTAGTCATGTCTCTCGATAGCTGAGTCACGGCCCTACGCTCTGCTTGTCTCTTTAGTCCTGGCCCTCCTTCTAAGTGACTCACGGCCCTACGGCCAGCTTGTCTCTTTAGTCCTGGCCCTCCTTCTAAGTGACTCACGGGCCTAAGGCCAGCTTGTCTCTTTAGTCATGACCCTCCTTCTAAGTGACTCACGGGCCTACGCCCTGCTTGTCTTTTGTATTCCATACTTCAAACATATCTTGTGACCTAACCGTCAGTGTAATGTGTTGCTGCACTTTCTAAAACCAACACATCACATTGTTGTTGATATTTCTATGTTTGTTCATAGTTTAACTGCAGGCAGTACCACTATCGATACACCACACAATGCTAGCTAGCTTTTCTATATCTTTGTTTACACAGCAGATATGTTCAACACATTACTTGCACGTGGTGAACACAAACATATGTTCAGACTTGCTGTTTCCGAGTGCTATTTATATCATTTTAGTTCTGAGTTTGTTGTTCACGTTGTGGCTGTAGACGTGACGTGACATCGTTATAACTAACTGCATAGGTTTACAACATCATCATTATCATCATTAGTTACAACCATCACATAATCTAACTACAGTAATCACGTATGACAGTGTATAATCACCTCTGTTACCACATCATCATCATTATTATTATTATATAGCTTGTACCTGTCGTAACCTAGCTCCCATGTCATCAGTTATAAAAGTCTCCCTGATATGTGTGAGATGTCCAGCATCTGCCACAGTCATAATCAACTCGTCTATGACATCATATGACCATCTTCACCTTGGTCATCCTCTCCTCCGTATACTTGGTCTCATGTTCTCTACTTGGTCTCATGTTCTCTATGATGGTCTCATGTTCTCTATGATGGTCTCATGTTCTCTATGATGGTCTCATGTTCTCTATGATGGTCTCATGTTCTCTATGATGGTCTCATGTTCTCTATGATGGTCTCATGTTCTCTATGATGGTCTCATGTTCTCTATGATGGTCTCATGTTCTCTACTTGGTCTCATGTTCTCTATGATGGTCTCATGTTCTCTATGATGGTCTCATGTTCTCTATGATGGTCTCATGTTCTCTATGATGGTCTCATGTTCTCTATGATGGTCTCATGTTCTCTACTTGGTCTCATGTTCTCTATGATGGTCTCATGTTCTCTACTTGATCTCATGTTCTCTATGATGGTCTCATGTTCTCTACTTGATCTCATGTTCTCTATGATGGTCTCATGTTCTATACTTGGTCTCATGTTCTCTACTTGGTCTCATGTTCTCTATGATGGTCTCATGTTCTCTATGATGGTCTCATGTTCTCTATGATGGTCTCATGTTCTCTACTTGGTCTCATGTTCTCTATGATGGTCAAATGTTCTCTACTTGGTCTCATGTTCTCTATGATGGTCTCATGTTCTCTATGATGGTCTCATGTTCTCTATGATGGTCTCATGTTCTCTATGATGGTCTCATGTTCTCTATGATGGTCTCATGTTCTCTATGATGGTCTCATGTTCTCTACTTGGTCTCATGTTCTCTACTTGGTCTCATGTTCTCTATGATGGTCTCATGTTCTCTACTTGATCTCATGTTCTCTATGATGGTCTCATGTTCTCTACTTGGTCTCATGTTCTCTATGATGGTCTCATGTTCTCTATGATGGTCTCATGTTCTCTATGATGGTCTCATGTTCTCTATGATGGTCTCATGTTCTCTACTTGGTCTCATGTTCTCTACTTGGTCTCATGTTCTCTACTTGGTCTCATGTTCTCTACTTGGTCTCATGTTCTCTATGATGGTCTCATGTTCTCTACTTGATCTCATGTTCTCTATGATGGTCTCATGTTCTCTACTTGATCTCATGTTCTCTATGATGGTCTCATGTTCTCTACTTGATCTCATGTTCTCTACTTGATCTCATGTTCTCTATGATGGTCTCATGTTCTCTATGATGGTCTCATGTTCTCTATGATGATCTCATGTTCTCTACTTGATATCATGTTCTCTACTTGGTCTCATGTTCTCTACTTGGTCTCATGTTCTCTACTTGGTCTCATGTTCTCTATGATGGTCTCATGTTCTCTATGATGGTCTCATGTTCTCTACTTGGTCTCATGTTCTCTATGATGGTCTCATGTTCTCTACTTGATCTCATGTTCTCTATGATGGTCTCATGTTCTCTACTTGGTCTCATGTTCTCTATGATGGTCTCATGTTCTCTATGATGGTCTCATGTTCTCTATGATGGTCCCATGTTCTCTATGATGGTCTCATGTTCTCTATGATGGTCTCATGTTCTCTACTTGGTCTCATGTTCTCTGTGATGGTCTCATGTTCTCTACTTGATCTCATGTTCTCTATGATGGTCTCATGTTCTCTACTTGGTCTCATGTTCTCTACTTGGTCTCATGTTTCTCTATGATGGTCTCATGTTCTCTATGATGGTCTCATGTTCTCTACTTGGTCTCATGTTCTCTATGATGGTCTCATGTTCTCTACTTGATCTCATGTTCTCTATGATGGTCTCATGTTCTCTACTTGGTCTCATGTTCTCTACTTGGTCTCATGTTCTCTACTTGGTCTCATGTTCTCTATCTCTTCCTATGATGGTCTCATGTTCTCTACTGTCTCATGTGTCCTTGCCATGTTCTCTACTTGGTCTCATGTTCTCTCTTGGTCTCATGTCTCTACTTGGTCTCATGTTCTCTACTTGGTCTCATGTTCTCTTCTTGGTCTCATGTTCTCTACTTGGTCTCATGTTCTCTACTTGGTCTCATGTTCTCTATGATGGTCTCATGTTCTCTACTTGGTCTCATGTTCTCTACTTGGTCTCATGTTCTCTATTATGGTCTCATGTTCTCTATGATGGTCTCATGTTCTCTATTATGGTCTCATGTTCTCTACTTGGTCTCATGTTCTCGACTTGGTCTCATGTTCTCTATGATGGTCTCATGTTCTCTACTTGGTCCTGTTCATGTTCAGTTCTCTGTATGATGGTCTCATGTTCTCTATTGGTCTCATGTTCTCTACTTGGTCTCATGTCTCCTTGTCTATGTTTCTACTTGGTCTCATGTTCTCTATGATGGTCTCATGTTCTCTACTTGGTCTCATGTTCTCTACTTGGTCTCATGTTCTCTACTTGGTCTCATGTTCTCTACTTGGTCTCATGTTCTCTACTTGGTCTCATGTTCTCTACTTGGTCTCATGTTCTCTATGATGATCTCATGTCTCTTGTCCATGTTCTCTACTTGGTCTCATGTTCTCATATGGATCTCATGTTCTACTGGTCTATGTCTATGGTCTCATGTTCTCTACTTGGTCTCATGTTCTCTACTTGGTCTCATGTTCTCTACTTGATCCATGATCTCTATGGTTCTGTTCTACTTGATCTCATGTTCTCTACTTGATCTCATGTTCTCTACTTGTTCTCATGTTCTCTACTTGATCTCATGTTCTCTACTTGGTCTCATGTTCTCTACTTGATCTCATGTTCTCTACTTGATCTCATGTTCTCTACTTGTTCTCATGTTCTCTACTTGATCTCATGTTCTCTACTTGATCATGTTGTCTCTTGTTCATGTTCTCTACTTGATCTCATGTTCTCTACTTGATCTCATGTTCTCTACTTGATCTCATGTTCTCTACTTGATCTCATGTTCTCTACTTGGTCTCATGTTCTCTACTTGATCTCATGTTCTCTACTTGATCTCATGTTCTCTACTTGATCTCATGTTCTCTACTTGATCTCATGTTCTCTACTTGATCTCATGTTCTCTACTTGATCTCATGTTCTCTACTTGGTCTTATGTTCTCTACTTGATCTCATGTTCTCTACTTGATCTCATGTTCTTTCATTGATCTCATGTTCTCTACTTGATCTCATGTTCTCTACTTGATCTCATGTTCTCTATGATGATCTCATGTCTCCTGATCTCATGTTCTCTACTATGATCTCATGTTCTCATTGTCTATGTCTTACTTGATCTCATGTTCTCTACTTGGTCTCATGTTCTCTACTTGATCTCATGTTCTCTACTTGGTCTAATGTTCTCTACTTGATCTCATGTTCTCTACTTGATCTCATGTTCTCTATGATGGTCTCATGTTCACTACTTGATCTCATGTTCTCTACTTGATCTCATGTTCTCTACTTGACTCCTGTCATGTTCTCTACTTGATCTCATGTTCTTACTATGATGGTCTCATGTTCTCTACTTGAGTCTCTATGTTCTCTACTTGATCTCATGTTCTCTACTTGGTCTCATGTTCTCTACTTGATCTCATGTTCTCTACTTGTTCTCATGTTCTCTACTTGGTCTAATGTTCTCTACTTGATCTCATGTTCTCTATGATGGTCTCATGTTCTCTATGATGGTCTCATGTTCTCTATTGGTCTCTATGTTCTCTATTGATCTCATGTTCTCTACTTGATCTCATGTTCTCTACTTGATCTCATGTTCTCTACTTGGTCTCATGTTCTCTACTTGATCTCATGTTCTCTACTTGATCTCATGTTCTCTACTTGGTCTCATGTTCTCTACTTGATCTCATGTTCTCTATGATGGTCTCATGTTCTCTATTGGTCTCATGTTCTCTATGATGGTCTCATGTTCTCTATTGGTCTCATGTTCTCTACTGTGGTCTCATGTTCTCTATGATGGTCTCATGTTCTCTACTATGGTCTCATGTTCTCTACTGATGATCTCATGTTCTCTCTATGATGCTCATGTTCTCTATGATGGTCTCATGTTCTCTACTTGATCTCATGTTCTCTACTTGGTCTCATGTTCTCTACTTGATCTCATGTTCTCTACTTGATCTCATGTTCTCTATGATGGTCTCATGTTCTCTACTTGATCTCATGTTCTCTATGATGGTCTCATGTTCTCTACTTGATCTCATGTTCTCTACTTGATCTCATGTTCTCTATGATGGTCTCATGTTCTCTACTTGGTCTCATGTTCTCTACTTGGTCTCATGTTCTCTACTTGATCTCATGTTCTCTATTATGGTCTCATGTTCTCTACTTTGTCTCATGTTCTCTACTTGGTCTCATGTTCTCTACTTGATCTCATGTTCTCTACTTGGATCTCATGTTTCTATATGCATATTTCATTGGTCTATTTATCATACTTGATCTCATGTTTCATATTGAAAGGATCTCATTGTTTTCTACTTGTCTCATGTTCTTACTCTGTAACTCTGTTTTCACTTAGTTTATTTCTCTTATATGATCCATGTTCTCTACTGATCTCATGTTCTACTTTCTCATGTTTATCACTTAGTCTCAACGTTCTAGTGATCCACTGTCTCTATGTATCCATGTTCTCTATGCATGTTCCATTTAGATCACGTTTAGTATCAATTTAGATACACGTTTGTATATGTAGATATTTCACTTTGATCTCAATTTATACACATTTTATATCACACTTAGTATAGTTTATGGAACACGTTAGTATCACACGTTTGTATCTCACCTGTATCCACTTAGTATCAGTACTCTTTGTAATCACTTGTTTTAGTATAGACTGATTAAGTTAACTGTTTGTATCAATGTTTTAGATATCACACTGTTTAGTATCACTGTCTAGTTTGATGTTTCAGTATTTTTATCATTTGTTTAGTATCAAGTTGCAGTTCATCACTTGTATTGTATCTCATGTTCATGTATCATCTACCTATTAGTATCACATTTAGTCTCACTGTTTATGTATCAGTTTAGTATCACATTTCAGTATACATTCGTTATGTATCCACTTTTGATGTATCCAGTTTGTATCACTGTTAGTATCACACGTTTAGTATCACACCGTTTAGTATCACACGTTTAGTATCACCGTTTAGTATCAACCGTTTAGTATCCACGTTTAGTATCACACGTTTAGTATCACATGTTTAGTATCACACTGTTTAGTATCACATGTTTAGTATCACATGTTTAGTATCACACTGTTTAGTATCAGTTCTCAGAAGAAGCTTAGAGTTCATGTTAAAAGTTTGTTATCATTTATTTTGTTTATGTTAAGTTGACATTCATACACTTGCTACTTGTTGATTGTGTTCATGTAATGCTCACTTAACAAACTATATCTATGATATATGCGTATCGTAGTACACATATATCATGTTTGTTTGAGTGTGTTGTGATCTCATTAAATAAAGATATAGTAAAAGTCTCTCTGTGGTTAAATTGTTAAAGCTTTCGTCTCGCGTTAGCAAAGTTGCTGGGTTCCAATCCGGACCGCTTTGTTCTGTTCGCGGTTGTATTTTTCAGACCCTAGGATTGATGCCGGAACTACCGAGGTCGTGCTTTGTGCAATACTCTCAGCAGATGGTGTACCATTTCTGCGGAGATAGACTGGGTCATATGGGAGAATACCCGGTGAAACGAAGTCAATATTTTGACTTACGACCTTTTGAATAATTACTATCATTAGATAATTGTTACTTTTAGATAATTGACTTAGATAATTGTACTTTTAGATAATTGTTACTTTAATAATTACTTAGATACTTGTACTTTTAGATAATTGTTACTTTTAGATAATTGTTACTTTTAGATAATTATTACTTTTAGATACTTGTTACTTTTAGATAATTGTTACTTTTAGATAATTGTTACTTTTAGATAATTGTTACTTTTAGATAGTTTAGACAGTGTCTCAGTAAAGGAAACAGGATAATTACTTTTGAAGGATATAAGTGTCTCTCGTGAAACCATGGCATGGCCAGTGTTACAAGATTGTTGAGGGCTTATGTAGAGGTTAAATACTCGCCGCTCGTGCCAAGGGAACCAGGTTCGCTCCCTCGTGAAGCCATCGGGATATTTTTCCAGAAATTCTTGTTCTCAATGTAGGTGAGATCGAGTTCCTAGTCCTATCGAAGACCAACAATAAAACGTAGGTCCTGTGTTCAATTTGAGCACGTAAAAACGAAGAACCCTTGGCAGCTCAAAATCGAAGAGTACAAAGGAAAGACGTTGCACGGGCAAAATTCATTAGAAAACATTTAAAATAAAAATATTCGTACAAAAATTCCTTAACCATCTGCAAGATTACATCGAGCACCTTCGCTGGTTCTACGGAATTCGTGCACTGCAGCTGAGATCTTCCTGTGTAAGATAGAGATTGGAGCACACATGGTCACTCACCGAAGTGCAATGATGATGGTCATATCAATCAATCAATCAATCAATCAGAACAGAAGTAATGACATTCGCCAGAGAGGAAAGCTCTACCAATATCTCCATCGATAATCACCTACTAAATCAAGTAAAAGATTTCACATACCTGGGGAGCATTTTTCAGCAAATGGAAGAATAACTAATGAAATTCAACACAGATGCAAAAAGCAAATCAAATGATAGGGCAAATGGCGCCAATTTTAAGATGCAAACACGTCACCATGAACACAAAAGAGCAATGTTCAACACAATCTTTCTCCCACATTATGTTACCAGTGCCAAACTGGACGCTGACAACAAACGATAGAAGAAAACTAGTCACGACAGAGATGAAGTGTCTACGCAGAATGCTGGGTGTAACAAGAAGAGACCGGTTGAGAAATGAAGACATCAGGATAAAAGTGGGTACAACATCAGTACTAGACTTCATCAAGAAACAACAAATTAAATGGTTCGGTCACGTAAGCAGATTACCATCAGACAGAGCACCCCAAAGAGCAATGCTGCTCCGATACAATGGGTACAAAGCAAAAGGCCGGCCACGCAAAAGATGGACCTCAGAGATAACAGAGGCGCCGAAAGAGACTATCTACGAAGCGCATACTAGGGCCCGTTTTAGAAATCTCTTCCTGACCTGACGCTGTGATGCATACAGTTTTAGAAATCTCTTCCTGACCTGACGCTGTGATGCATACAGTTTTAGAAATCTCTTCCTGACCTGACGCTGTGATGCATACAGTTTTAGAAATCTCTTCCTGACCTGACGCTGTGATGCATACAGGAATCGAGAAAGAAAGAAAGAATCAATCAATCAATCAAAACAGGTTTATTGGTATCAGTAACATTCAATCTATCAGATCCACTATTGACTTGTAATGTTATAATGATAAACTCAGAACTGATGTTTAAAAAGTTAATTGCATGTCCTTTACAGGACTTATGCGAAACAACCCTAGCTTTTAACGCTGTTTGTGATTTTTCTAGGCATTATTACGTTCAGTAGTTTGCCATTGCTTTCTGAACGGGTGGTGTCATCGTCATTTTGTACAAATCCACGCGAAACAATTTGCAACCAAACTGACCGCAGCGTGATTCAAACTCAGAACGTCGGGGTTAATAGACCGAGTCACTATCCTCTAAGCCACAGACGCCACTAAACTAATGTTTACTGCTGTGAATATCACTTTCAGATACAATACTGATTTGCAATGTTCTAATGATAAACTCAGAATCGATGTTTGTCGCTGTGAATATCACCTGCACATAGAGCATAAAGAGACAACCATACAGTGAACGCACAGAAAGCAACATACACACACACAGCACATACATTCACCCTCACAAATACACTACAAGAGAAAGACACGTACGGGGACACAAAGTGTTACACATCACATTCAGAGCGAGAGTCACGTAACAGTAAGAGAGAGAGATAGAGAGATGGAGATAGAGAGAGAGAGATACAAACATGCATACACACACACGCAATTACCACACAGAGAGAAAAAGAGAGAGATACACTCCACAAAAAGAGGGACTATTTACCCTACACAAAGTAACAACATCCAGAAAAAAAGAGATCTCCAATCACTATACAAGAGACAATCTGAGGAAGTGCAACGATGTGCATGATCCAAGAAAACTACCCTAAACAATCATGGATCCACGCCTACACAGATGGATCTGCAACAGAAGCAATTAAGAACGGAGGGGCTGGTATCTATATTACATATCCCACAATCACACAGAAACAAAGTACATGCCAACTGGTAAATATTGTTCAAACTACACCACAGAGGCTCAAGCACTAATACAGGCCGCAATCATGATCAACAATTCCAACTCTGACTGCCAACAAGTGGTATTTTTCACAGACGCACAATCTGTTTTGCAAGCCCTACAGAGTAACCATCCATCCCTGAGAAAAGAGCTCAGCAAGATTTCTACCAACAAAAGAGTTACACTTCAGTGGGTACCATCACACTGCGGTGTGCCAGGTAATGTGAATGCAGACAAACTTGCTAAAAAGGAGCAGAATGTGAACAAATAGATAATGAAATCATATACTTTGAAGAAAAAAAAAGCTATCATGGACATTAGAAAAGAACCTACACCATCCAACGATGACTACCACACACTTGACAGACAAGGACAGACTATCATCTTCTGACTCAGGATAGGTCATAACAGACTGAACAAACACCTACACAGGCTGCGATTGTCCCCAACCCCTCTTTGCCCCTGTGGCTCCGCTGAACAAACCACAGAACATGTCCTGCAAGACTGCCCCTGTATGTCCTCCCAAGAAAGGAATGCTGGCCCTACAACACAACACTACATTCAAAACTACATGGCACTAGAGATGAGCTCCAGACAACAGTTGACTTCATCATAAGAACACGTCTAACGGTATAATCATCAAAACTACATGGCACTAGAGATGAGCTCCAGACAACAGTCGACTTCATCATAAGAACATGTCTAACGGTATAATCATCAAAACTACATGGCACTAGAGATGAGCTCCAGACAACAGTCGACTTCATCATAAGAACACGTCTAACGGTATAATCATCAAAACTACATGGCACTAGAGATGAGCTCCAGACAACAGTCGACTTCATCATAAGAACCGTCTAACGGTATAATCATCAAAACTACATGGCACTAGAGATGAGCTCCAGACAACAGTTGACTTCATCATAAGAACGCGTCTAACGGTATAATCATCAAAACTACATGGCACTAGAGATGAGCTCCAGACAACAGTCGACTTCATCATAAGAACACGTCTAACGGTATAATCATAAAAACTACATGGCACTAGAGATGAGCTCCAGACAACAGTTGACTTCATCATAAGAACGCGTCTAACGGTATAATCATCAAAACTACATGGCACTAGAGATGAGCTCCAGACAACAGTTGACTTCATCATAAGAACACGTCTAACGGTATAATCATCAAAACTACATGGTACCAGAGATGAGCTCCAGACAATAGTTGACTTCATCATAAGAACATGTCTAACGGTATAATCATCAAAATAGCGATCTCAAACAAGAAGAAGAAGAATCTGAGGAAGTGAAAGAGGGTGTGGTTTTAATTTTAGATGTAGGAGTGAGTGGGTACAGAAATGGAAGATGTAGGAGTGAGTGGGTACAGAAATGGAAGATGTAGGAGTGAGTGGGTACAGAAATGGAAGATGTAGGAGTGAGTGGGTACAGAAATGGAAGATGTAGGAGTGAGTGAGTACAGAAATGGAAGATGTAGAAGTGAGTGGGTACAGAAATGGAAGATGTAGGAGTGAGTGGGTACAGACATGGAAGATGTAGGAGTGAGTGGGTACAGAAATGGAAGATGTAGAAGTGAGTGGGTACAGAAATGGAAAAGAAAAGTTTGTGTCCAACAAGATATCAATGATTGATTTGTTCTTGAATGCGTTCAATATATGCCAGGGTCATGATTATGTCAACATTTTTATTGAGTTACACACACACACACACACGCCCACACTATACACCCTCACACACGATATATACACACATACACACAAATGATACACACACGCAGACACTCGCTCGCACACACACATGTACACAGACCAGTTTGTTAGTTTGAATAATGTCCCGACTGCCTGCTTGATTGCTTATGACATGAAATTCTACTAATATATTCACTCGACGCTGTGCAGGTATTATTCTAGGACACACAACTGTGATCTTTGCAGCCGGCGATCGAGTTTATTAAATACTGGCCGTGGGCACAGTCAGACAGACATAGACTCACATCAAATACTGTCTGGATCTCCTGTCGATACCGACTTCATTAAACGAAGGGCATGGTTTAGTTATGTGCTGTCTCTTGTAAGCTGTTTCATCTACCTAATCTGCACTGATGACATTAGCATTCTGTTCCATGTTTCTTCTAGCTTGCAATATTCATACACGTGGCTACAGCAACTTTATATGTCAAACATTACATTCTATGTCAACCTAGGTTCAGCCGGATATCTCAGTTATTGTTCATGTTTGAGCTAGCGGACATTCTTAGATGGGGCCAGTAGGTTACTGTTTGAGCTAGCAGACATTCTTAGATGGGGCAAACGGGTTAATGGTTGAGCTAGCAGACATTCTTAGATGGGGCAAACGGGTTACTGTTTGAGCTAGCAGACATTCTTAGATGGGGCAAACGGGTTAATGGTTGAGCTAGCGGACATCCTTAGATGGGACAAACGGGGTCAAAGGAGCAAGGAAGCGGCCAGCCAGGATTAGAGAGATGGTTCTAATCCCCTGCTCTCACCTCCACGTGGTGACCCTGGTAACAGACGGCGGTTCCGGTCTGGCCAAGAGGGCAGGTGCTGTGGGAGAGCTACTTTGGGGCAAATAGAGATGCAAAGGTAGTCATGCTTGATGGGATCCGCCCGCAACACAGACGAGTGAACTCCCAGAGTGACTATTAATACTCGCCTCTCCCGGACGACGGGGAAAGCTAGAACGATACATTTGGAGCCTCGCGTGGCGGAACTCGGAGCCCACGCATTCTCTCGCTTGATGCAATTCTCTTGAGCCGATGAAAATGCCGGGTAATAAGTTGGGCCGCGCGTTGGTCCACATGGGTCAAAAGTTCGAATCAAAACCATCGAAGGGACGTTGACCCGCGTGTGGCAAAATTCGGAGACCAAGCATACTCTCTTTAGCCATCACTTTAGAGCCGATGAGTATGCTGAGTGCCGAGTTGAACCGCAAGCTGGGTCACATATGTCAAAGCACTGGCCCCCATAACAGACATGGGGGCACGACCCAAAGCCATCGAAGAGACGGTGACCCGCGTGGGGTGAAATTAGGAGCCCAAGCATGCTTTCTCTGGAGGCACTACTCTAGAGCCGATGAGTATGCTGGGAGTCAAGTTGAGTTGCACGTGGGCATCATGGGACGAAACTCGGTTTTTGTCCCCTCGAAGTCGGACAGCCCACTGGGAATTGACGGAAAGGTGAGGTAGGCACCAGGGCAGAGCAAGTACGCACGGTGGCAAAGCCATAGTGGACCCCATCGAGACACATATATATAGTCAAGACGTTTATATTGACATCAACAAGAGTTGGTTTTATTATTGAAATGATATTATTGAAGGAAACTAAAAGACTATGGACTAAAGAGAGAAAGAGAGATAGAGAGAGAAGTGGGAGATGAAGAGGGACGAGAGAGAGCGCAAGTGAGAAAAATTAATTATAAACAATTACATTACAGAAGAATGATGAGAATCCCATGGACTTCTAAAATGACTAATGTTATGGTGTTGAATGAGATCAAGACACAGAAAAGCATCATCAATACACAGAGAAACTTATCACATCAATATAAGAGAAAGCTTATCATCATCACATATAAGAAAGAAAGCTTATCACATCAATATAAGAGAAAGCTTATCACATCAATATAAGAGAAACTATCATCAATATAAGAGAAAAGCTTATCATCAATATAAGAGAAAGCTTATCACATCAATATAAGAAGAAAGCTTATCATCAATATAAGAAGAAAGCTTATCATCAATATAAGAGAAAAGCTTATCACATCAATATAAGAAGAAACTTATACATCAATATAAGAAAGAAACTTATCATCAATATAAGAGAGAAAGCTATCATCAATATAAGAGAAACACATCATATGAAACATCATCAATATAAGAAGAAAGCTTATCATCAATATAAGAAGAAAGCTTATCATCAATATAAGAAGAAAACATCATCAATATAAGAAGAAAGCTTATCATCAATATAAGAAGAAAGCTTATCATCAATATAAGAGAAAGCTTATCATCAATATAAGAAGAAAGCATCATCAATATAAGAAGAAACATCATCAATATAAGAAGAAAGCTTATCATCAATATAAGAAGAAACTTATCATCAATATAGAAAAAGCATCATCAATATAAGAGAAAGCTATCATCAATATAAGAAGAAAGCTATCATCAATATAAGAAAAGCACACAAGAAAAGCTTATCATCAATATAAGAAAGATGCAGTCATCAATATAAGAGAAAATTCAATCATCAATATAAGAGAAAAGCATCATCAATATAAGAAAAAATCATCATAACTACTAAGAAGAAAGCTTATCATCAATATAAGAAAGACATCATCATCAATATAAGAAAGAAAGCTTATCATCAATATAAGAAAGATGCAGTCATCATCAATATAAGAAGAAACTTATCATCAATATAAGAAAGATGCATCATCAATATAGAGAAAGAAAAGCTTATCATCAATATAAGAGAAAAGCTTATCATCAATATAAGAAGAAAGCTTATCATCAATATAAGAGAAGAAAGCTTATCATCAATATAAGAAAAGCATCATCAATATAAGAAGAATCAAATAAAAGCTTATCATCAATATAAGAAAGATGCAGTCATCAAGATACAGAGAAAGCTTATCATCAATATAAGAAAAGATATCAAAGGATCATCAATATACAGAGAAAGCTTATCATCAATATCAGAAAGATGCATCATCAAGATACAGAGAAAGCTTATCATCAATATCAGAAAGAGCAGTCATCAAGATACAGAAAAGCTTATCATCAATATAAGAAAGATGCAGTCATCAAGATACAGAGAAAGCTTATCATCAATATAAGAAAGATGCAGTCATCAAGATACAGAGAAAGCTTATCATCAATATAAGAAAGATGCAGTCATCAAGATACAGAGAAAGCTTATCATCAATATAAGAAAGAGCATCATCAAATAAGAAAAGCTTATCATCAATATAGAAGAGCATCATCAGATAAGAGAAAGCTTATCATCAATATAGAAAGATTAGTCATCAAGATAGCAGAGAAAGCTTATCATCAATATAGAGAAGAGCAGTCATCAAATAGAGAAAGCTATCATCAATATAGAAAGCTATCATCAAATACAGAAAAGCATCATCAATATAAGAAGATCATCATCAAATAAGAGAAAGCTATCATCAATATAAGAAAGATGCATCATCAATATAAGAGAAAGCTTATCATCAATATAAGAGACATCATAAGAGAAAGCTTATCATCAATATAAGAAAGAAAGCATCATCAATTATAGAAACAGTCATCATATGAAGAGAAAGGTTTAGAACAATTGGACAGCTGGTAAAATCTAGGGTAACAGACAGAGAAGACAAGAGAGAAACATTTTGGATAATTATGAAGAGTGATCAACATCTGAGATGATAGAAAGAGACAGAGATTGTGGAGATCCATGATCGCCAGAACTCATCAATATGAGCACCTGATGATGTTGATGAGATTACATATTCAATAAGAGAATTGTATTTGAATTCCTCACATCTGCTTGTTGACACCTGCGTGTTCACATCTGCTTGTTGACACTTGCTTGTTCACACCTGCTTGTTCACACCTGATTGTGTCTGTTTGAGCTGTTCACGCCTACTTAACTAAATCTGATTGTGTTTTGATAAATGCAAATTCCATAATGTGTGTTTCACAAATATATTTAGTTAATCGATTTCTTGTTTTAGATTGAGTTCACTTCATTTCAGACAAATACAACACGCCCACAAACATGATATCTAGCAAACAGTGCGACTACTGGTGGGAAATATTTGATGTCCCAAACAGTGCGACTACTGGTGGGAAATATTTGATGTCCCAAACAGTGCGACTACTGGTGGGAAATATTTGATGTCCCAAACAGTGCGACTACTGGTGGGAAATATTTGATGTCCCAAACAGTGCGACTACTGGTGGGAAATATTTGATGTCCCAAACAGTGCGACTACTGGTGGGAAATATTTGATGTCCCAAACAGTGCGACTACTGGTGGGAAATATTTGATGTCCCAAACAGTGCGACTACTGGTGGGAAATATTTGATGTCCCAAACAGTGCGACTACTGGTGGGAAATATTTGATGTCCCAAACAGTGCGACTACTGGTGGGAAATATTTGATGTCCCAAACAGTGCGACTACTGGTGGGAAATATTTGATGTCCCAAACAGTGCGACTACTGGTGGGAAATATTTGATGTCCCAAACAGTGCGACTACTGGTGGGAAATATTTGATGTCCCAAACAGTGCGACTACTGGTGGGAAATATTTGATGTCCCAAACAGTGCGACTACTGGTGGGAAATATTTGATGTCCCAAACAGTGCGACTACTGGTGGGAAATATTTGATGTCCCAAACAGTGCGACTACTGGTGGGAAATATTTGATGTCCCAAACAGTGCGACTACTGGTGGGAAATATTTGATGTCCCAAACAGTGCGACTACTGGTGGGAAATATTTGATGTCCCAAACAGTGCGACTACTGGTGGGAAATATTTGATGTCCCTGGCTATACATCAACTCTGACTATGTTCCCCTTGACTATACATAACTGACAAAATGCTTCAGTATAACCCAGTAGATGTGAGAAAGTTGAATGTTATGTTTGTCAAGTTGAATGTTATGTTTGTCAAGTTGAATGTTATGTTTGTAAAGTTGAATGTTATGTTTGTAAAGCTGAATATTATGTTTGTAAAGCTGAATGTTATGTTTGTATGTTTGTAAAGTTTAATGTTATGTTTGTAAAGTTGAATGTTATGTTTGTAAAGCTGAATGTTATGTTTGTAAAGCTGAATATTATGTTTGTAAAGCTGAATGTTATGTTTGTATGTTTGTAAAGTTGAATGTTATGTTTGTAAAGTTGAATGTTATGTTTGTATGTTTGTAAAGTTGAATGTTATGTTTGTAAAGTTGAATGTTATGTTTGTAAAGCTGAATGTTATGTTTGTAAAGCTGAATGTTATGTTTGTAAAGTTGAATGTTATGTTTGTAAAGCTGAATGTTATGTTTGTAAAGCTGAATGTTATGTTTGTAAAGCTGAATGTTATGTTTGTAAAGCTGAATGTTATGTTTGTAAAGCTGAATGTTATGTTTGTAAAGCTGAATCAGTAACCAATACGTGCATATATGTCTCATTAAATTATATTATCTCCAGGATTTACAGCATTTAAACATCTAGGACAAACAACTGAAGTTGGTAAACAATACCTGGCTAGGACTAACAACGTAAGTTGGTAAACAATACATGCTAGAACAAACAACTTAAGTTGGTACACGATATTCTCTCCAGGTTAGACGTATTGTTGTTAGTTTTATAATTAATAAAATGTCCGCTTACTTATATGATACTATATACACGTGTCTTTGTCCTTAAACGCCAATTTACTTAGTATCACCACAGCCTACCCACGGTTGTCTCCATATCTGGTCTGATAGTATCACCACAGCCTACCCACGGTTGTCTCCAGATCTGGTCTGATAGTATCACCACAGCCTACCCACGGTTGTCTTCAGATCTGGTCTGATAGTATCACCACAGCCTACCCACGGTTGTCTCCAGATCTGGTCTGATAGTATCACCACAGTCTACCCACGGTTGTCTCCAGATCTAGTCTGATAGTATCACCACAGTCTACCCACGGTTGTCTCCAGATCTGGTCTGATAGTATCACCACAGTCTACCCACGGTTGTCTCCAGATCTGGTCTGATAGTATCACCACAGTCTACCCACGGCTGTCTCCAGATCTGGTCTGATAGTATCACCACAGTCTACCCACGGTTGTCTCCAGATCTGGTCTGATAGTATCACCACAGTCTACCCACGGCTGTCTCCAGATCTGGTCTGGTATTATCACCACAGTCTACCCACGGCTGTCTCCAGATCTGGTCTGATAGTATCACCACAGTCTACCCACGGTTGTCTCCAGATCTGATCTGATAGTATCGCCACAGTCTACCCACGGTTGTCTCCAGATCTAGTCTGATAGTATCACCACAGCCTACCCACGGTTGTCTCCAGATCTAGTCTGATAGTATCACCACAGCCTACCCACGGTTGTCTCCAGATCTGGTCTAGCCAACTCAGATCTGTAGATTTCCGTTCGTCGCGTTACCGACTATAGTAACACTTGTTAGAGACTATATAAATCTGTTATTACTAACTTTAGTACCACTTGTTAGAGACTATAAATCTGTTGTTACTAAATATAGTACCACTTGTTACAGACTATAAATCTGTTATTACTAACTATAGTACCACTTGTTACAGACTATACATCTGTTGTTACTAACTATAGTAACACTTGTTACAGTGGTGTAGGATAAATGACAAAACACGTAATTACAAAGTACTGTAGTTTTACAAATTACAAAAACAATGACAAAACCCTGTAGCCACCCATTTCAATGACATTGGCCATTTAGGTGCTCACGATGTCCAGGTCACAGCCATCCGATCATGTTCCTCGGATGATCGTAGTCGATTTGCTCTGGAGAATCGGTTGATTTCTTTGTATGGTACCTTGCGACCACCTGGGCTCAACGTATTACATTCTTATGCTTCTTAGTACTTTCTCTTCCCATGCTTTGTAATCTATATGGGTATATGTTGCATGTATTCAAGTTATATATTTACTAGATGTTTCATTGTTTCTTTTCTATTTCTAGTTTTTATGTGTTTTTGTGTTACATTTATTTCGTTATTCGTTTTTATTCCAGATTTTCCTTAGATACGTTGGTATTTGGTCGTCCATTTGTGTTTCATTTTAATTTGTCACTCCTGTTTGTTCGTTTGCTTGATAAAGGCCTTGTTGGTCGAAACGTTGCTGTTTATCGTCACTGTTTCTGTATTTTGTAAAACTATAGTACTTTGTTTGTACATGTTTCACTATTTACAAGTTTTACTGCAGTCTTCCCTTTTTCGATACTGAATATGTAGGATAAATGGGACGAGAGACTGAAGAATTTAATGACCACATTGCTAGTCCAGTCGCCGCGAGGCTGTTTAGGTTAGGATTTTTCTTTTATGCTCACAACAGAAAAAAATAATTTGTCTTACCGTGAAGTAAACCAGAGCCAACTATAAATTTATCTAGAGTTGACTGTGAAGTAAACCAGAGCCAACTATAAACTTATCTAGAGTTGGTTGTGAAGTAAACCAGAGACAACTATAAACTTATCTAGAGTTGGCTGTGATTAAACACGGGTCTCCCGCTTGGTGGCAACGCTCTAATCCACTGGGCGAGACTCTCAGATTCTCTGAACTTCTTCTACTTTTGTCAACACACTTTTACCGGGTTGTTAGCACACACACTTTTACCGGGTTGTTAGCACACACACTTTTACCGGGTTGTTGACACACACTTTTACAGGGTTGTTAGCACACACTTTTACCGGGTTGTTAGCCCACACACTTTTACCGGGTTGTTAGCCCAGTGTCGTGGTTTACCGAGTTGTTAGCCTAGTGTCATGGTTTTATGTATGTATCTTGCGCTTCTCTGGTGACTTGTGTGATGGTTTTCTTAGTCCCCTGGCAGAATTCAACTACGTTATCTATCCACCTTTCCTCGGTCTTCCTCTCGCCTTCCTTCCTGATATTCTGTTATGGAAAGCTTCATAGGCAGTTTGGTCTGTTCGCATTCTTACCAAGTGACCAAACCATTTCATTCTCTGTTTCGCTATATAATTCAAGCACGGTCTTGTTCCAACCTTTCTCTGATGCTGGTATTCGTTACTCTGTTGATTCTTTTGTTGTTGGTGACTTTGCGGAGACATCTCATTTCATATGCTGCTATTTTCTGTGTATGTTTCTTATTCATTATCCATGTTTGGCGTTGGTAACATAGAGTGGGTATGAAGATGCTATTGATCAACTGTTGTTTAGCAGTCAGTGAGATGTTTGGATGTCTAAGTAGTGGTGCTAGTTGGTAGGTTATTGCATTTGCTTTCTGGACTCTAGTTTCTATTTCTCTGTCGAGTCTTCCATCCTCTGTGAATATGCTTCCTAGGTACTTGAATTCCTGTACTTGCTCTATTGTACTGCCATTGATGTTGATGTTTAGTGTATTATGTTTCCTTCCTATATTCATGACCTCAGTTTTGGCTATGTTTATGTTCATGTCATATTTGTTACAGTTATAATATAAGGTGTCGATATAATGTTGTAGCTCTTGTTCTTGTTGGTAAATCAGACATTGGACGTCTGCAAATAACAATTCATTAATTGTTTCCGTTTCTAATTTTGACTCCTGTGTAATTTTATCCATGTATGTTATAAAAGTTGATCCCAACTGAACAATACTAAGCACTTACTTCTAGTAAACTGTGACCTAGTTACGGCAACTCAAATAGTACAATGTGACCTAATTACGGCAACTCAAATAGTAAACTGTAACCTAGTTACGGCAACTCAAATAGTAAACTGTGACCTTGTTACGGCAACTCAAATAGTAAAATGTGACCTAATTACGGCAACTCAAATAGTGAAATGTGACCTAGTTACGGCAACTCAAATAGTAAAATGTGACCTAGTTACGGCAACTCAAATAGTAAAATGGGACCTAGTTACGGTAACTCAAATAGTGAAATGTGACCTAGTTACGGCAACTCAAATAGTAAAATGTGACATAGTTGACGGCAACTCAAATAGTAAAATGATATGGTCAAACTAACAATTAGAATAATATGTTCCAGTGAGAATAATAAGTTCAACAATTTCATGTTAATATTAATAGCAACAGCTGGCAGACATATGGTGTATATTATTCTCTTTGTTGTTATCAACACTTTGTAATATGTGAGGATTGTACATCCGCCACTTCCAGATAGTTGTCTACAGCACCAAGGAAGGACATACACTTGTACATCCGCCGCCTCCAGATAGTTGTCTACAGCACCAAGGAAGGACATACACTTGTACATCCGCCGCCTCCAGATAGTTGTCTACAGCACCAAGGAAGGACATACACTTGTACATTTGTGTCTACAGCACCAAGGAAGGACATACACTTGTACATCAGCCACCTCCAGATAGTTGTCTACAGCACCAAGGAAGGACATACACTTGTACATTTGTGTTATAGTGTCGACATATTATCTAACAGAACACACATTTATACAGACATGTAACGGTAGGGTTTGACAAACAGAAACACTTCAAGTACCATATCTGGAGTTTACTGTAGCGTGGTATCAGATTTCATTAATCATGAAATCATCAGAGCTAACTTGATCATAGAGAAACCATCAGAGCTAACTTGATCATAGAGACCATCAGGTTAACTGATCATGAAGTCATCAGAGTTAACTTGATCATGAGAAGACATCAGAGTTAACTTGATCACGAGAAGACATCAGAGTTAACTGATCACGAGAAGACATCTCATACCAAAACAGACATATGAGCAGTTGGAAAATAAAACTTTTCATGGAAAAGAAAACAATCAATTTTACGGATATTCAGAGTTAACAATTTGTCCACTTTTATCTCTAGACTGTCCTACTGTTGTAAGTCGATACTTTATATTTGCATGTCAACCGCAGGCAACATTGTCCTTGAATATTTGTTGAAGACATCCTTGACATTTGTTTATTGTCCTTCCCCAACATGTAACATTCACAATTTAGTTATCAGTGTACTTATATCCCATAATTTGGTTATCAGTGGTACTATATCCCATAATTTGGTTATCAGTGGTACTATATCCCATAATTTGGTTATCAGTGGTACTATATCCCATAATTTGGTTATCAGTGGTACTATATCCCATAATTTAGTTATCAGTGGTACTATATCCCATAATTTAGTTATCAGTGGTACTATATCCCATAATTTGGTTATCAGTGGTACTATACCCCACAAGCTGTCTGGCAATTGTTCATTTGTGCAACATCTTCATCTCACATCAGACATGTCCATAATTGCTTCAATCTCATCCCAAGCATGTATCTCAGTGTGTTTAGACTAACAACTCCAGTTCTGTGTTGATTGATGTATCTACAGGGTTTTCTCTCATGGTTTTCCGTCTTGCCGCACCTATCGGTATACATAACTTGCGCAAACCGAGATAGAGAATACCCTTTATCTTCTTCATTGATACCTTCAGAGCTTATGTTGTCTCTTAGAGCGCATGTGTCCATAGAAGACCATTCTTGATCAAAGCATTGCTCCCCAGTTCATCCACTCTCCCATTGCTCTTCACCTCAGAATGATCTAGGACAACGATGAAGGTAAGTGTCTAGATTGTCGCATTTTGTATTCATTGAATGTGAATGTTACTAACGAAGACGACATGGCAAGAGATATTCTACACTACAACAGAGATATTCTACACTACAACAGAGATATTCTACTCTACAACAGAGATATTCTACTCTACAACAGAGATATTCTACTCTACAACAGAGATATTCTACAACAGAGATATTCTACACTACAACAGAGATATTCTACAACAGAGATATTCTACACTACAACAGAGATATTCTACAACAGAGATATTCTACAACAGAGATATTCTACACTACAACAGAGATATTCTACAACAGAGATATTCTACTCTACAACAGAGATATTCTACTCTACAACAGAGATATTCTACAACAGAGATATTCTACAACAGAGATATTCTACACTACAACAGAGATATTCTACTCTACAACAGAGATATTCTACTCTACAACAGAGATATTCTACAACAGAGATATTCTACAACAGAGATATTCTATTCTACAACAGATATATTCTACACTACAACAGAGATATTCTACACTACAACAGAGATCTCCAAGTATTACAAAATAAAAAAACCAAATTTCAAGTATTTTTCCCCTGGTTAATATGTTTATATTTGTGATATGATTTTTTGTATTTTCGAACATTTTTTTTCTGTGATGGACTTTGTTTTTTAACTATAACTTTGTTTAAGTAAGAGGCTTGAGTGTAAAAGTAGTTTCTAAATTACATTGGAACCGTCACATTTGCTGTCTGGACTGGTTTTTAGACCTGGCTTTGTACATTCCTACTTTCCCACGCAACGTTGTTATACGGGAGATAACCGTACATTTTATAAAATTATGTTGTGATAATGAAGCGATTACGTCCCCTTAACATTACTTAATTTTCGTGTCTGCCTACCTGTTTGTCCTTCAGTATATTTGTCTGACTATTAGCATATTACTTCCTCTAACTCATAGATTCTCAAACTTTTTGGTCCACCGCCCACTTTGCACAACATAAACTTTGTAACGCCCACTTTGCACAACATAAACTTTGTAACGTCCACTCCACACCGCCCACTTTGCACAACATAAACTTTGTAACGTCCCACTCCACACCGCCCACTTTGCACAACATAAACTTTGTAACGTCCCACTCCACACCGCCCACTTTGCACAACATAAACTTTGTAACGTCCCACTCCACACCGCCCACTTTGCACAACATAAACTTTGTAACGTCCCACTCCACATTATAACAGTTTGCCAACGCCCCTCTCCCACATATATACATACTTCTCCTTGACATAGAATATTGATTGATATTTTTGTGATCAATTTTTCAATGATTTATTTGTATGAAATAAACAAATTGATGATCAAATGGATTGTGTGTAAGACGGATATAAGATGAATTTTAATGTAGAATTCACATTTTAAATGATTATTCAATCGCAAAATCACAAAAATTATTTATTTTAAAATATGTATTATTAATTTCTTCTTTAAGGTGCCACGACTCCTAATCGCCTGAACACCCCACAATATTCTTCTGAGCCCTCTATCGCCTCCCTAGAACGATTCAGCGCCCACTGGGAGGTGCGGGCGTTACCGCCCACTTTGGGAAAAGCTGATTTAACTACACGTCCTCTAACTAGAAATGCGTCTGTCTATCTGTCTGTTTGTCTGTCTGTCTATCTGTCTGTCTGTCTATCTGTCTGTCTGTCTGTCTGTCCGACAACATGTATGTTTACCAAGTAATGTGTATATCTGATTTTCAGTGATTGATTGATTGATTGATTGATTGATGGAACCATCATCATCGCACTTCGGTGAGTAATCATGTGTGCTCTAATCTATTTCTTACACATGAAGCTCTCAGCGGCAACAAACGATATCCGTGGCACCGGCGAGTGTCCGTGTATTACATACGATTCAATTATTCGATTTGCATAGAAATACTTTATTCTTATCTTAGTTAAATGTAGAACTTTATTATTGTCATTACAGATTTTAAATATTATCTAATAATGTAGCTATTCATCTGTTTATACTAGCCGTCTGTTTATACTAGCTGTCTGTTTATACTAGCTGTCTGTTTATACTAGCTGTCTGTTTATGCTAGCTGTCTGTTTATACATACTAGCTGTCTGTTTATACTAGCCGTCTGTTTATACTAGCTGTCTGTTTATACTAACTGTATGTTTATACTAGCTGTCTGTTTATACTAGCTGTCTGTTTATACTAGCTGTCTGTTTATACTAGCTGTCTGTTTATACTAGCTGTCTGTTTATGCTAGCTGTCTGTTTATACATACTAGCTGTCTGTTTATACTAGCCGTCTGTTTATACTAGCTGTCCGTTTATACTAGCTGTTGTTTATACTAGCTGTCTGTTTATACTAGCTGTCTGTTTATACTAGCTGTCTGTTTATACTAGCTGTCTGTTTATGCTAGCTGTCTGTTTATACATACTAGCTGTCTGTTTATACTAGCCGTCTGTTTATACTAGCTGTCTGTTTATACTAGCCGTCTGTTTATACTAGCTGTATGCTTATACTAGCTGTATGTTTATACTAGCTGTCTGTTTATACTAGCTGTCTGTTTATACTAGCTGTCTGTTTATACTAGCTGTCTGTTTATACTAGCTGTCTGTTTATGCTAGCTGTCTGTTTATACATACTAGCTGTCTGTTTATACTAGCCGTCTGTTTATACTAGCTGTCTGTTTATACTAGCTGTATGTTTATACTAGCTGTCTGTTTATACTAGCTGTCTGTTTATACTAGCTGTCTGTTTATACTAGCTGTCTGTTTATACTAGATGTCTGTTTATACTAGATGTCTGTTTATACATACTAGCTGTCTGTTTATACTAGATGTCTGTTTATACTAGATGTCTGTTTATAATAATGGGCATCTGTAGTGAGCGGAAGTGACCTCGATCACAACACAAACGTACCTGGTTCAAACACCGCGCCGGGCAGTTTATAAGCAAATTCGTTCCCGTTGGGAAAAAAAACTCCGGTAAAAATAAACACCACCGTTCAGAAAGTAATTACAAACTACTGAACGTATAAGTGGTACCTAGAATTACCTCTTACCTAGGTTTCCTGTTGTTGATGACTAAGTTGTGTCAAAGATATGCCACGCCTTCTTGTTTATTATATACCAGTAGCTCTCTGTGTCGTAGAGGTTAACTGCTCGTCTCTCGTACGGAAGGTACCAGGTTCGCTTCCACGTGAAGACATCGGGATATTTTTCCAGAGATCCCTGATCTCAGTGTAGGTGAGATCGAGTTCCTAGTCCTATCGGAGACGACGTTCAAAATCGAAAGACCGGAAATCCGCTGCCCGGGCAAAATTCATTAATAAAAATAAAAATAAAAAATACTACAAAAATACCATCTTCAAAAAGCCATCTTCTAAATTACATAGGGGAACCTCGCCGGTGCTACGGGGTTTGTGCACTTCAGCTGAAATCTTCCTGTTGAAAAAGATATCTGAGTACACATGGTTACTCACCAAAGTGCAATGATGACGGGCCTATTAATTAATTAAACACCACGGTGGGCAAGTTTAAAGGCAATGTGTTTCCCTACGATTTTTACGAAAGGTACAAATAGACCTCACCGTACAGAAAGAAATGGCAAACTACTGAACGTATAAGTGGTGTCTAGAAAATCAACGACTAGTTTACTGTGGTTGATGGCTACGTCCTGTCAAGGATATGCTACGAGTAATACTGAAATGTTTGTGTATAGTCTGTGTATAGCAGCCGTCTGTTTGTTTATAGTCTGTGTGTAGCAGCCGTCTGTTTGTTTATAGTCTGTGTATAGCAGCCGTCTGTTTGTGTACAGTCTGTGTATAGCAGCCGTCTGTTTGTGTATAGTCTGTGTATAGCAGCCGTCTGTTTGTTTATAGTCTGTGTATAGCAGCCGTCTGTTTGTTTATAGTCTGTGTATAGCAGCCGTCTGTTTGTGTATAGTCTGTGTATAGCAGCCGTCTGTTTGTTTATAGTCTGTGTATAGCAGCCGTCTGTTTGTGTATAGTCTGTGTATAGCAGCCGTCTGTTTGTGTATAGTCTGTGTATAGCAGCCGTCTGTTTGTGTATAGTCTGTGTATAGCAGCCGTCTGTTTGTGTATAGTCTGTGTATAGCAGCCGTCTGTTTGTGTATAGTCTGTGTATAGCAGCTGTCTGTTTGTGTATTGTCTGTGTATAGCAGCCGTCTGTTTGTGTATAGTCTGTATATAGCAGCCGTCTGTTTGTGTATAGTCTGTATATAGCAGCCGTCTGTTTGTGTATAGTCTGTGTATAGCAGCCGTCTGTTTGTGTATAGTCTGTATATAGCAGCCGTCTGTTTGTGTATAGTCTGTGTATAGCAGCCGTCTGTTTGTTTATAGTCTGTGTATAGCAGCCGTCTTTTGTTATAGTCTGTGTATAGAGTCTGTTTGTTATAGTCTGTATACAGCCGTCTGTTTGTGTATAGTCTGTTATAGCAGCCGTCTGTTTGTGTATAGTCTGTATATAGAGCCGTCTGTTTGATGTATAGTCTGTATATAGCAGCACGTCTGTTTGTGTATAGTCTGTGATAGCAGTCTGTTTTGTATAGTCTGTATATAGCAGCCGTCTGTTTGTGTATAGTCGTTAGAGCTCTGTTTGTGTATACTGTATATAGCAGCCGTCTGTTTGTGTATAGTCTATATATAATAAACAAGAATTCAATCCATGATTGAATAAACTGAACATTCACAATCTCCTTTGTTTTAGAATGTTTGGGGCTTTAGGCATTTTCTTTAATTAGAAAAGCGACTTGGTTTTCTTATACGTTTCATCTGTTGGATATTTGAAGAAAATATGAACAAGATGCCAGCAGTTATAGAAGAAAAGATGAACAAGATGTCAGCAGTTATAGAAGAAAAGATGAACAAGATGTCAGCAGTTATAGAAGAACAGTTGAACAAGATGTCAGCAGATATAGAAGAAAAGATGAACAAGATGCCAGCAGTTATAGAAGAAAAGTTGAACAAGATGCCAGCAGTTATAGAAGAACAGTTGAACAAGATGTCAGCAGTTATAGAAGAAAAGATGAACAAGATGTCAGCAGTTATAGAAGAACAGTTGAACAAGATGCCAGCAGTTATAGAAGAAAAGATGAACAAGATGTCAGCAGTTATAGAAGAAAAGTTGAACAAGATGTCAGCAGTTATAGAAAAAAGTTGAAAAGATGCCAGCAGTTATGAAGAAAATGTAAAGAGATGTCAGCAGTTATAGAGAAAAGTTGAACAAGATGTCAGATTATAGAAAAAAAGTTGAAAAGATGTCAGCAGTTATAGAAGAAAAGTTGAACAAGATGTCAGCAGTTATAGAAAAAAAGTTGAACAAGATGTCAGCAGTTATAGAAGAAAAGTTGAACAAGATGTCAG
This sequence comes from Arion vulgaris, assembly GCA_020796225.1. Classification (NCBI taxonomy): domain Eukaryota; kingdom Metazoa; phylum Mollusca; class Gastropoda; order Stylommatophora; family Arionidae; genus Arion; species Arion vulgaris. The sequence continues at coordinate 1,467,710 of CM036766.1, forward strand.
CAGTTATAGAAGAAAAGTTGAACAAGATGCCAGCAGTTATAGAAGAAAATTGAAGAGATGTCAGGTTATAGAAGAAAAGTTAGAACAAATGTCAGCAGTTATAGAAAAAGTTAACAAGATGTCAGCAGTTATAGAAGAAAAGTTGAACAAGATGCCAGCAGTTATAGAAGAAAAGTTGAACAAGATGTCAGCAGTTATAGAAGAAAAGATGAACAAGATGTCAGCAGTTATAGAAGAACAGTTGAACAAGATGCCAGCAGTTATAGAAGAAAAGTTGAACAAGATGTCAGCAGTTATAGAAGAACAGTTGAACAAGATGTCAGCAGTTATAGAAGAAAAGATGAACAAGATGTCAGCAGTTATAGAAAAAAATGTGAAAGAGATGTCAGCAGTTATAGAAGAAAAGTGAAAAGATGTCAGCAGTTATAGAAGAAAAGTTGAACAAGATGTCAGCAGTTATAGAAGAAAAGTTGAACAAGATGCCAGCAGTTATAGAAGAAAATGTGAAAGAGATGTCAGCAGTTATAGAAGAACAGTTGAACAAGATGTCAGCAGTTATAGAAGAAAAGTTGAACAAGATGTCAGCAGTTATAGAAAAAGTGAACAAGATGCAGCAGTTATAGAAGAAAAGTTGAACAAGATGTCAGCAGTTATAGAAAAAAATGTGAAAGAGATGCTAGCAGTTATAGAAGAAAATGTGAAAGAGATGTCAGCAGTTATAGAAGAAAAGTTGAACAAGATGTCAGCAGTTATAGAAGAAAAGTTGAACAAGATGCCAGCAGTTATGAGAAATGAAGAGATGTCAGCAGTATGAAGAACAGTTGAACAAGATGTCAGCAGTTATAGAAGAAAAGTTGAACAAGATGTCAGCAGTTATAGAAGAAAAGATGAACAAGATGCCAGCAGTTATAGAAGAAAAGTTGAACAAGATGCCAGCAGTTATAGAAAAAAATGTGAAAGAGATGCTAGCAGTTATAGAAAAAAATGTGAAAGAGATGCCAGCAGATAAAATAAAAATGTCCAAACAAATGTAAATGAGAAGCCAAAAGAATGGATCGTGAAATATGAGATCGTTAAAAGAACATTAAAATATGGTGTATACATTTGTACAAAAACAAAACATTATATTTTTGTTTCTTCTCGAGCAGACTGAACAGATAATTGACACTAATAGGAAACTCTGTGAGAATTGGATTAGGAGATTCAGTGTTACATGTAAGTGAGCACATGCTCAGCGTTTGTTAATTCTCAAATCTGTTTGTTTATTTCTGAGATATTTCATCTATCATTCTACTAGTTCTGTATGATGATAATATTGACGATTTTGTTAGATAATGAAAGTAGAGTCATTTCTAATACAGTTAGTACATTTTGAACATCATTTGTTCATCAGAAGTTTATAGTTATTACTTAGTTACATTATTCTTTAGTTCTATCATCCTTTAGTTCCATCATCCTTTAGTTCCATCATCCTTTAGTTCCATCATCCTTTAGTTCCATCATCCTTTAGTTCCATTAAACCTTTAGTTCCATTATTCTTTAGTTCCATATCATTTAGTTCCATCATTTCCCTTTGTTCCATCATCTTTAGTTCCATTATCCTTTAGTTCCATCAAACCCTTTTGTTCCATTATTCTTTAGTTCCATTATTCTTTAGTTCCATTATTTCCCTTTATTCCATCAATTTTAAGTTCCTAAATCATCTTTAGACTCCATTCCTTTATTCCTGACTGCATTTTTAGCTGCCATTTAGATAATTTCTAGACCAATATTCTGTCAATAGTTCCAACTGCAAATCCTAGATTAATCATAACCTTTATTCCATGCACACTTTAGATCAATCATCCTTTGATCATCATTCACTTTCTAGTTCAACATTCATGCTTATATTCCATTATTCTTTAGTCCATATTCCTAGTTCCATTATCCTAGACTTCCAATATTCCTAGATTCAATATTTCCCTTTATTCCACTGTAATATTTAGTTACATTAACTTCAGTTCCAAATATTATTTAGCTTCCATTATTCCTTTGTTCCATTCTATCTTTAGTTCCATTACTGTATACTTCCAGATCTTTTAGATTCATTTCTTTCATTCCATGTAAATTCTTTAAGTTTCTCATTATTAATTTAGTTTCATTATTCTTTAGTTTCAATAATTTCTTTAGTTTCATTCTTCTTTAGTTCTATTATTCTTTAGATTCCATGTTCTATAGTTTTCCCATGTTGATCCTTATGTGTTCCATTTCCTTAGTTCTATGATCCTCTATGTTCACATCATCCTTTGTTCCATTTTTTAGTTCCATTAATCTTTAGTTCATTATTATTTAGTTCCATTATTCCTTTGTTCCATTATCTTTTAGTTCCATTATCTTTTACTTCCATTATCTTTTAGTTCCATTATCTTTCAGTTCCATTAATCTTTAGTTCCATTATTATTTAGTTTCATTATTCTTTAGTTCCATTATTATTTAGTTTCATTATTCTTTAGTTCTATTATTCTTTAGTTCCATTAATCTTTAGTTCCATTATTCCTTTGTTCCATTATTCCTAGACTGCAATATTCCTAGACTGCAATATTTCTAGACTGCAATATTCCTAGACTGCAATATTCCTAGACTGTAATATTCCTAGACTGCAATATTCCTAGACTGCAATATTCCTAGACTGCAATATTCCTAGTCTGCAATATTTCTAGACTGCAATATTCCTAGACTGTAATATTCCTAGACTGCAATATTCCTAGACTGTAATATTCCTAGACTGTAATATTCCTAGACTGCAATATTCCTAGACTGCAATATTCCTAGACTGCAATATTCCTAGACTGTAATATTCCTAGATTGCAATATTCCTAGACTGTAATATTATTAGACTGTAATATTCCTAGACTGTAATATTCCTAGACTGTAATATTCCTAGACTGTAATATTCCTAGACTACAATATTCCTAGACTGCAATATTCCTAGACTGCAATATTCCTAGACTGTAATATTCCTAGACTGTAATATTCCTAGACTGTAACATTCCTAGACTGCAATATTCCTAGACTGCAATATTTCTAGACTGCAATATTCCTAGACTGTAATATTCCTAGACTGTAATATTCCTAGACTGCAATATTCCTAGACTGCAATATTTCTAGACTGTAATATTCCTAGACTGTAATATTCCTAGACTGCAGTGAAATGTTTCTCTCTCAGTATAGGGAATGTCTAAGAAAGGTTGTCAGAAATGTCATCTGAGATTACGTAGTTTGTTTTTGGAATAACTCTTCATTTAGTTTCACATCTCCTACCTGACTGCAACTGTAGACATTCTCTCTCATGTTGCTATAGACATTCTCTCTCATGTTGCTATAGACATTCTCTCTCATGTTGCTATAGACATTCTCTCTCATGTTGCTATAGACATTCTCTCTCATGTTGCTATAGACATTCTCTCTCATGTTGCTATAGACATTCTCTCTCATGTTGCTATAGACATTCTCTCTCATGTTGCTATAGACATTCTCTGATGTAGTTATAGACATTCTCTATGATGTAGTTATAAACATTCTCTGATGTAGCCATATACATTCTCTGATGTAGCTATAGACATTCTCTGATGTAGTGATATACATTCTCTGATGTAGTTATAGCCATGCTCTGATGTAGTTATAGACATTCTCTGATGTTGCTATAGACATTCTCTGATGTAGTTATAGACATTCTCTGATGTAGTTATAGACATTCTCTCTGATGTAGTTATAGACATTCTCTGATGTATGTATAGACATTCTATGATGTACCTATAGCCATTCTCTGATGTAGCTATAGACACTATCTGATGTAGTTATTGACATTCTCTGATGGAGCTATAGACATTCTCTGATGTAGTTATAGACATTCTCTGATGTAGCTATAGACAGTCTCTGATGTTGCTATATTCATTCTCTGATGTAGCTGTTGCTTTTGTTGATTGTAGATGTTATAGACAACTATATATATTGACTGATGTAGTTGTTGATATATATGATTGCTATAGTTGCAAATCTTCTTCTTTTTTTTCTTCTTTGTGTTCGTTCTTTACGACTAATTTTAATCACTTTTTGTGATATGTTTGATCTTTGCCAAGAACGTGTATACGTTGTACATTGGTTTGGTAGGCCCTAAACGCATAGACTTATACACGTTTAGGACACATGCATCCGATTTTAGCCAAACCTCCGTAGTCGCCTCCTTCGACATGCATGGCAGGTAACAGTGGTACTATTTTTACACCCAAATTTGGGCCCGGAAACCACTCTGGCGTGTTGCAAATCTAATAAAGAGATAACAACGATGAAGGTATGAAGATACATACATAGAAGATGATGACACGCACACAAACACACACATACACACACACAAACATACACAAACACATACAAACAACACACAAACACTCAAACACACACAAAACAACACAACACACACAAAACACACAACACAAAACACACACAACACACAATCACATACAAAAACACAACAAACACAAACACAAAACACACAAACATACACAAACAAAACACAACACACAATAACAACACAAACACACACACAAATCCAACAAACTCCAAACAAAAACACACAACCACAAAATCACAAAATAACAACACACACAAAACACACATAAAAACACACAAAAACAAACATACAAAACACAAAATAACAAACATAACAAACATAAAACAAAACATAAAACAACAATAACTGACATATTAAACAAACTATCATATACAAACTATAATAAACAACATAAAACAACATATAAAACAAACATATAAAAACATATAACACAACATATTAACACAACATATAAACAACCATACAAACACACATACAAACACACATATAACAAACACATAAAACACAAATAAACACACATATAAACAACATATAAACAAGCATACAGAACAAACATATAACACAAGCATATAACAAACATATAAACAAACAATAAACACATATAACAAACATATAACAAACATTAACAAACATAAAACACACATATAAACATACATAAAACACAACATAGTATGAAGTACATATAAACTATAACAAAACTATACATACTGACACATTAACAAATCATATGATCACACATCACATATAAACACAACATATAAACACACATATAACACATATAAATAATACACAACATATAAACAACATACATACTATAAACAATAAAAAATAAAACAAAAAACATTAAACAAGCATATAAAACATATAAACATTAAACTACATAAACATATACATATAAACAACATATAAACAAACATATAAACAACATATAAACAACATATGAAACAAACATATAAACAAACATATAAACAACATATAAACAAACATATAAAGCATTAAACAAATATAAACAAACATATAAACAACATATAAACAAGCATATGAACAAGCATATAGAACAAACATATAAACAAGATAACAAATGGATACAACATATAAACAAAGATATAAACAAATATAACTAAAGTATACACATGAGTTAAGACAAGCATTAAACAAAGTATAAACAAAGATATAAACGACATATAAACAAACATAAAACAAACAATGAACAAGCTTGAGACATATGACAAAGATAGAACGTTCTAATGATATATATATCCACCATGTCTCAGTTAGATCATGGTCTAAGACTTGCTTACAACATGAAGGGCTACAGTAAATAATGGAAAACATGTGCAAGTGTTGATGGTACTCATACTGTGAGACATGTCTAATGTTGATGGTACTCATACTGTGAGACATGTCTAATGTTGATGGTACTCATACTGTGAGACATGTCTAATGTTGATGGTACTCATACTGTGAGACATGTCTAATGTTGATGGTACTCATACTGTGAGACATGTCTAATGTTGATGGTACTCATATTGTGAGACATGTCTAATGTTGATGGTACTCATACTGTGAGACATGTCTAATGTTGATGGTACTCATACTGTGAGACATGTCTAATGTTGATGGTACTCATATTGTGAGACATGTCTAATGTTGATGGTACTCATACTGTGAGACATGTCTAATGTTGATGGTACTCATACTGTGAGACATGTCTAATGTTGATGGTACTCATACTGTGAGACATGTCTAATGTTGATGGTACTCATACTGTGAGACATGTCTAATGTTGATGGTACTCATATTGTGAGACATGTCTAATGTTGATGGTACTCATACTGTGAGACATGTCTAATGTTGATGGTACTCATATTGTGAGACATGTCTAATGTTGATGGTACTCATACTGTGAGACATGTCTAATGTTGATGGTACTCATACTGTGAGACATGTCTAATGTTGATGGTACTCATACTGTGAGACATGTCTAATGTTGATGGTACTCATACTGTGAGACATGTCTAATGTTGATGGTACTCATATTGTGAGACATGTCTAATGTTGATGGTACTCATACTGTGAGACATGTCTAATGTTGATGGTACTCATACTGTGAGACATGTCTAATGTTGATGGTACTCATACTGTGAGACATGTCTAATGTTGATGGTACTCATATGTGAGACATGTCTAATGTTGATGGTACTCATACTTGAGACATGTCTAATGTTGATGGTACTCATACTGTGAGACATGTCTAATGTTGATGGTACTCATACTGTGAGACATGTCTAATGTTGATGGTACTCATACTGTGAGACATGTCTAATGTTGATGGTACTCATATTGTGAGACATGTCTAATGTTGATGGTACTCATACTGTGAGACATGTCTAATGTTGATGGTACTCATACTGTGAGACATGTCTAATGTTGATGGTACTCATACTGTGAGACATGTCTAATGTTGATGGTACTCATACTGTGAGACATGTCTAATGTTGATGGTACTCATATTGTGAGACATGTCTAATGTTGATGGTACTCATATTGTGAGACATGTCTAATGTTGATGGTACTCATATTGTGAGACATGTCTAATGTTGATGGTACTCATACTGTGAGACATGTCTAATGTTGATGGTACTCATATTGTGAGACATGTCTAATGTTGATGGTACTCATACTGTGAGACATGTCTAATGTTGATGGTACTCATACTGTGAGACATGTCTAATGTTGATGGTACTCATACTGTGAAACATGTCTAATGTTGATGGTACTCATACTGTGAGACATGTCTAATGTTGATGGTACTCATATTGTGAGACATGTCTAATGTTGATGGTACTCATACTGTGAGACATGTCTAATGTTGATGGTACTCATACTGTGAGACATGTCTAATGTTGATGGTACTCATATTGTGAGACATGTCTAATGTTGATGGTACTCATACTGTGAGACATGTCTAATGTTGATGGTACTCATACTGTGAGACATGTCTAATGTTGATGGTACTCATACTGTGAGACATGTCTAATGTTGATGGTACTCATACTGTGAGACATGTCTAATGTTGATGGTACTCATATTGTGAGACATGTCTAATGTTGATGGTACTCATACTGTGAGACATGTCTAATGTTGATGGTACTCATACTGTGAGACATGTCTAATGTTGATGGTACTCATACTGTGAGACATGTCTAATGTTGATGGTACTCATACTGTGAGACATGTCTAATGTTGATGGTACTCATATTGTGAGACATGTCTAATGTTGATGGTACTCATATTGTGAGACATGTCTAATGTTGATGGTACTCATATTGTGAGACATGTCTAATGTTGATGGTACTCATATTGTGAGACATGTCTAATGTTGATGGTACTCATATTGTGAGACATGTCTAATGTTGATGGTACTCATACTGTGAGACATGTCTAATGTTGATGGTACTCATACTGTGAGACATGTCTAATGTTGATGGTACTCATACTGTGAAACATGTCTAATGTTGATGGTACTCATACTGTGAGACATGTCTAATGTTGATGGTACTCATATTGTGAGACATGTCTAATGTTGATGGTACTCATATTGTGAGACATGTCTAATGTTGATGGTACTCATACTGTGAGCCATGTCTACTGTCTACTATCAATATGATGATACTAATTTATATTATACACGCTATTAGAAAATCAATGATTGATCAATCATGATACGTTCATCTACTATATATATATAAATGGATGTTTGTCTGTTTGTTTGTGACCTATAGACTCGGAAACTACTGAACAGATTTAGCTGAAATTTACAGGATATGTTTGTTTTGATGTCGGGATGCTACCTGTCATAGTTTGAAATAGGTAGCGCTGAAACTTTTCGAAACAATCGATAAAATTGAAAACACGCTAATTTCATCGAGAGTTTCTAAGTTTGTTTACAATTTGCGATGAACGTTTCCGGAAGTCTACGGTATACACATTAATATATACACAAAATTCGATGACGTATGTTTTAAAACTATGTAAACCTCGATCTCTTTCATAGCATAAAATAATAATTTCAAGGCAATTTTACAAACAAGCTGAAGTTAAAATACGCAATCCAGGTTTGTTTCTTCAAAGGATTTCTACTCATTTCGAATCAAGATAAGAGAAATATCAACTGGGACGCGACATTAGTAGCAATGAAGCAGTATGTCAACTGGGACGCGACATTAGTAGCAATGAAGCAGTATATCAACTGGGACACGACATTAGTAGCAATGAAGCAGTATGTCAACTGGGACGCGACATTAGTAGCAATGAAGCAGTATATCGACTGGGACGCGACATTAATAGCAATGAAGCAGTATATCGACTGGGACGTAATTCAATTTTTGTTGGAGGCGTAGCAACGCGCGCAGGGTACAGCTAGTATAAAATATTTATATATAGATATATTTCAATATAAGCCAGGTGACACGTCAAATCAATCTTTTGACACGTGATACGTTTGAACTCTGACACGTGATACATCAGAAAACAGTCATGTGATAAGTGATACAACAAAGGCAGCCATGTGACATGTTAAACGCCGTCATATAATATAAGTGATACATGATGGACTAGTTCCAGATAAACAAAATAACTGTACATTAAAGCTAATGACATCTCAGGCAACAGTTGCAACAGCAGGCCACATCAGTCAACAAAACAGTATCTCCGTCCAAAGGGAATCCAGAAACACAGAATATCATAATTGCATTCAGAACAAACAGTTCTTGAATACAGCTGACATGTCAACATGGTGGATTCAATCATATTTATGGTAGCCCACAATCTTACAATCTCCATTCACACAAGCACATATCACACAGTCACATATCACCCAGCACATAATATCCCCAATTACAGAGTCACACTCTCTACTATTCGTTATATATTCCAACCATTACTACGGGCTAACAAGTCGCCATCATGACATGCATAGAATCTACACCATACAGTTGTCAAGTTAACCTATATAAAGTGGGTGTTCTTCATTATGTCTGACGTCAACTTATCCAACTCAAACAATAAGCCAAATCATGATCAATAGTTTCAATGGCTCCAGTTCTAGTCTTGATTAAATTCCTCGATTACAATTTATATTTAACTATGTCAACTATTCTATTCGGTATTAGGTAATCATTTTCTGCTCTAAGCAAGTTTTTTTTCTGTTAAATTGTATGTCTCTGAGATAATATTACAAATTTAGGACAAAAGTAAATCTCGTTTTTTTTTTACTAACTACAGAGAAATTATAGTTAGACTAAATCATAAATATTAGTCATGTGTTACACTCTTATATTTTACAATCTTATACTCTACAATCTTATATTCTACAATCTTATACTTTACAATCTTATATTTTACAATCTTATATTTTACACTCTTATATTTTACAATCTTATACTTTTACAATCTTATATTTTACAATCTTATACTTTACAATCTTATACTTTACAATCATATACTTTACAATCTTATACTTTACAATCTTATATTTTACAATCTTATACTCTACAATCTTATATTCTACAATCTTATACTCCTACAATCTTATATTTTACAATCTTATACTCTACAATCTTATATTCTACAATCTTACATTCTACAATCTTATATTCTACAATCTTATTCTTCTACAATATTACATTCTACAATCTTATATTTTACAATCTTATATTCTACAATCTTATATTCTACAATCTTATACTCTACAATCTTATATTTTACATTCTTATATTCTACAATCTTAAACTCTACAATCTTATATTCTACAATCTTATATTTTACAATCATATATTCTACAATCTTATATTCTACAATCTTATACTCTACAATCTTATATTCTATAATCTTAAATTTTACAATCTTATATTCAACAATCTTATATTCTACAATCTTATATTCTACAATCTTACATTCTACAATCTGATATTCTACAATCTTATTATTCTACAATCTTACATTCTACAATCTTATATTTTACAATATTATTATTCTACAATCTTATATTCTACAATCTTATATTTTACAATCTTATATTTTACAATCTTATATTCTACAATCTTATATTTTACAATCTTTTATTCTACAATCTTATATTTACAATCTTAATTCTACAATCTTATACTCTACAATCTTATACTCTACAATCTTACATTCTACAATCTTATATTCTACAATCTTATATTCTACAATCTTACATTCTACAATCTTACATTCTACAATCTTATATTCTACAATCTTACATTCTACAATCTTACATTCTACAATCTTATATTCTACAATCTTATACTCTACAATCTTATATTTTACAATCTTATATTCTACAATCTTATATTCTACAATCTTATATTCTACAATCTTATATTCTACAATCTTATATTCTACAATCTTATATTCTACAATCTTATACTCTACAATCTTACATTCTACAATCTTATATTCTACAATCTTATGCTCAACAATCTTACATTCTACAATCTTATACTCTACAATCTTACATTCTACAATCTTATATTCTACGATCTTATACTCTACAATCTTATACTCTACAATCTTATACTCTACAATCTTTTAATCTACAATCTTACATTCTACAATCTTATACTCTACAATCTTATACTCTACAATCTTACATTCTACAATCTTATATTCTACAATCTTATATTCCTACATTCCACACGTTTACAAATGTACAAAATAACAAGTTTATTGCTGAATTGATATAAAAATGACAAGTTTACATAGCTAATATTTATTGTCTAAACTTGACTAAACAAATCATATTTGCATATCGCTATGTCTTGGCTTGTTCTTCTTGTGACAAATAATATAGCACCGATTCTTCATTCCAGAACATAACTTTGACTATAGCCTGATTCTTCCAGTCTAGCTTGATGTTTCCTCTTTATGGTGAGGTCCCAACTCTAGCTTGATGTTGACAGCCCAGTGCTTCCAATCTATTCTTGTTCGTCAACCACAGAGGGAAACCTTATGTCCAGAAATTGTTTTCTAGTACCTACGCCTGTAGCTATGACTGCCAAAGTACTGCCCTCGATCTGTCCTTAACCTTGGCTCGCATGAGCAGGGCAGAACGTGATCTAACTTGTAGATGATACCATTAGATGTTAAGATATCTTCGCTGAGCACGCGAGAATGAGTGTTGACGAAAAGTCGGTTTTTTTCATCATAAGCAAAGTTTGTCTCGTCTCCTTGCTTGGATCTTGTTGTGTAGACACCTTGCTCTGGGATGGAGCACTTGAGTATCATACGGGTTATGACGTGACGACGAACAAACTAAGAGACAGGGAGAGAGGGAGAGAGAGGGAGAGAATAATAAATAATATTTGATTATTACAAAACTAAAACAGGGAGAAATAATGATTCTAAGTAAGGCTGAGTGTATCATCAGTAAATGTTACAAATAATGATTATTTGTTAATTAATGACCAAATATCTCTCATATTATAAGTATATAATTTATCTCTTTCAATTTGTGCGAGTATGATATGATCAATATGACACACCCAGAATATGGACGAGTCTAAATTTATACTAAAAAGTTACCAAGCTGGTCTACTTCGTTAAGGACCAATATACTTTATCGAAAACATGCAAAGCAAATAAAAATACTAATCACATTTCTTGTTACTCCCGTCAAATATTTTCTCATAAGTTACCAAATACTGTCATAAGTTACCAAATACTGTCATAAGTTACCAAATACTGTCATAAGTTACCAAATACTGTCATAAGTTACCAAATACTGTCATAAGTTACCAAATACTGTCTGTCATAAGTTCCAAATACTTAAGTTACCAAATACTGTCATAAGTTACCAAATACTGTCATAAGTTACCAAATAATGTCATAAGTTACCAAATACTGTCATAAGTTACCAAATACTGTCATAAGTTACCAAATACTGTCATAAGTTACCAAATACTGTCATAAGTTACCAAATACTGTCATAAGTTACCAAATACTGTCATAAGTTACCAAATACTGTCATAAGTTACCAAATACTGTCAGTTGCCCAAATACTGTCACGAGTTGCCAAATACTGTCATGAGCTACAAATACTGTCATAGTTACAAATACTGTCATAAGTTACCAAATACTGTCATAAGTTACCAAATACTGTCAAAAGTTACCAAATACTGTCATAAGTTACCAAATACGTCATGAGTTCCAATACTGTCATGAGTTGCCAAATAATGTCATGAGTTCAAATACTGTCATGAGTTACCAAATACTGTCATGAGTTCAAATACTGTCATAAGTTACAAATACTGTCATAAGTTACCGAATACTGTCATAAGTTACCAAATACTGTCATAGTTCCAAATACTGTCATAAGTTACAAATACTGTCATAAGTTCAAATACTGTCATAGTTCAAATACTGTCTAAGTTACCAAATACTGTCATGAGTTACCAAATACTAATAACATGTCTTGTACTCCGTCAAATCTGTATGTCATAGTTCAAATACTGTCTGTCATAAGTTCCAAATACTGTATAGTTCCAAATACTAATCACATGTCTTTTACTCCTCAAATACTGTCATAAGTTACCAAATACTGTCTGTCATAAGTTACCAAATACTGTCTGTCATAAGTTACCAAATACTGTCTAACATAAGTTACCAAATACTGTCATAAGTTACCAAATACTGTCATAAGTTACCAAATACTGTCTGTCATAAGTTACCAAATACTGTCATAAGTTACCAAATACTGTCATGAGTTACCAAATACTGTCATAAGTTACCAAATACTGTCATAAGTTACCAAATACTGTCATGAGTTACCAAATACTGTCATAAGTTACCAAATACTGTCATAAGTTACAAATACTATAACATGTCTTGTTACTCCCGTCAAATACTGTCTGTCATAAGTTACCAAATACTGTATGTCATAAGTTACCAAATACTGTCATAAGTTACCAAATACTAATCACATGTCTTGTTACTCCCGTCAAATACTGTCATAAGTTACCAAATACTGTCTGTCATAAGTTACCAAATACTGTCTGTCATAAGTTACCAAATACTGTCTAACATAAGTTACCAAATACTGTCATAAGTTACCAAATACTGTCTGTCATAAGTTACCAAATACTGTCTGTCATAAGTTACCAAATACTGTCATAAGTTACCAAATACTGTCATAAGTTACCAAATACTGTCATAAGTTACAAAATACTGTCATAAGTTACCAAATACTGTCATGAGTTACCAAATACTGTCATAAGTTACCAAATACTGTCATAAGTTACCAAATACTAATAACATGTCTTGTTACTCCTAAACTTCTGTCATATTCAAATACTGTCTGTCATAAGTTACCAAATACTGTCATAGTTCAAATATTCAAGTTACGCAAATACTGTCATAAGTTACCAAATACTGTCTCTAATCCAAATACTGTCTGTCATATTCCAAATAACTGTCTGTCATAAGTTACCAAATACTGTCTGTCATAAGTTACCAAATATGCTGTCACTGTCATAAGTTACCAAATACTGTCTGTCATAAGTTACCAAATACTGTCTGTCATAAGTTACCAAATACTGTCTGTCATAAGTTACAAAATACTGTCTGTCATAAGTTACCAAATACTGTCTGTCATAAGTTACCAAATACTGTCTGTCATAAGTTACCAAATACTGTCTGTCATAAGTTACCAAATACTGTCTGTCATAAGTTACCAAATACTGTCTGTCATAAGTTACAAAATACTGTCTGTCATAAGTTACCAAATACTGTCTGTCATAAGTTACCAAATACTGTCTGTCATAAGTTACCAAATACTGTCTGTCATAAGTTACCAAATACTGTCTGTCATAAGTTACCAAATACTGTCTGTCATAAGTTACTAAATACTGTCTGTCATAAGTTACCAAATACTGTCTGTCATAAGTTACTAAATACTGTCTGTCATAAGTTACCAAATACTGTCTGTCATAAGTTAAAAACTGTCTGTCATAAGTTCAAATACTGTCTGTCATAAGTTACCAAATACTGTGTTAGTTACCAAAACTGGCTGTCATAAGTTCCAAATACTGTCTGTCATAAGTTACCAAATACTGTCTGTCATAAGTTACCAAATACTGTCTGTCATAAGTTACCAAATACTGCTGTCATAAGTTGCAAATACTATGAATTGAATTAGTTATTGTCCAAGAATAAAGTTGAATTAGTACAATAGATATGATTTGACATGCAGTATGATATAGAGATAGGAGAACAACGCGAGATAACATGACACCCTAACACCTGGAGATGACTATTTCTTCTTCTTCTGCCTGCTCACTAGATTGGGACTTCGGGTTCTCTAATAAAGGCAGCCGTCTGCCTCAGATTATCAGCCAGGCCATACAGTTTGTCTTGGACGCTAGTGTAAGTGGGCCACCTCTTTCTTCTCAAGTCTGCATACTGGGGGCAGTTCTGTAGGATATAATTCCTATGATTTCCGCTTCCCCGTTTGCGTCGACCTCTTCCCGCGTTTAGTTTTGGCTACCCTTGGGATGGTAGGCCTGATATCCTTACTGTGTGACTAAATCTCCGAGGCAGATTGGCGACCGTAGAATCCGTTATTCCATTCCTCATTGTGAGGGTCGTTGCACCATGTTATGCACCTTACGGCCTGGTGCATCCGTTTTCTGCAAGCATTTGTTTCGGGTTAGCATTCCCTAGCAGACACATACATCCGATTTCAACCAAACCTTCTTAGTCGCCTCTTACGACATGCGTGACAGGTAACAGTGGTTCTATTCTTTACACACCAAATTTGGGCCCCGGTAACCACTCGGGCGATAACTGGATTCGACCATTTTGCTAAGATCAAAGTGTACTGACCAAGACCTGACAGAGGGCGGAAACCTTCATTAACGCCAATGGACATAGTTTTAAAAACCTAAACAAGCTCGAGTAGCTCTTGTACGAAAGTATGAGACGGTCGAAGTTTGTTCGTTTAACCGTACTGTGTCCACCGGTTGGGGCACCGCCGGGTAGGGCCAACAAGAATATGAAATGACACTACAAGATGACATGTCATAAGATGACATGTGAGAATTTGACAAGGAAACATCAGATTTGTTATGTTGATGAATCATCATTTGACATTATACGATACAATGGGTACAAAGCAAAAGGCCGGCCATGCAAAGGATGGACCTCAGAGATAACAGAGGCGACAAAAGACACTATATACGAAGCGCACACAAGGGCCCGGTTTAGAAATCTCTTCTTGACCTGATGCTGTGATGCCAAACAGGATTGAAGGAAAGAAGAAGAAGCAGATGAAGACTATAGATCAAGTTAACTAACCGTTCTCAAACGTGTTGAATCATTCATCATCTCTTGGAGTTGTCTCTCATCCACATGCGCCAAAGCTCGGTTAGTGGGAGCCAGGACAGTGTAACTTCCACCTGGAAGCCATTCCTCGTTGACTCCAGACTTTTCTAGCATGTGCTTGAAGACACTGTCAAGATAGGCACCATGATGATAGTTAATATACAAACATTGTATCATGACGTCAAAGTTAGACAAAGACATAAGATTGTATCAGGACGTCACAGTTAAACAAAGACATAGGATTGTGTTGACGTCACAGTTAAACAAAGACATAAGATTGTATCAGGACGTCACAGTTAGACAGAGACATAAGATTGTATCAGGACATCATAGTTAGACAGAGACATAAGATTGTGTTGACGTCACAGTTAGACAGAGACATAATATTGTGTTGACGTCACAGTTAAACAAAGACATAAGATTGTATCAGGACGTCACAGCTAGACAGAGACATAAGATTGTGTTGACGTCACAGTTAGACAGAGATATAAGATTGTGTACGTCACAGTAACAAGACGTAGATTTATTGACGTCACAGTTAGACAAAGACATAAGATTGTATAGACGTCACAGTTAGACAAAGACGTAAATTGTATCAGGACGTCACAGTGACAAGACAAGATTTATGACGTCACAGTAGACAGACGTAAGATTGTATCAGGTCGTCACAGTTAGACAAAGACATAAGATTGGGTTGACAAAATGTAGACAAAACACTAATAAAGAGAAATATTGATAAACACTGATAAATTTCAATGTTGTGTGTGTGTGGGTGTGTGTGTGTGTGTGTGGGTGGGTGTGTGTGTGTGGGTGTGGATGTGTGTGTGTGTGTGTGTGTGTGGGTGTGAGTGTGTGTGTGTGTATGTGTGGGTGGGTGTGTGTGTGTGGGTGGGTGTGTGGGTGGGTGTGTGTGTGGGTGTGGATGTGTGTGGATGTGTGTGTGTGAACAATGTGGATGTACATGGATGAGCGAATCTGGATATAAATAGGCTATCGGATATGGATATACATGGATTATCGAATGTGGATATGCATGGATTATCGTATGTGGATATACATGGATTATCAGATGAGGATATACATGGATTATTGAATGTGGATATACATGGATTATTGGATGTGGATATACATGGATTATCTGATATGGATATAGATGGATTATCGGATATGGATATAAATGGATTATCGAATGTAGATTAGATGGATTATCGAATGTGGATATGCATGGATTATCGAATGTGGATATAGATGGATTATCGGATGTGGGATGGAAGCGTATTGATGATTGGATTAGATCATATTCCCAAACGTTTTCGACCCACCGCCCACTTTGCACGACATAAACTTTGTAATATCTGCCTCGTCATTACAACAGTTTGTAACTGCCCCCTATATATATATATATACATGCTCTATTTTCACTTTGACATTCATAATGTATATATATTTCTGTCATACATGGTACATTTTCAAATGATTATATACATGAAATAGAAAATTGATGAAAAAATGGATCGTGTAAGATGGGCATGGTGGCGTCTGTGACCTAGGGGTTAGTGACTCGGTCTATTAACCCCGACGTTCTGAGTTCGAATCACGCTGCGGACAGTTTGGTTGCAAATTGTTTGCGTGGATTTTAACAAAGGACGATGGCACCACCCGTTCAGAAAGCAATGACAAACTACTGAACGTAATAATGCCTAGAAAAATCACAAACAGTGTTAAAAGCTGGGGTTGATTCGCAAAGTCCTGTAAAGTATATGCAATTAACTTTTAAGATGGGCATAACAAGAATTGAAATGCAGAATTCAAATTTTTAATGATTATTCAATTGCAAAATTTACGAGAAAAAAACAAACCCAAATGCTTCTGAACCCACTATCGCCCCCTGGAAGGCTTCAACGCCCACAGGGGGCGGTACCGCCCACTTTGGGAAACGCTGGATTAAATCAATGGTTAAAACTGTCAATTATTACTTACCTAAGGTCAGGGTCATCTTTGATATAGTCCATCAAATCTTTCTCTGGTGGTACCATCACCCTGTCCACTTTGTGAATCATAGAACTCTGACATTCTCTTGGATGTTCTTCTAATGTAGACTTGTTAAGTGTCACACCCTGCACACACGGACACGGTCGTGTTATACATATATATACTATGTAGTTGACGTATTGCAGGATTACACATGTTAGCACACAGTAAAATATACATACAAGTATTGCTTTATACAAGAAGTTCAACTCAGAAATTCATGTCAGAAATCACATTATTTCAGTTTATGCTAAGTAAACTTTACCAAGACTATGAGAATGCGACGTAGTCGCCTTAGCCTGGAAGCTTGACTCATGTCTTTCGCACCAAACTTCGATAGTAATTTCGCAACCAGTGGTCCCTAGACGGTTAAACGAGTAAACTTCGAGTGTCTCTTACTTTCGGACAAGAGCTACTCAGGCTTTATCAAACTTGATAAAGAAAGCAGACAAGACAACCCACTTGTCGTGGAGGTAGCAGTTCAGGCATTAATTTCTGAGAACGCATCTGAGAATGATGTAATCATGTATACATGGATGGTTCGGTGATTCAACATGTGTAGAGCTCGTGGGCTTTCACTGCTCAGGTCGGAGGAGATGTTGTGAAGGAAGACAGTGGTGGTTTTGCCGTGACTACGAGCAGTCTCACTATGGAAATCATGGCGGTTACCAAAGCGATGATTTGGCTGGAATCACAGACTTTTATCCATGCATGTGTTCTCAGTGACTCAATGAGTATGCTCAGGAAGACAGAAACTGGATGGGCTAGGAGACACTGGATGGAGTCGCTGGGGAGATCTAAGCTGACAAAGATCAGTTTTATTTTTGTGCCAGGGCATGCAGGTGTAAGGGGAATGAACGTGCGGTTATGCTTGCAGGTATGGCTGCTGTACAAAGCAGTGGACCAGGCTGATATTATAAATTCCTTAAGCTAGAGTGTACATGATTCACGTAATAGCGGTGAATCTAGAACTCTAACCAGACTGCAAGAACTCAAAGTTAAGTGTGGTGTAGCTCGACAAGAACGCTATGCTGGCAGACAAAGAAGAATTGTAAACCAACAAAGAACCGGTGTCGTTAGTCGCCACACGCTGATGGACATACTGAGGGAGAGATCGGAGCACATATGGACTAATTTGTTCGACGTGCAGTGATGGTGATCCGACGACTAAACTAAACTAGAAGTAGTTGTCCTGTATGCCCCACTTCGCTCTGTAACAACCCTACCATGCGCATTAGCCAAGAAATCCTAGCCGGATTTCTCCCACTTGAACCGACCCATCGGTATATACATCAACATCATCATCCCTTGCATTATCTTCTATCAGCTGCTTAACTGCGAGATCAGCCTTCATGTTGCCCCAATCTCTACATTCTCTTCCAAGAGTAATGATAACGTTGAGATAGTTGGTCATGCTGTTGTGATCCATTCTTTCCCTTTTGGTAGGTTCGCAACCGTAGTCACCTGGCCAATTGTTCTCTTTCTCCAGGTACAAATATGAATTACCTGTGAAAAATGTTTTCCTGATTTACCTGTACGAAATGTTTTCCTGATTTATCTGTGCGGTGAAATGTTTGCTTGATTTACCTGTGCGTTGAAACGTTTGTTTGGTTTACCTGTGCGGTGAAATGTTTGCTAGATTTACCTGTGCGGTGAAATGTTTGCTTGATTTACCTGTGCAGTGAAATGTTTTCCTGATTTACCTGTGAGGTGAAATGTTTGCTTGATTTACCTGTGCAGTGAAATGTTTGCTAGATCGCCCGAGTGGTTACCGGGGCCCAAATTTGGGGTGTAAAAATGAGAACCACTGTTACCTGCCATGCATGTCGTAGGAGGCGACTAAGGAGGTTTGGCTGAAATCGGAAGCAGATGTCCTAAACATGTAGAAGTCTATGCGTTTACCAAACTAATGTGCAACGTATACACGTTCTTGGCAAAGATCAAACATATCACAAAGAGTGATTAAAATGGGTCGTGAAGAACGAACGCAAAGAAGAAGAAGTAGAGCAGATTGTTGATTTACCTGTGCGGTGAAATGTTGCTGATTTACCTGTGCGGTGAAATGTTTGCTAGATTTACCTGTGTGAAATGTTACCTGATTTACCGTGTAGTAAATGTTTGCTAGATTTACCTGTGCGGTGAAATGTTTGCTAGATTTACCTGTGCGGTGAAATGTTTGCTAGATTTACCTGTGTAGTGAAATGTTTGCTAGATTTACCTGTGCGGTGAAATGTTTGCTAGATTTACCTGTGAGTGAAATGTTTGCTTGATTTACCTGTGTAGTGAAATGTTTGCTAGATTTACCTGTGCGGTGAAATGTTTGCTTGATTTACCTGTGGTGAAATGTTTCTAGATTTACCTGTGCGTGAAATGTTTGCTAGATTTACCTGTGCGTGAAATGTTTGCTGATTTACCTGTGTAGTGAAATGTTTGCTAGATTTACCTGTGCGGTGAAATGTTTGCTAGATTTACCTGTGTAGTGAAATGTTTACCTGATTTACCTGTGTAGTGAAATGTTTGCTAGATTTACCTGTGCAGTGAATGTTTCTAGATTTACCTGTGTGAAATGTTTACTGATTTACCTGTGCGGTGAATGTTTGCTAGATTTACCGTGCGGTGAAATGTTTGCTAGATTTACCTGTGTAGTGAAATGTTTACCTGATTTACCTGTGTAGTGAAATGTTTGCTAGATTTACTGTCGTGAAATGTTTGCTAGATTTACCTGTGCAGGTGAAATGTTTGCTAGATTTACCTGGGTGAAATGTTTGCTAGATTTACCTGTGCGGTGAAATGTTTGCTAGATTTACCTGTGCGGTGAAATGTTTGCTTGATTTACCTGTGTAGTGAAATGTTTGCTAGATTTACCTGTGCGGTGAAATGTTTGCTTGATTTACCTGTGCGGTGAAATGTTTGCTAGATTTACCTGTGCGGTGAAATGTTTGCTAGATTTACCTGTGCGGTGAAATGTTTGCTTGATTTACCTGTGTAGTGAAATGTTTGCTAGATTTACCTGTGCGGTGAAATGTTTGCTAGATTTACCTGTGTAGTGAAATGTTTACCTGATTTACCTGTGTAGTGAAATGTTTGCTAGATTTACCTGTGCAGTGAAATGTTTGCTAGATTTACCTGTGCGGTGAAATGTTTACCTGATTTACCTGTGCGGTGAAATGTTTGCTTGATTTACCTGTGCGGTGAAATGTTTGCTAGATTTACCTGTGCGGTGAAATGTTTACCTGATCTACCTGTGCGGTGAAATGTTTGCTAGATTTACCTGTGCGGTGAAATGTTTACCTGATTTACCTGTGCGGTGAAATGTTTGCTTGATTTACCTGTGCGGTGAAATGTTTGCTAGATTTACCTGTGTAGTGAAATGTTTACCTGATCTACCTGTGCGGTGAAATGTTTGCTTAACTAATGAATGTTTCAATACCTTACCTTTCTACTAATCTTGACCTTAATTTTGACAGCAAGGTCAGCCATGGAATTAAGTGTTGAATCCCCTACCAGCTGACTCTCGTCAATACGTCCCCTAACCATATGATACTTGACCAACTGTTCCACCTTCAGTGGTTCCTTGATCAGAGCAGCAAGATATCCCCGAGGCAGATCTGAACAAGAAGAAATAATAATAATCAAGATTCTAGATGAAGGAAATGTCTGCATTATAATTGTTACCTGCAAATTGGAGGTTTCTGAAATATACCAACACGTCTGATGTCAATATTCGATATGAGGATGATACAACATTCCTTGATCGCACACAGACTTACAGGACAATGGATAAGAGGTGTATGTCGCACAGACTTACAGGACTTAGCCTGGTGTGTATGTCGCACACAGACTTAAGACTGTATGCGCACAGTTACAGCATGGTGTATGTCGCACACAGACTTACAGGACATGGTGGATATATTGATGAGTGACGGATTACAGGACATGTGTCGACGCAGGGACATGGATAGTGCAATATGTTTGGATACGCGACGCTTTTATAGGACTCTACAGAGGACAGACTACAGGTGGATATGTTGGATGACGTACAAGACTTACAGGACATGGTGGATATGTTGGATGACGTACATCACAGGACTTGGATTTACAAGAGGACATGGTTGATATGGTGGATGACGTACAAGACTTACAGGACATGGTGGATATGTTGGATGACGTACAAGACTTACAGGACATGGTGGATATGTTGGATGACGTACAAGACTTACAGGACATGGTGGATATGTTGGATGGTGAAGGCAAACAGAAAGGAATCAGTAGAAATATAAAGAAAACTGAGATGTTAATAATCTCTAAGGAACAAGAGACACCACTTTGTAATATAACAATTAGAGAGGAAGGAATTAAACAAGTTCATCGATTGAAATATCTGGGTGTCATTATCACATCAGATGGAAGATTGAAATATCTGGGTGTCATTATCACATCAGATGAAAGATTGAAATATCTGGGTGTCATTATCACATCAGATGGAAGTTTGAATTCTGATCATTAAATCAGATGGAAAGATTGAAATTCTGGCATTATCAGAAGAGGGAAGAGAAATACTGGGTGTCATTATCACATCAGATGGAAGATTGAAATATCTGGGTGTCATTATCACATCAGATGGAAGATTGAAATATCTGGGTGTCATTATCACATCAGATGGAAGATTGAAATATATGGGTGTCATTATCACATCAGATGGAAGATGCACTTCAGAAATAAAAAACAGAATAGCTGAGACGAAATCAGCCTTTCAGAAGATGAAAAACATACTATGTAATAAATCCTTGTCAGTGGCGTTGAGGAAACGAGTAATCTAATGCTATATAGAACCAATACTTTTATATGACAGTGTGTCATGGACAATGAACAGACAAATGGTAAGAACATTGGAAGCCACAGAAATGTGGTTTCTCAGAAGAATGTTGAAAGTTCCATGGACAGCTAGAAATACAAATGAAGAGATCTTGTCAGAGACAGATTCATATCGAAATCTAATCAATCGAATAAGAAACAGACAATCAAGATTTGGTCGGTCATATAATTAGAAGGGAAGTTTCAGAATATTTGGTTACAACAGGTAACAATACAGGGAAGACAGGTAGAGGAGATAAAGAGACACAATTCTGGACGACTTGAAATTGTGGTTTGGCAATGTAATTGAAGAATTGTACCAGAGACAGACAGATGTGGGAAAACAGACTGTGGAGACAGAATGTGGAGAGACAGACAGATGTGGAGAGACAGACAGATGTGGAGAGACAGACAGATGTGGAGAGACAGGCAGATGTGGAGAGACAGGCAGATGTGGAGAGACAGACAGATGTGGAGAGACATGACCGCCTATGTCAACCGACACGACATTTGATTGATTGAATCTGTAAGGATCATGTATTATATAATACATCTGTAAGTCTGATGTTTCTGTGATGTGCCTATACGTCGGAAGTGCCTGTATTCTGGTAATAATTCTGATGTATCTATGATGTACTTGTTAGCATGATATATCTATGACATACATCTAAAGGTGATGTATCTGTAATGTACTTGTAAAACAGATGTGTCTGCGATGTACCTGTAAGTACGACTGATGTATACCTACCCTTAAATGCCTTGTCTGTAAGTAAGACTGATGTCTACCTACCCTTGAAGGTCTGGTCTGTAAGTAAGACTGATGTATACCTACCCTTGAAGGTCTGGTCTGTAAGTAAGACTGATGTATACCTACCCTTGAAGGTCTGGTCTGTAAGTAAGACTGATGTATACCTACCCTTGAATGCCTTCTCTGTAAGTAAGACTGATGTATACCTACCCTTGAAGGCCTGATCTGTTGGTGAGAACAGGGTGATGTTGTTGATGTCGAGAGTATTATTGAGACCAGCAGCTCGAGCCAGATTCAGAAAACTGTACAGATGCATGTCGTGAAGGAGAGTCGCTGTTGGCTTGACTGTCGAACAAATAGACAGACAGACAAAACGTATGAGATATGGTCAGACTGAATAGAGAGAAATATACAGAGAAATAGACTGACTCGCAATGGATAAACAGATCATGAATCGGCTCTCCAGGTTAAGATCTTTGACGGATCGCCTACCTATCTCTAAGATTAAGACTGAGATTATCTCTAAGATTAAGACTAAGATTATCTCTAAGATTAAGACTAAGATTATCGCTAAGATTAAGACTAGGATTATCTCTAAGATTAAGACTGAGATTATCTCTAAGATTAAGACTAAGATTATCTATAAGATTAAGACTGAGATTATCTCTAAGATTAAGACTGAGATTATCTCTAAGATTAAGACTAAGGTTATCTATAAGATTAAGACTGAGATAATCTTTAAGATTAAGACTGAGATTTTCTCTAAGATTAAGACTAAGATTATCACTAAGATTAAGACTGAGATTATCTCTAAGATTAAGAGCAGCTTGGTACCTTACTGGATTTAGGATTAAATAAGTAGGTTTAAGTAATTACACAACAGATATATGTATATTTATCATCAGCACCATCAGCATCAACATCTTCAGTACCATCAGCATCAACATCTTCAGTGCCATCAGCATCATCACCACCATCATCACCAACACCATCTTCAGTATCATCAGTACCATCATCAGCTTTATCATTATCATCATTGTTCCTTATCATCATCACCAACATCATCACCAACATCATCAACATCATCACCAACATCATCACCAACATCATCACCGACATCATCACCAACATTATCACCAACATCATCACCGACATCAGCACCGACATCATCACCGACATCATCACCAACATCATCACCAACATCATCATCATTATCACTACCATCATCACCATCATTGTCATCAATATCGGCCTCTTTGTCTCAGGAGACACTAAATGTGCCGAGTCACATCGTCTATTGTGGCTGTAGTGGACTTATATGACTGATATATCATATAGCAGATATCTGACTCTCTTGCAGATGTGACAGTCAGCTTGTGAGTGTTAGACTTAGATATTTGAATCAGACATTGATATTAACCAACAAAAACTACATTACATTTTAAATTCTGTAGACTCTTCAAGTCAAATCAAATTACCAACAGAAAGTACACAACAAAGAGCAATGTTACTTCCATACAGTGGATGCAAATAGAAAACAGTGGATACAAATAGAAAACATTGGATGCAAAAGAAAACATGGATGCAAAGAGAAAACAGTGGATGCAAAAGAAAACATTGGATGCAAAGAGAAAACAGTGGATGCAAGAGAAAACAGTGGATACAAAGAGAAAACAGTGGATGCAAATAGAAAACAGTGGATAAAAGAAAACAGTGGATACAAAGAGAAAACAGTGGATACAAAGAGAAAACAGTGGATACAAGAGAAACAGTGGATGCAAATAGAAAACAGTGGATACAAGAGAAAACAGTGGATCAAAGAGAAAACAGTGGATACAAAGAGAAAACAGTGGATACAAAGAGAAAACATTGGATACAAAGAGAAAACAGTGGATACAAATAGAAAACAGTGGATGCAAAGAGAAAACAGTGGATGCAAAGAGAAAACATTGGATACAAAGAGAAAACAGTGGATACAAATAGAAAACAGTGGATACAAAGAGAAAACAGTGGATGCAAATAGAAAACAGGGGATACAAAGAGAAAACAGTGGATGCAAAGAGAAAACAGTGGATGCAAAGAGAAAACATTGGATACAAAGAGAAAACATTGGATACAAAGAGAAAACAGTGGATACAAGAGAAAACATTTGGGTACAAAGAGAAAACATTGGATACAAGAGAAAACATTGGATACAAAGAGAAAACAGTGGATGCAAAGAGAAAACAGTGGATGCAAAGAGAAAACAGTGGATGCAAAGAGAAACAGTGGATGCAAGAGAAAACAGTGGATGCAAAGCAAAGCTGGACCTTAGAGATAACAGAGGTGATGACAAACACTATCTATGAAGCGCAGACACAAGAGACTGTTCTAGAAATCTTGTCTTATCCTGACGTTGTGATGCAAGACAAGATTCAAGATAAGAAGAAGAAGAAGAAGTTAATGCATCAACAAATAATTCATATAACAATTAATATAACAATTCATATAACAATTAATATAACAAATTAATATAACAAAATTTAAAATAACAAAATTAAATTTAAAACAAAATTAATATACAATACAATTAATATAACAAATTAATCAAAAAAACAATTAATATAACAATTAATATAACAATTAATATAACAATTAATATAACAATTATACATTAATTGAAATGATTATCAATTATCAAGAGCAATCATTGCAAGAATAAAGATTGGACTTTGAAGTAATTTGCTTTTTTGTAGTGCAGATTTGAAAATATTAATGAGGTAATTATTGTAGTGCATATTTGAAAATATTAATGAGGTAATTATTGTAGTGCATATTTGAAAATATTAATGAGGTAATTATTGTAGTGCATATTTGAAAATATCAATGATGGCATTATTGTAGGGCATGTTTGAAAATATCAATGAGGACAGTTGATTACTCTTCTTTTGTTGTTAAACATCCTTCCACAAAATATGTCAACAAAATATGTCAACAAAATATGCCAACAAAATATGCCAACAAAATATGCCAACAAAATATGTCAACAAAATATGTCAACAAAATATGCAACAAAATATGCTCAACAAAATATGCCAACAAAATATGTCAACAAAATATCAACAAAATATGCAACAAAATATACAACAAAATATGTCAACAAAATATGTCAACAAAATATGTCAACAAAATATACCAACAAAATATGCCAACAAAATATGTCAACAAAATATACCAACAAAATATGTCAACAAAATATGCCAACAAAATATGCCAACAAAATATGCCAACAAAATATACCAACAAAATATACCAACAAAATATACCAACAAAATATGCAACAAATATGCAACAAAATATACCAACAAAATATGTCAACAAAATATACCAACAAAATACAAAAATATGCAACAAAATATGTCACAAAATATCAACAAATATGTCAACAAAATATGTCAACAAAATATGCAACAAAATATGCCAACAAAATATGCCAACAAATATCAAAAATATGCCAACAAAATATACCAACAAAATATGTCAACAAAATATACCAACAAAATATGTCAACAAAATATGTCAACAAAATATACCAACAAAATATGCCAACAAAATATGCCAACAAAATATGCCAACAAAATATACCAACAAAATATGTCAACAAAATATACCAACAAAATATGCCAACAAAATATGTCAACAAAATATGTCAACAAAATATGTCAACAAAATATGCCAACAAAATATGCCAACAAAATATGTCAACAAAATATACCAACAAATTCATGGAGTACGCCTGCGCCCTGTAATATTTTTCTGTTGTGTTTCTAGTATGTTATTATATTTGCAAGTTTGATCTTGAAATCAATAAGTTATTGATTGTATTTTCATGTTGTTAAATTATATATCAAGAAATATCCATGTTTATCAACGGTATAAATATGTGTATCAGAATGGGTTGTTCACTATGAGTGCACTAGACAGTTGGTACGGTAAGTATGGGTACTTCACGATGAGGGCACTAGACAGTTGGAGGTAAGTATGGATACTCACGATGAGGGCACTAGACAGTTGTACGGTAAGTATTGATACTCACGATGAGTGCACTAGACAGTTGTACGGTAAGTCATGATCTAATGAGTGCACTAGACAGTTGGTACGGTAAGTATGGATACTTCACATATGCACTAGACAGTTGGTACGGTAAGTAAGTACTCCATGAGCACAGACAGTTGGTACGTAGTATGGATATTCACGATGAGGCACCAGACAGTTGGTACGGTAAGTATGGATACTTCACGATGAGGGCACTAGACAGTTGGTACGGTAAGTATGGATACTTCACGATGAGGGCATAGACAGTTGAGGTAAGATGGATACTTCACGATGAGGCACCAGACAGTTGGTACGATATGTATGGATACTTCACGATGAGGGCACTAGACAGTTGGTACGGTAAGTATGGATACTTCACGATGAGGGCACTAGACAGTTGGTACGGTAAGTATGGATACTTCACGATGAGGGCACTAGACAGTTGGTACGGTAAGTATGGATACTTCACGATGAGGGCACTAGACAGTTGGTACGGTAAGTATGGATACTTCACGATGAGGGCACAGACAGTTGGTACGGTAAGTATGGATACTTCACGATGAGGGCACTAGACAGTTGGTACGGTAAGTATTGATACTTCACGATGAGGGCACTAGACAGTTGGTACGGTAAGTATGGATACTTCACGATGAGGGCACAGACAGTTGGTACGGTAAGTATGGATACTTCACGATGAGGGCACTAGACAGTTGGTACGGTAAGTATGGATACTTCACGATGAGGGCACCAGACAGTTGGTACGATAAGTATGGATACTTCACGATGAGTGCACTAGACAGTTGGTACGGTAAGTATGGATACTTCACGATGAGTGCACTAGACAGTTGGTACGGTAGTAATATGGTAATGTAATGTGACTTATTAAATCAAAACATGTAATCACAAAGTACTGTAGTTTTACAAATGACAAAAACAATGACAAAATACAGCAACGTTTCGACCAAAAAGGCCTTTATCAAGCAAACGAACAACAGGAGTGACAAATTATCAAAATGTATCGCAGAGATTGTTTTATTATGCCACTTTTTACATGTCGCTGTTTATCTTGTTTAGCTGACCGAACCGTCATGCTGACCATTCCTATGGAACAAATAGTCCTGGCCTTGCAGACTGGAACACTGTTTAGCTTGTCCCGTATCCTCTCATTCTCCCTTTACCTTGTGGGTGTCATATATAGACAGACAGACTAGTGAGTAACGGATGAGACAGACAGCAGGCTAGTAAGTAACGGATAGATAGACAGACAAGCATAGTAACGGTGAACAGTGACAGTCTCTGTAAATAACGGTTAGATGTCCAGACTATCGCTACGGTCAGTGGAGCATCGAGTAAGTTTTCCATAGATCCATTGATCTTAATGTAAATAATCATGTCTGATCCTATGAAGAGAAGGAGCCATAGAGACAGGAGTTCAAGTTGAGCATGTAGAACAGGCTGGAAAACCGCTGCTCGACCAAAATGAATTAAAAAGATTTACAAATTAAATTCCAACAACATATTCTCACCATCTTCTAATTTACATCTAGTACCCACGCCGGTTCTACGGAGCTTGTGCACTGTCGCTGAGATACTTACATCTAGTACCCACGCCGGTTCTACGGAGTTTGTGCACTGTCGCTGAGATACTTACATCTAGTACCCACGCCGGTTCTACGGAGTTTGTGCACTGTCGCTGAGATACTTACATCTAGTACCCACGCCGGTTCTACGGAGTTTGTGCACTGTCGCTGAGATACTTACATCTAGTACCCACGCCGGTTCTACGGAGTTTGTGCACTGTCGCTGAGATACTTACATCGGGGACCCACGCCGGTTCTACGGAGTTTGTGCACTGCCGCTGAGATACTTACATCAGACCCACGCCGGTTCTACGGAGTTTGTCACTGTCGCTGAGATACTTACATCGGGGACCCACGCCGGTTCTACGGAGTTTGTGCACTACCGCTGAGATACTTACATCGGGGACCCACGCCGGTTCTACGGAGTTTGTGCACTGCCGCTGAGATACTTACATCGGGGACCCACGCCGGTTCTACGGAGTTTGTGCACTGCCGCTGAGATACTTACATCAGACCCACGCCGGTTCTACGGAGTTTGTGCACTGCCGCTGAGATACTTACATCGGGGACCCACGCCGGTTCTACGGAGTTTGTGCACTGCCGCTGAGATACTTACATCGGGGACCCACGCCGGTTCTACGGAGTTTGTGTACTGCCGCTGAGATACTTACATCGGGGACCCACGCCGGTTCTACGGAGTGTGTGATGCCGCTGAGATTACCTAACAATGGGGACCCATCGGTTCCATCGAGTCTGTGCACTGCCGCTGAAAATAACATCAAGTCACCCACGCGATTCTACAGTTTGTATCGCTGAATATTAGCCTCAGTCACCCACGCCAGTTCACGAGTTTTACTGTCGCGAGATACTTGCATCCGGACCACAGCCGGTTCTAGCGGGTTTACTGTGCACTGCCGCTGAGATTTACTCGGACCACGCCGATTCTAGGGTTTGTGCACTGCTCGCTGAGATACTTGACATCTAGTACCCAGCCGTTCTACGGAGTTTGTGCACTATCGCTGAGATACTTACATCGGGACCCACGCCGGTTCTACGGAGTTTGTGCACTGCCGCTGAGATACTTACATCGGGGACCCACGCCGGTTCTACGGAGTTTGTGCACTACCGCTGAGATACTTACATCGGGGACCCACGCCGGTTCTACGGAGTTTGTGTACTGCCGCTGAGATACTTACATCGGGGACCCACGCCGGTTCTACGGAGTTTGTGCACTGCCGCTGAGATACTTACATCGGGGACCCACGCCGGTTCTACGGAGTTTGTGCACTGCCGCTGAGATACTTACATCGGGGACCCACGCCGGTTCTACGGAGTTTGTGCACTGCCGCTGAGATACTTACATCGGGGACCCACGCCGGTTCTACGGAGTTTGTGCACTGCCGCTGAGATACTTACATCGGGGACCCACGCCGGTTCTACGGAGTTTGTGCACTGCCGCTGAGATACTTACATCGGGGACCCACGCCGGTTCTACGGAGTTTGTGCACTGCCGCTGAGATACTTACATCGGGGACCCACGCCGGTTATACGGAGTTTGTGCCGCTGAGATCTACCGGTGTAAGAAAAAAATGGGGGTACACATGGTTACCCATCGAAGTGCAATGATGATGGTGACATCAATGAATAAATCAAGTCAACCAACATTCTATATATCATATATATATGGCCTTTGTCGTCTTTACAGACGGTCAATTGACAAGTGTTTTACTGTGACAACTTTACAGACGGTCAATTGGCAAGTGTTTTACTGTGACAACTTTACAGACGGTCAATTGGCAAGTGTTTTACTGTGACAACTTCTGAGTTTTCGCTTTTCTCTCTTGTCGTTCAGCTCATACATAAGTTTCTGCTCAAAAGACTATGCGCCCTTTCGTAATTTGGCTTTCTACACAACTCTGTCATCAGTTAGTCCTTCCCATGTGCTGGAACCTATAGAAAAGTTGTTCATTGAGGCTTTGCAGACATCTTTATATCTGAGCAGTGGTCTGCCCTGGTGCCTCTTTCCTTCCGAAAGTTCACAGAACAACATTTGTTTTAAACATTCTATACCGACATTCTATACACATATGTATACGTTATATGTTATATATATATATATATATATATATATATATAAAGAGAGAGAGAGAGGAGAGAGAGAGGGAGAGAGAAGGGGAGAGAGAAGGAGAGATGTAAAGAGAGGCATAACAAGAGAAAGAGAAAGAAAGCCAAAGAGACAGAAAGTTTACTTATGTGTTGCAGTTTTTGTCAGAAAATCGATTACGTCTGTCATACACAGCTGTCAAATCATCATCTCTAATGTGCCGTCATGTATCATCCATCCATGTATAAGTGCTATTGTTGCACAGTAATCAATGCACACACAGTAATGATGCAATTATTCAATTATTATAATGTAAATACAATTGGAATGTTCCATTTCGGTCTCAACTAAAAGGGTTTAAATTTGACCTGGCAAGGTGGGAATGCTGGCAAGGTATTGGGTGTTAGAGGGAAGGAGTTTGGGAATCACAATCAGATTAAAGAGAATGAGCAATGAGCACACATTAGAGAAGACAATGTTCGACCAGGTAAACCAGGTAAACTTGGGGCGCAGCTAGATATATATATACACACACAAAGATAAGACTGCAGATAAACATGCTTCCAACAGTCCAACAGAAGGTGGGATTGTGTTTATAAAGGAGGCTTTCGTGTTGTTCTATTTGCTTTGCCAGATCTTTTCTCTCTCTCTTATTCTCTCTCACTTTTCTCTCTCTCTTATTCTCTCTCACTTTTCTCTCCCTCTTATTCTCTCTCACTTTTCTCTCTCTCTTATTCTCTCTCACTTTTCTCTCTCTCTTATTCTCTCTCACTTTTCTCTCCCTCTTATTCTCTCTCACTTTTCTCTCTCTCTTATTCTCTCTCACTTTTCTCTCTCTCTCTCTCTCTCCATTATTATATATATATATATATATATCGCTGTGCATTTTCTATCTCTGTATCTGCATTCTTTCTCATTCCCAGCATCTCTGTTTCTCTCTCTCTCTCTCTCTTTCTCTCTTTCTCTCCCTGTGGATCTGCATTTTTTCAATCTCATTCTTCGATTTCCCTCTCTTTCTCTCTCCCTCCTTCTCTCTCTTTTCTCTAACTCCCTCCCCCTCTCCCCATCTCTCCCTCCCTCCCTCTCTCTCCCTTCCTCTCTCCCTCGCTCCCTCTCTCTCCCCATCCCTCCCTCTCTCCCCTCCCTCCCTCTCTCCTTCCCCCTCTCTCCCTCCCTCCTCTCTCTCCTTCCTCTCTCCCTCCTCCCTCTCTCTCCCCTCCCTCCCTCTCTCTCTCCCTCCCTCCCTCTCTCCCTCCCCCTCTCTCCCTCCTCTCCTCTCTCTCCTTCCTCTCTCCCTCGCTCCTCTCTCTCCCCTCCTCTCTCTCTCCCCTCCCTCCTCTCTTTCTCTCCTATGTGTTACTCTGCATTCATTCTTTATCTTCGTTCATTTCTCATTACTCTCATGTTATATTCCTTCTTCTCTATCTCTCTCTCTCTCTTTCTCTCTTGGACATTATTTCTCTCATTTTTCTTGATCTCTCTCTCCTTACTTTCTCTGTCTTTCACATTCTCCTCTCCTCTCTCTCTCTCTCTCTCTCTGCATTCTCTCTCTGCACTTCTTCTCTCTCTCTCTTGCATTCTTCTCTCTCGCATCTTCTCTCTCTTGCATTCTCTCTCTCTTCTTCCTCTCTCTCTTGCCTTCTCTCTCTCTTCTCTTCTCTCTCTGCATTCTTCTCTCTCTCTCTTGCATTTTCTCTCTCTCTCTTCTTCTTCTTCTCTGCATTTTCTTCTCTCTCTCTGCATTCTCTCTCTCTTCTTCTCTCTCTCTCTCTTTCATCTACTCTCTAATCTTTCTTCTTCTCTCTCTTCACACTTTTCTCTCTTCGATAATGCATTCTTCATTCTCATCTCTCAGTTATATGTCTCTACTTAATCAGAATAAGCTGTCTTCATTCGTAACAGTTCCATTTGTGACATCACTAACCAGACTATAACTTAGACATTCGTCTATAACTAGTCACATAATTAGTGCTCGATGGACTAGAGTCAACTATAAACTTAGACATGTCTGTGATAGAACTAGAGTCAACTATAAACTTAGACATGTCTGTGATAGAACTAGAGTCAACTATAAACTTAGACATGTCTGTGATAGAACTAGAGTCAACTATAAACTTAGACATGTCTGTGATAGGACTAGAGTCAACTATAAACTTAGACATGCTGTGATAGACTAGTCAACTATAAACTTAGACATGTCTGTGATAGAACTAGAGTCAACTATAAACTTAGACATGTCTGTGATAGAACTAGAGTCAACTATAAACTTAGACATGTCTGTGATAGAACTAGAGTCAACTATAAACTTAGACATGTCTGTGTGAACTGAGCCACTATAAACTTTGACATGTCTGTGATAGACTAAGTCAATTCAAACTTAGACATGTTTTATGACTAGAGTTCACTATAACTTGAGACATGTCTGGATAGAACTAGAGTCAACTATAAAGCTTAGACACGTATGAACTAGAGAATTAAACTTGAGACAGTTGATAGAACTAGAGACTATAAACTTAGACATGCCTGGATGAGAACTAGAGCAACTATAAACTTAGACATGTCTGTGATAACTAGAGCAACTATAACTAGACATGTCTGTGTGGATGACCTTTTGGATTAATTATTTTATTTTATCTTTATTTCTTCAATTAGATGATATTATTAGATGTTCTTGACGTAAGAGAGAGTTGGAATTTCTCGAGTAAAGAAAGTTGGAAAGAGTTGAAATGAGAGAGTTGAAATGAGAGATTGAATAGAGAGAGGAGAGTTGAAATGAGAGAGTTGAGATGAGAGAGTTGATGGAGAGAGTTGAGATGAGAGAGTTGAAATGAGAAGTTGAGAGAGTTGAGATGAGAGAGTTGAGATGAGAGTGAGGAATGGAGAGTTGAGATGGAGAGTTGATGAATGAGAGAGTTGATGAGATGAAATGAGAGAGTTGAGATGAGAGAGTTGAGAGAGAGAGTGAGATAAGAGAGAGTTGAAATGAGAGAGGAGAGAGTTGAGATGAGAGAGTTGAGATGAGAGAGTTGAGAGAGTTGGGATGAGAGAGTTGAGATGAGAGAGTTGAAATGAGAGAGTTGAGATGAGAGAGTTGAAATGAGAAAGTTGAGATGAGAGAGTTGAGAGAGTTGAGATGAGAGAGTTGAAATGAGAGAGTTGAGAGAGTTGGGATGAGAGAGTTGAGATAAGAGAGTTGAAATGAGAGAGTTGAGATGAGAGAGTTGAAATGAGAGAGTTGAGAGAGTTGAGATGAGAGAGTTGGGATGATAGTGTTGAGATTAGAGAGTTGAGATGAGAGAGTTGAGATGAGAGAGTTGAGTGTGTTGTTATTGAACTTAAGAAAGAAAAAGGTGTATTATTTCTTACATAAATATGAAACCGGAAGTAATGGTTGACATACAGAGATGACTCATGTTGATGATGAAGAAGGTGAATGTTAAAACAGGGAGACAGATCTAGTGTGTTATTAATGAACTTAACAGAAAGTGTAGTTATTTACTAATGATGAGACAGAAGTAGTTTTATTAATGTCAACTTGATGAGACAGAAGGTGAATGTTAACACAGGAGACAGAAGTATTTATTAATGTCAACTTGTATAACAGAGACAAGTAGTTTATTAATGTTAACTTGTGTAGCAGGAGACACATATCGTTCTATTAGTTAATGCCAACTGTCAGTTAGAGTTCAGTCTGGAAACAACATTTTCCGAGCAAACAGTCGTGGGCAGATTTATGTTCCGATAACATAGAACATAGCAAGAACAGATAACATAGAACATAGCAAGAAAATAGGCAGAGTTAATGTTGAAACATTTATCATTTCTTCACTACCCAGTAAGATGATAGATTGGGAGGGGAGAAGGTGGGAGGCAAATGAGATCTTGATAACATCCAACATTAAGTAAACATCTTCTATTAAAACTGGCCAGATATGGGGGTGGGGAGAATAGTGGCTCGTGATGGGTGTTCGAGTTTGCATATGTAAACAAATGTGCGTCTGGCAAAAATATGAAACTAGAAAATGTATCTCATGTAAACTAAACAATTATTGGAAAGTGAAAACTGAAATATAATGTAGCAATATCAGCGTTCTTGAAAGATAGTTTAGTTTTGGAAATATATACAACAGTTGGAAGATGTTTAGCTATTAGGAACACAATTACCTGATGGAGGATACCAACATACATTTAGATTGAAATAGCAAGATGGCAATTGTCAACATTAATTTGGAACAAACAATAAGAATATGGAAGATATAACACCAAAATTACCAATAATTAATTTGACAAACATCGACAAATTGAATGTCTTTGTGTGGGTAAGAGATATTTATGTGATTATATCGAGTGTGTTCGACGTGCATGACATGTAGACGTGACTGGAAACTAGACATGTAGAGGTGACTTGAGAAACTAGACATGTAGACGTGACTTGAGAAACTAGACATGTAGACGTGACTTGTAGAAACTAGACATGTAGAGGTGACTTGTAGAAACTAGACATGTAGACGTGACTTGTAGAAACTTGACATGTAGACGTGACTTGTAGAAACTAGACATGTAGACATGACTTGTAGAAACTAGACATGTAGAGGTGAATTCTAGAAACTAGACATGTAGACGTGACTTGTGAAACTGACATGTAGACGTGACTGTAGAAACTAGACATGTAGACGTGACTTGTAGAAACTAGACATGTAGAGGTGACTTGTAGAAACTAGACATGTAGACGTGACTTGTAGAAACTAGACATGTAGAGGTGAATTCTAGAAACTAGACATGTAGACATGACTTGTAGAAACTAGACATGTAGAGGTGACTTGTAGAAACTAGACATGTAGACGTGACTTGTAGAAACTAGACATGTAGACATGACTTGTAGAAACTAGACATGTAGACGTGACTTGTAGAAACTAGACATGTAGAGGTGAATTCTAGAAACTAGACATGTAGACATGACTTGTAGAAACTAGACATGTAGAGGTGACTTGTAGAAACTAGACATGTAGACGTGACTTGTAGAAACTAGACATGTAGACGTGACTTGTAGAAACTAGACATGCAGAGGTGACTTGTAGAAACTAGACATTAGAGTGACTTGTAGAAACTTGACATGTAGACGTGACTTGTAGAAACTAGACATGTAGACATGACTTGTAGAAACTAGACATATAGAGGTGAATTCTAGAAACTAGACATGTAGACGTGACTTGTAGAAACTAGACATGTAGACGTGACTTGTAGAAACTAGACATGTAGACGTGACTTGTAGAAACTAGACATGTAGAGGTGACTTGTAGAAACTAGACATGTAGACGTGACTTGTAGAAACTAGACATGTAGAGTGAATTCTAGAAACTAGACATGTAGACATGACTTGAGAAACTAGACATGTAGAGTGACTTGTAGAAACTAGACATGTAGACGTGACTTGTAGAAACTAGACATGTAGACATGACTTGTAGAAACTAGACATGTAGACGTGACTTGTAGAAACTAGACATGTAGAGGTGAATTCTAGAAACTAGACATGTAGACATGACTTGTAGAAACTAGACATGTAGAGGTGACTTGTAGAAACTAGACATGTAGACGTGACTTGTAGAAACTAGACATGTAGACGTGACTTGTAGAAACTAGACATGCAGAGGTGACTTGTAGAAACTAGACATGTAGACGTGACTTGTAGAAACTTGACATGTAGACGTGACTTGTAGAAACTAGACATGTAGACATGACTTGTAGAAACTAGACATGTAGAGGTGAATTCTAGAAACTAGACATGTAGACGTGACTTGTAGAAACTAGACATGTAGACGTGACTTGTAGAAACTAGACATGTAGACGTGACTTGTAGAAACTAGACATGTAGAGGTAACTTGTAGAAATTAGACATGTAGACGTGACTTGTAGAAACTAGACATGTAGACATGACTTGTAGAAACTAGACATGTAGACGTGACTTGTAGAAACTAGACATGTAGAGGTGAATTCTAGAAACTAGACATGTAGACATGACTTGTAGAAACTAGACATGTAGAGGTGACTTGTAGAAACTAGACATGTAGACGTGACTTGTAGAAACTAGACATGTAGACATGACTTGTAGAAACTAGACATGTAGACGTGACTTGTAGAAACTAGACATGTAGACATGACTTGTAGAAACTAGACATGTAGAGGTGAATTCTAGAAACTAGACATGTAGACGTGACTTGTAGAAACTAGACATGTAGACGTGACTTGTAGAAACTAGACATGTAGACGTGACTTGTAGAAACTAGACATGTAGAGTGACTTGTAGAAACTAGACATGTAGACGTGACTTGTAGAAACTAGACATGTAGAGTGAATTCTAGAAACTAGACATGTAGACATGACTGTGAAACTAGACATGTAGAGGTGACTTGTAGAAACTAGACATGTAGACGTGACTTGTAGAAACTAGACATGTAGACATGACTTGTAGAAACTAGACATGTAGACGTGACTGAGAAACTAGACATGTAGAGGTGAATTCTAGAAACTAGACATGTAGACGTGACTTGTAGAAACTAGACATGTAGAGGTGACTTGTAGAAACTAGACATGTAGACGTGACTTGTAGAAACTAGACATGTAGACGTGACTTGTAGAACTAGACATGTAGACGTGACTTGTAGAAACTAGACATGTAGACGTGACTTGTAGAACTAGACATGTAGACGTGACTTGTACAAACTAGACATGTAGACGTGACTTGTAGAAACTAGACATGTAAACGTGACTTGTAGAAACTAGACATGTAGACGTGACTTGTAGAAACTAGACAAGAAAGTTATCAAGGTAAAACTAGACATGTAGAGTGACTTGCAGAAACTAAACATGTAGACGTGACTTGTAGAAACTCGTCATGTAGACGTGACTTGTAGAAACTAGACATGAAAGTTATCTAGGTAACACTAGACATGTAGACGTTACTTGTAGAAACTAGACATGTAGACGTGACTTGTCGAAACTAGATATGTAGACGTTACTTGTAGAAACTAGACATGTAGAGTGAAATGTAGAAACTAGACATGTAGAGTGACTTGTAGAAACTAGACATGTAGACGTGACTTGTAGAAACTAGACAATAAAGTTATCAAGGTAACACTAGACATGTAGAGTGACTTGTAGAAACTAGACACGTAGAGTGACATGTAGAAACTAGACATGTAGACGTGACATGTAGAAACTAGACATGTAGTGTGAAATGTAGAAACTAGACATGTAGAGTTACTTGTAGAAACTAGACATGTAGAGTGACTTGTAGAAACTAGACATGTAGAAGTTACATGTAGAAACTAGACATATAGAAGTTACTTGTAGAAACTAGACATGTAGACATTACTTGTAGAAACTAGGCATGTAGAGTATCTTGTAGAAACTAGACTTGTAGACGTGACTTGTAGAAACTTGACATGTAGAGTGACTTGTAGAAACTAGACATGAAAGTTATCATAGTAAAACTAGACATATAGAGTGACTTGTAGAAACTAGACATGTAGAGTGACTTGTAGAAACTAGACAAGAAAGTTATCAAGGTAAAACTAGACATGTAGACGTGACTTGTGGAAACTAGACATGTAGATTGACTTTTAGAAACTAGACATGTAGACGTGACTTGTAGAAACTAGACATGAAAGTTATCAAAAACTAGACATATATGTATATCTAATATAATGATGTCAAACAAGAAAGTGAGAGAACAGAACAACGTCACTAGTGGAGTGTCTCTGTATTAAGAACACATTCCGAGCACTGTTTTCGTATGTGGTCTCCGGGATTGCCGCCAATAGAACCACTGTTTACACTCTCGTGTCGCAAAAGATGAATATGAGGGGTAGAGCGTGTGGTCAGTGACTCATCCATGTAGAGTGTGTGGTCAGTAACTCATCCATGTAGAGCGTGTGGTCAGTAACTCATCCATGTAGAGTGTGTGGTCAGTAACTCATCCATGTAGAGTGTGTGGTCAGTAACTCATCCATGTAGAGTGTGTGGTCAGTGACTCATCCATGTATAGCGTGTGGTCAGCGACTCCTCCACATTATGACAAAACAAACAGCTACAGAAACAAAGACAGACAAAACCTCGACCTGCTCATGAAGATCCAGGTGCCATAGTGGAAAGACGCGAGAATATCTCTGCATGATGTGTCCTTGGGGGCGATGCTGGCAATGAGGACGATCAACCACGTCATCCAACAAATCAAGCATTGTAATACGACACCCACAGCCACACCCACACCCACGCACGCACACCCACGCACGCACACCCACACATGCACACCCACATGCACCCCACGAACGCACACATACAAATAATATAAATACATATTGTTCTTTTCTCATTTTCCATTCCTTGCCTCTCTCTCTCTCTCTCTCTCTCTCTCATGCTATTTCTCCCTGTCTGTCCCTACCTTCCTTACTTTAGCACCCAATCCCTGGTTTAGCATGAGACATTGTTTGAATTATGTATGTTTGCTTCTGTTAACTTGATTGTTTTATATATACCTTGTAAACTCTGTCTGTTCATCTTTGTGTGGATGGTTGGATAGGTCAGATATAGCAGGTACAGGTGAGACATAGCACGTACAGGTGAGACATAACAGGTTCAGGTGAGACATAGTAGGTATAGGTGAGATATAGTAGGTACAGGTGAGACATAGCAGGTACAGGTGAGACATAACAGGTACAGGTGAGACATAGCAGGTACAGGTGAGACATAGCAGGTACAAGTGAGACATAGCAGGTACAGGTGAGACATAGCAGGTACAGCTGAGACATAGTAGGTACAGGTGAGACATAGTAGGTACAGGTGAGATATATCAGGTACAGGTGAGACATGGTAGGTACAAGTGAGACATATCAGGTACAGGTGAGACATAACAGGTGCAGGTGAGACATAGTAGCAAGGTGAGATATATCAGGTACAGGTGAAACAGATATAGACACACAAGACATAATAGAGACATCTGTGTTGCATTATAAATAATGCACAACTGAGGCAGATTGGAGACACACCTGCGACATCTGACACACATTAAATACAGGTGAGATGAAGAGACAGAACTAGGTAGAGGACAATGTGAGACCGACTGACCTGAGTCTGGTAGAAGGACAGTATCGATTCCATGAATGACGCCATTAGATGCTACCAGGTCTGGATGCAGAACCTTAGCCTCATTAATCCACAGTCCATCCCTCTTACATCTGAACAAAAGTCTAGTATCGTCCATTGTCTTCAGTCCAACAGCCACAACGATAGCATCGGCGCAGTACACTCCCCGTACCACGTGACGCTGGAGTACCTCTGATGACACAAAATATGAAGTTACTTAAGTCTCATAGTTCATCAGTAACATCACTATCATCAACATTACCATCATCAACATCACCATCAGTAACTTGATCAACATCAACATCCCCAAGAGCAACATCACCATCAGTAACTTGATCAACATCCCCATCAGTAACTTGATCAACATCACCATCAGTAACCTGATCATCAACATCCCCATCATCAACATCCCCAAGAGCAACATCACCATCAGTAACCTGATCATCATCAACATCCCCATCATCAACATCACCATCAGCAACAACCACACAGAGATAAAGTTGTGTTGCTATTCATCGTGTCAGAATTGAACATCTGACAAGATCACGTGATATCATGTGTGACAATATGATCAATCTCAGATATATAGTCCTGCTTAGTGAGATGGGGGTAGGGGGAAGGGGATAGAAAGGGAGTAGAGAGGAAGGAAGTAGAGAGGAATGTAGTAGAGAGGAATGGAGTAGAGAGGAATTGAGTAGAGAGGAATGGAGTAGATAGGAATGTAGTAGAGAGGAATGGAGTAGATAGGAAGGAAGTAGAGAGGAAGGAAGTAGAGAGGAATGGAGTAGATAGGAAGGAAGTAGAGAGGAAGGAAGTAGAGAGGAATGGAGGAGAGATAGAAGACATTAACTATGATATGATGAAGTTAAACACGAATGAGTGTGTGCCCGGGGAGGAGTGAAGTAGGGAGGGATGCTGCGACGAATGAGTGTGTGCCCCGGGAGGGAGGAAGTAGGGAGGATGCAGCGACGAATGAGTGTTGCCCGGGAGTGAAGTAGGAGGATGCAGCGACGAATGAGTGTGTGCCCGGGAGAGTGAAGTAGGGAGGGATGCAGCGACGACGAAAGGTACAAATGAAAGAATTGTGATTGAGAAATAGAAATAGTTGAGCTGTGAGTGAGAGAGTGAGTGAGAAAGTGAGTGAGAGAGTGAGTGAGAGAATGAGTGAGAGAGTGAGTGAGAGAGTGAGTGAGAGAGTGAGTGAGAGAGAAAGTGAGTGAGAGAGAAAGTGAGTGAGAGAGTGGATGGTAGATGCATGGAGAAAGAGACATAGAGTGAGTGGATGCTAGGTGGATGTGGTAGGATAGATAGAGAGAGTGAGTGAGAGAGTATGTTATATGTATACGGAAAGAGAGATAGAGTGATTGAGTGATAGAGTGGATACTATAGCATAAGGAAAGAGAGATAGAGAGAGAGTGAGTGCGAGTGGAGGATGGGTGGATGTGGATAGAGAGATAAAGAGAGTGAGTGGGAGTGGATGATAGGTGGATGTGGATAGAGAGATAGAGAGAGTGAGTAAACTAAAGTGAGTAACTTACTCTCAGCAGTATCAGCATCTGTCAGGATCTTGTCTAGGATATCACTAGGCAGTTTAGCAAACGCGTGGTTGGTGGGAGCCAGCAAGGTAAAACTCTGGCTACTAGCACGGAGTTTCTTGTACATATCTGAGATTAACATAGCCATCTGGAACTGAGAGAATCGATCATCTGACAGCACCCGTTCGGCTATGTTTCCTTTGATGTCTGCTGGGTTAATTACCTGGCAAAGTACAGATAACTACAGGTGAAAAAAATGATATACCTGGACAGGTATTATTAAAACATCTTCTTATTTCTAATCTCATTTTTATTTCAGAATTTCTTTTCTTGCATTCCCGAGTTATATTTCAGAATGAGGTGGCAGTCTGTGACTCTACGTAACACATGATGATATTGTTATCTATGAGGTGGCAGTCTGTGATTCAACGTAACACATGATGATAGTGTTATCTATGAGGTGGCAGTCTGTGATTCTACGTACATGTGATAGTGTTATCTATGAGGTGGCAGTCTGTGACTCTACGTAACACATGATGATAGTGTTATCTATGAGGTGGCAGTCTGTGACTCTACGTAACACATGATGATAGTGTTATTTAATCAATATTTGGTTGATGTTCTTCATACTTAAGATATCCATCTGTCTAGTCCATCTGTCTAGTCCATCTGTCTAGTCCATCTGTCTAGTCCATCTGTCTAGTAGTACATATGTCTAGTCCATCTGTCTAGTCTCCATCTGTCTAGTCTCCATCTGTCTAGTCCATCTGTCTAGTCTCCATCTGTCTAGTAGTACATATGTCTAGTCCATCTGTCTAGTCTCCATCTGTCTAGTCCATCTGTCTAGTCCATCTGTCTAGTCTGTCTAGTAGTACATCTTAGTCCATCTGTCTAGTAGTACATCTGTCTAGTAGTACATCTGTCTAGTAGTACATCTGTCTAGTAGTACATCTGTCTAATAGTACATCTGTCTAGTAGTACATCTGTCTAGTAGTGCATCTGTCTAGTAGTACATCTGTCTAGTAGTACATCTGTCTAGTAGTACATCTGTCTAATAGTACATCTGTCTAGTAGTACATCTGTCTAATAGTACATCTGTCTAGTAGTACATCTGTCTAGTAGTACATCTGTCTAGTAGTACATATGTCTAGTAGTACATCTGTCTAGTAGTACATCTGTCTAATAGTACATCTGTCTAGTAGTACATCTGTCTAGTAGTACATCTGTCTAATAGTACATCTGTCTAGTAGTACATCTGTCTAGTAGTACATCTGTCTAGTAGTCCATATGTCTAGTAGTACATGCAACTGTGGGCCTCCAACTCTTCATCTCCAAACTAAATCTAAGTAACATTTAATTCTTGCATACACAAATGGCTCTATACTTTCCTGTATCATGTATTCTTCTAGTTAGAGAGATCACACACGTCACTGACACGTCCTGTATCATGTATTCTTCTAGTTAGAGAAATCACACACGTCACTGACACGTCCTGTATCATGTATTCTTCTAGTTAGAGAAATCACACACGTCACTGACACGTCCTGTATCATGTATTCTTCTAGTTAGAGAGATCACACACGTCACTGACACGTCCTGTATCATGTATTCTTCTAGTTAGAGAGATCACACACGTCACTGACACGTCCTGTATCATGTATTCTTCTAGTTAGAGAGATCACACACGTCACTGACACGTCCTGTATCATGTATTCTTCTAGTTAGAGAGATCACACACGTCACTGACACGTCCTGTATCATGTATTCTTCTAGTTAGAGAGATCACACACGTCACTGACACGTCCTGTATCATGTATTCTTCTAGTTAGAGAGATCACACACGTCACTGACACGTCCTGTATCATGTATTCTTCTAGTTAGAGAGATCACACACGTCACTGACACGTCCTGTATCATGTATTCTTCTAGTTAGAGAGATCACACACGTCACTGACACGTCCTGTATCATGTATTCTTCTAGTTAGAGAAATCACACACGTCACTGACACGTCCTGTATCATGTATTCTTCTAGTTAGAGAGATCACACACGTCACTGACACGTCCTGTATCATGTATTCTTCTAGTTAGAGAGATCACACAGTCACTGACACGTCCTGTATCATGTATTCTTCTAGTTAAGAGATCACACAGTCACTGACACGTCCTGTATCATGTATTCTTCTAGTTAGAGAGATCACACACGTCACTGACACGTCCTGTATCATGTATTCTTCTAGTTAGAGAGATCACACACGTCACTGACACGTCCTGTATCATGTATTCTTCTAGTTAGAGAGATCACACACGTCACTGACACGTCCTGTATCATGTATTCTTCTAGTTAGAGAAATCACACACGTCACTGACACGTCCTGTATCATGTATTCTTCTAGTTAGAGAGATCACACACGTCACTGACACGTCCTGTATCATGTATTCTTCTAGTTAGAGAGATCACACACGTCACTGACACGTCCTGTATCATGTATTCTTCTAGTTAGAGAGATCACACACGTCACTGACGTCTGTATCATGTATTCTTCTAGTTAGAAGATCACCACGTCACTGACACGTCAGCTGATCTCCCTTCTAGTTAGATGTCCCAGTCTCACTCACGCAATTCTCATAGGTCCATCACGCAACTTCCCTCATTAGGTCTCCTCAGCACAAACTCCTTCATTATGTGTCTCCTCAGCACAAAGACTCCTCACTCTATGTGTCTCCTTCAG
This sequence comes from Arion vulgaris, assembly GCA_020796225.1. Lineage (NCBI taxonomy): Eukaryota > Metazoa > Mollusca > Gastropoda > Stylommatophora > Arionidae > Arion > Arion vulgaris. The sequence continues at coordinate 1,512,300 of CM036766.1, forward strand.
CACAAACCTCCTCAGTTAGTGTCTCCTCAGCTCAAACTCTCCTATTAGTCTCCTCAGCACAAACCTCTGTCATATGGTCTCTCAGCCAAACTTCCTCAGCATAGACTCCTCAGCAGAGACCTCTAAGCTCCTCAGCAGTAGACTTCTCCCTCAGCAGTAGACTACCTCAGCAGTAGACTCCTCTCTAGCAGTAGACTACCTCAGCAGTAGACTACTCAGCGTACTCCTCAGCAGTAGACTACCTCAGCAGTTGACTTCCTCAGCAGTAGACTACTTCAGCACCTACCTTCATCTGCATTGACTTCTCGAAGCATTAATCTCTCAGCACTTATCTTCTTAAGACAGAGTCTCTTTCAGCACTATTCTCTCCTAGTACTGGTCTCCATAAACATCTAACCTATGTCAGTACTGGTCTCTCTCAGGACAGGTCTCTTTCAGTACTGGTCTCTCTCAGGACTGGTCTCTTTCAGTACTGGTCTCTCTTGGTACTGGTCTCTCTCAGTACTGGTCTCTAGTACAGGATCTTTTAGTACTAGTCTCTTTCAGTGCTCGTCTCTCTCAGTGCTGGTCTCTTAAGCACTGGTCCTCCAGTGCTGGTCTCTCAGTGCTGGTCTCTTCAGTGCTGGTCTCTCAGTGCTGGTCTTCAGAACTGGTTCCTTTCTCAGCATCTAACCTCCAAATTGTCTACCTCGTACTGGTCTCTTCAGTACTGGTCTCTTCAGTACTGGTGCCTCAGTACTGGTCTCTCTCAGTACTGGTCTCTCAGCACTGGTCTCTCTCAGCACTGGTCTCTCTCAGCACTGGCTCTCAGTACTGGTCTCTCTCAGTACTGGTCTCTCTCAGTACTGGTCTCTCTCAGTGCTGGTCTCTCCAGTACTGGTCTCTCAGTACTGGTCTCTCCAGTACTGGTCTCTCCAGTACTGGCCTCTCAGTACTGGTCTCTCTCAGTACTGGTCTCTCTCAGTACTGGTCTCTCTCAGTACTGGTCTCTCTCAGTACTGGTCTCTCTCAGTACTGGTCTCTCTCAGTACTGGTCTCTCTCTCAGTACCTGTTTCCCTCAGTTTTGTTCTCACTCAGTACCTTCTCCTCAGTTTTGTTCTCACTCACTATCTGTTTCCTCAGTTTTGTTCTCACTCAGTACCTGTCTCCCTCAGTTTTGTCCTCACTCAGTATCTGTCTCCTCAGTTTGTTCTCACTCAGTATCTGTTTCCTCAGTTTTGTTCTCACTCAGTACCTGTCTCCTCAGTTTTGTTCTCACTCACTACCTGTCTCCCTCAGTTTTGTTCTCACTCAGTATCTGTTTCCCTCAGTTTTGTTCTCACTCAGTACCTGTTTCCCTCAGTTTTGTTCTTACTCAGTATGTTTCCCTCAGTTTTGTTCTCACTCAGTACCTGTCTCCCTCAGTTTTGTTCTTACTCAGTACCTGTCTCCTCAGTTTGTTCTCACTCAGTATGTTTCCCAGTTTTGTTCTCAGTACCTGTCTCCTCAGTTTTGTTCTCACTCAGTACCTGTCTCTCTCAGATATGTCCTCAGTACCTGTCTCCCTCAGTTTTGTTCTCACTCAGTATCTGTTTCCCTCAGTTTTGTTCTCACTCAGTACCTGTCTCCCTCAGTTTTGTTCTCACTCAGTACCTGTCTCCCTCAGTTTTGTTCTTACTCAGTACCTGTCTCCCTCAGTTTTGTTCTCACTCAGTATCTAGTTTGTTCTCACTCAGTTCTGTTTCTCAGTTGTTCTCACTCAGTACTGTCTCCTCAGTTTTGTTCTCCTCAGTACCTGTCTCCTCAGTTTTGTTCTTACTCAGTACCTGTCTCCCAGTTTTGTTCTCACTCATATGTTCCCTCAGTTTGTTCTCAGTACTGTCTCCTCAGTTTTGTTCTCACTCAGTACTGTCTCTCTCAGATATGTCCTCAGTACCTGTCTCCCTCAGTTTTGTTCTCACTCAGTACCTGTTTCCCTCAGTTTTGTTCTCACTCAGTACCTGTCTCCCTCAGTTTTGTTCTCACTCAGTACCTGTCTCCCTCAGTTTGTTCTCTCAGTACCTGTCTCCTCAGTTTTGTTCTCACTCAGTATCTGTTCCCTCAGTTTTGTTCTCACTCAGTATCTGTTTCCTCAGTTTTGTTCTCACTCAGTACTGTTCCCTCAGTTTGTTCTCACTCAGTACCTGTCTCCTCAGTTTTGTTCTACTCAGTACCTGTCTCCCTCAGTTTTGTTCTCACTCAGTACCTGTTCCTCAGTTTGTTCTCAGTATGTTCCCTCAGTTTTGTTCTCACTCAGTACCTGTCTCCCTCAGTTTTGTTCTCACTCAGTACCTGTCTCCCTCAGTTTTGTTCTCACTCAGTATCTGTTTCCCTCAGTTTTGTTCTCACTCAGTATCTGTCTCCCTCAGTTTTGTTCTCACTCAGTACCTGTCTCCCTCAGTTTTGTTCTTACTCAGTACCTGTCTCCCTCAGTTTTGTTCTCACTCAGTACCTGTCTCCCTCAGTTTTGTTCTCACTCAGTACCTGTCTCCCTCAGTTTTGTTCTCACTCAGTACCTGTTTCCCTCAGTTTTGTTCTCACTCAGTACCTGTCTCCTCAGTTTGTTCTCACTCAGTATCTGTTCCTCAGTTTTGTTCTCACTCAGTACTGTTCCTCAGTTTTGTTCTCACTCAGTACTGTCTCCCTCAGTTTTGTTCTCACTCAGTACCTGTCTCCCTCAGTTTTGTTCTCACTCACTATCTGTTTCCCTCAGTTTTGTTCTCACTCAGTATCTGTCTCCCTCAGTTTGTTCTCCTCAGTACCTGTCTCCCTCAGTTTTGTTCTCACTCACTATCTGTTTCCCTCAGTTTTGTTCTCACTCAGTACCTGTCTCCCTCAGTTTTGTTCTCACTCAGTACCTGTCTCCCTCAGTTTTGTTCTCCCAGTACCTGTTTCCCTCAGTTTTGTTCTCACTCAGTATCTGTCTCCCTCAGTTTTGTTCTCACTCAGTATCTGTTTCCCTCAGTTTTGTTTTCACTCAGTATCTGTCTCCCTCAGTTTTGTTCTCACTCAGTACCTGTCTCCCTCAGTTTTGTTCTCACTCACTATCTGTTTCCCTCAGTTTTGTTCTCACTCAGTATCTGTCTCCCTCAGTTTTGTTCTCACTCAGTACCTGTCTCCCTCAGTTTTGTTCTCACTCAGTATCTGTTTCCCTCAGTTTTGTTCTCACTCAGTATCTGTCTCCCTCAGTTTTGTTCTCACTCAGTACCTGTCTCCCTCAGTTTTGTTCTCACTCAGTACCTGTCTACCTCAGTTTTGTTCTCACTCAGTACCTGTCTCCCTCAGTTTTGTTCTCACTCAGTATCTGTTTCCCTCAGTTTTGTTCTCACTCAGTATCTGTTTCCCTCAGCATCAAAGTCCCTCCTCCTCTTCTCGTATATCTGTTTCAACTGATCAACATTCCAACTCGTAAACCCAGTTATCACCCGACTCTAATTCGATTTTACTTGTGTTTTTCTCTCACTTGTCTATGATTTTCTTTAAAACAGACACAGCTGGCTCTATCTAACATTGACATTATTGTCTAACTGTGATCACACATGCATAGCTGACTGTATCTAACACTGACATTAATGTCTAACTTTGATCACACAGACATAGCTGGCTCTATGTAACATTGACATTAATGTCTAACTTTGATCACACAAACATAGCTGGCTTTATGTAACATTGACATTAATGTCTAACTTTGATCACACAAACATAGCTGGCTGTTTATATGCTAACATTGTACATTAATAGTCTATGAACTCTTGATCACACAAACATAGCTGGCTCTATGTAACATTGACATTAATGTCTGACTTTGATCACACAAACATAGCTGGCTTTATGTAACATTGACATTAATGTCTAACTTTGATCACACAAACATAGCTGGCTTTATGTAACATTGACATTAATGTCTAACTTTGATCACACAGACATAGCTGGCTCTATGTAAGACGAAACTCATGTTTATTATCTATCGACAACAAAGTTATAGTGTATGCCATCATGTTTTCTCTGCTTGCAAGACGGAATGTGATGAGATTATCACAGAGAAACTGAATCTTTAATTTGTTGATCTTAGATCAACCATCTAGAGTAGTTGATGTATTATTAACATTCAGCAATGTTGTTGGCTAGAGTTTGTCTTAGATCAACCATCTAGAGTGTTGATGTATTTATTGTAACATTCACACTGTTGTGTTAGCTAAGTTGTCTTGATCAACGTCTAGTAGTTGATGTATTTATTGTAACATTCTAGATGTTGTGTTGCTAAGTTTGTCTTAGATCAACCGTTAGTAGTTGTTTGTATTATTACATTCTAGCACTGTTGTGTTGTTATTGTAACATTCTAGCACTGTTGTGTTGTTATTGTAACATTCTAGCACTGTTGTGTTGGAGAGTTTGTTTATCGTTGAGATTGCCATCACCTTTTGTCTTCTTGTTACAAGTCGTATTAGACATTTGATGTTCTTTCTCTCTTTCTCTCTTTCTCTCTTTCTTCTCTCTTCTCATTTATTTTACATTATTTGCTCTTCTTCTCTTCTCTCTCTTGATCTCTCTTTTAGACTGTCTCTTCTCTCTCTTCCTTCACTTTATCTGTACATCTTTATCTCTCCTCTCTCTTCCTTCACGTTATCTGTACATCTTTATCTCTCTTCCTTCACTTTATCTGTACATCTTTATCTCTCTCTCTCTTCCTTCACGTTATCTGTACATCTTTATCTTCTTCCTTCACTTTATCTGTACATCTGTACATCTTTATCTCTCCTCTCTCTTCCTTCACTTTATCTGTACATCTGTACATCTTTATCTCTCCTCTCTCTTCCTTCACGTTATCTGTACATCTTTATCTCTCTTCCTTCACTTTATATGTACATCTTTATTTCTTCTCTCTCTCTCTCTCTTCTTCTTCTTTGCGTTCGTTCTTTACGACCAAATTTAATCACTCTTTGTGATATGTTTGATCTTTGCCAAGAACGTGTATACGTTGCACATTGGTTTGGTAGGCCCTAAACACATAGACTTCTACACGTTTAGGACACGTGCATCCGATTTCAGCCAAACCTTCTCTCTCTCTCTCTCTTCCAGCATCATTTTTACTGTATCTCTCTCCTCCTTCTCTCCTTCTTCCTCTCATTTTCTCCTCTCTATTTTCCTCTTCTCCGTCTCTCTCTCTCTCTCTTTCTCTTCAGTTCTATACTTGTTTATCTCTATTCCCCCACATTCTTTTTTTGCACATCCCCTCTCTACCTCCTTGACATATTTCTCTCTTCTCCCTTTCTCCCCTCTCTCTCCTTCCTTCTATTTCTCTGTATCTTGCTCACTGACCCCCGTCTGTCCATCTTTACTGCTTCCTCTATCTCACTTTCGTTAGTTCTATCTCATGTACACAAGTGTACACACACACACACACACACAAGCACGTGACATGACATAATGACATGAGAGTGTCACGTGTCAAGTTTGTGACTCTGAAACCTCATTCTCTTCAAACAATTTCTTTCACATACAAACATCGATTTGTATGTTACATCTAGACATAGTCACGCCTGATTGATTGATTGATTGATTGATTGATTGATTGATAGGACCATCATCATTGCACTTCGGTGAGTAACCATTGGTGCTTCGATCTCTTCCTTACACAAGAAGATCTGAGCTGCGATGCACGAACACCATTGCACCGGCGAGGGTCCCCGATGTAATTTTGAAGATGGTAAAGATATTTTTAGACATTTTATTTTAAATATATTATAATGAATTTTTCCCAGCTTTTAGCCTGCTCTTCTCAATGTTCAACTGCCAAGAGTTCTTTTACGTGCTCGGCCTGAACAGGTGACCTACGTTTCATCGTTCTTCTCCGATAGGACTAGGAACTCGATCTCACCTACACTGAGATAGGACTAGGAACTCGATCTCACCTACACTGAGATAGGACTAGGAACTCGATCTCACCTACACTGAGATAGGACTAGGAACTCGATCTCATCTACACTGAGATAGGACTAGGAACTCGATCTCATCTACACTGAGATAGGACTAGGAACTCGATCTCACCTACACTGAGATAGGACTAGGAACTCGATCTCACCTACACTGAGATAGGACTAGGAACTCGATCTCACCTACACTGAGATAGGACTAGGAACTCGATCTCATCTACACTGAGATAGGACTAGGAACTCGATCTCACCTACACTGAGATAGTACTAGGAACTAGATCTCACCTACACTGAGATAGGACTAGGAACTCGATCTCACCTACACTGAGATAGGACTAGGAACTCGATCTCACCTACACTGAGATAGGACTAGCAACTCAATCTCACCTACACTGAGATAGGACTAGCAACTCGATCTCACCTACACTGAGATAGGACTAGCAACTCGATCTCACCTACACTGAGATAGTACTAGGAACTAGATCTCACCTACACTGAGATAGGACTAGGAACTAGATCTCATCTACACTGAGATAGGACTAGGAACTCGATCTCACCTACACTGAGATAGGACTAGGAACTCGATCTCACCTACACTGAGATAGGACTAGGAACTCGATCTCACCTACACTGAGATAGGACTAGGAACTCGATCTCACCTACACTGAGATAGGACTAGGAACTCGATCTCACCTACACTGAGATAGGACTAGGAACTCGATCTCACCTACACTGAGATAGGACTAGGAACTCGATCTCACCTACACTGAGATAGGACTAGGAACTCGATCTCACCTACACTGAGATAGTACTAGGAACTCGATCTCACCTACACTGAGATAGGACTAGGAACTCGATCTCACCTACACTGAGATAGGACTAGGAACTCGATCTCACCTACACTGAGATAGGACTAGGAACTCGATCTCACCTACACTGAGATAGACTAGGAACTAGATCTCACCTACACTGAGATAGGACTAGGAACTCGATCTCACCTACACTGAGATAGGACTAGGAACTCGATCTCACCTACACTGAGATAGGACTAGGAACTCGATCTCATCTACACTGAGATAGGACTAGGAACTCGATCTCACCTACACTGAGATAGGACTAGGAACTCGATCTCACCTACACTGAGATATGACTAGGAACTCGATCTCACCTACACTGAGATAGTACTAGGAACTCGATCTCACCTACACTGAGATAGGACTAGGAACTCGATCTCACCTACACTGAGATAGGACTAGGAACTCGATCTCACCTCCACTGAGATAGGACTAGCAACTCGATCTCACCTACACTGAGATAGTACTAGGAACTCGATCTCACCTACACTGAGATAGTACTAGGAACTCGATCTCACCTACACTGAGATAGGACTAGGAACTCGATCTCACCTACACTGAGATAGTACTAGGAACTCGATCTCACCTACACTGAGATAGGACTAGGAACTCGATCTCACCTACACTGAGATAGTACTAGGAACTCGATCTCACCTACACAGAGATAGGACTAGGAACTCGATCTCACCTACACTGAGATAGGACTAGGAACTCGATCTCACCTACACTGAGATAGGACTAGAAACTCGATCTCATCTACACTGAGATAGGACTAGGAACTCGATCTCATCTACACTGAGATAGGACTAGGAACTCGATCTCACCTACACTGAGATAGGACTAGGAACTCGATCTCACCTACACTGAGATAGGACTAGGAACTCGATCTCACCTACACTGAGATAGGACTAGGAACTCGATCTCACCTACACTGAGATAGGACTAGGAACTCGATCTCACCTACACTGAGATAGGACTAGGAACTCGATCTCACCTACACTGAGATAGGACTAGCAACTCGATCTCACCTACACTGAGATAGGACTAGCAACTCGATCTCACCTACACTGAGATAGGACTAGGAACTCGATCTCACCTACACTGAGATAGGACTAGGAACTCGATCTCACCTACACTGAGATAGGACTAGGAACTCGATCTCACCTACACTGAGATAGGACTAGGAACTCGATCTCACCTACACTGAGATAGGACTAGGAACTCGATCTCACCTACACTGAGATAGGACTAGGAACTCGATCTCACCTACACTGAGATAGGACTAGGAACTCGATCTCACCTACACTGAGATAGGACTAGGAACTCGATCTCACCTACACTGAGATAGGACTAGGAACTCGATCTCACCTACACTGAGATAGGACTAGCAACTCGATCTCATCTACACTGAGATAGGACTAGGAACTCGATCTCACCTACACTGAGATAGGACTAGGAACTCGATCTCACCTACACTGAGATAGGACTAGGAACTCGATCTCACCTACACTGAGATAGGACTAGGAACTCGATCTCACCTACACTGAGATAGGACTAGGAACTCGATCTCACCTACACTGAGATAGGACTAGCAACTCGATCTCATCTACACTGAGATAGGACTAGGAACTCGATCTCATCTACACTGAGATAGGACTAGGAACTCGATCTCACCTACACTGAGATAGGACTAGGAACTCGATCTCACCTACACTGAGATAGGACTAGCAACTCGATCTCATCTACACTGAGATAGGACTAGGAACTCGATCTCACCTACACTGAGATAGGACTAGGAACTCGATCTCACCTACACTGAGATAGGACTAGGAACTCGATCTCACCTACACTGAGATAGGACTAGGAACTCGATCTCACCTACACTGAGATAGGACTAGGAACTCGATCTCACCTACACTGAGATAGGACTAGCAACTCGATCTCATCTACACTGAGATAGGACTAGGAACTCGATCTCATCTACACTGAGATAGGACTAGGAACTCGATCTCACCTACACTGAGATAGGACTAGAAACTCGATCTCATCTACACTGAGATAGGACTAGGAACTCGATCTCATCTACACTGAGATAGGACTAGGAACTCGATCTCATCTACACTGAGATAGGACTAGGAACTCGATCTCACCTACACTGAGATAGGACTAGGAACTCGATCTAACCTACACTGAGATAGGACTAGGAACTCGATCTCACCTACACTGAGATATGGGAAATATCCAGATGGCTCTCACGAGGAAGCGAACCGAGCACCTTTGGCACAAGAGATGAGCATCTAGCCTCCCCTTAGACATATACACACATACACACATACACATACACACATACACACATACACACATACACATATACACACATACACATATACAAACATACACATATACAAACATACACATATACAAACATACACATATACAAACATACACATATACACACATACACATATACAAACATTGACTTGCGGGTACATTTAAATACACACATACCAACATATGAGTGTGTTTCTGTGTTAAGTTCAACAACTTGTCTAATAAATAGATCAACAAATGAACAGATACAGTATAAGAGCTTCGAAAAACAAGTAGACAAACAGGGCTGAACCACTACCATCTTACGACAATCCCTACCTAAATACAGGCGTCATACGTAACAAGATGCTCATTGTTGGGGCGTAGGCTTGCTAAGCACATGACTAAGTTCGAGTCCTGGTTTCTACTGTTTTCAGCATCCTTATCTGTCATTTGTTGATCATATTCGTTACTTCGTTGCTTCCTCTGGGTTCTTGTAAAACTCCTTGTGCTCATCTATAGAATCACAGACATTAATAGAATCGAGTGTTTGAGATCATCTTTGTATAAATCATTCCCAGATTTTTATTAGATACGTTTGAATGTTTCTGTAATCGTCCATTTGTAGTGTTCCTTGAAATTCGTCACTCCTGTTGTATCGGTTGCTTGATAAAGGCCTTTTGGTCGAAACGTTGCTGTTTATCGCCACTGTTTCTGTATTTTGTAAAACTATAGTAATTTTTTTGTACGTGTTTCGCAAAACAAGATGAGTTCTGTCATCGTCAGTTGAAATAAAGTCAATTTGATTGGGAACTGAGATGAACATAAGAATGACCTTCATTTATGACAGATCAGTGCCATTTCTGGACTTCTCATGCATGGATAAATAAATATAGAAAGATAAGACTGAAATATATATAGTTATATAATATAGTCTAGTAACTATATAGTAGTATATATCGAGTAAGAACGACAGCAAATAGAGAGGTCAATAAGTACAGAAAGGGAGGGCATGTTTGAGAAGAATCTGCGGATACAGCAAAACAGAGCACCCCTCCCTTCTTCTCCCTCCCCAGTCGCACACAAGACATGAGATGAAAGGTTTCACTTGAAACACTGCGAAACATTTGTTTACCAAACATTTATAATACAACTAGGTCAAATCTGCAATATAAACGTTCAAGTGGTGCCACGCCCTAGTATACATCTGGGACATGTTAGGTAATAATGTATTTGAACAGAACATGGGACATTAATGTGACTGGCAATGTTAGCGTCTTTCCCTTCTACAAGCTCATCTGTTTGAAACATGCCTAAACGCAGACAATATCACGTGCCAGCAATTACTGGAGGAACAAACAGTGACGGTGTCGTAAACTAAACAATAATGGGTTTGAAAATTGACAATTTACATGATAATGACATCAAATACTGAAAATATAATCAGCTTTACAATATGGCTGTCACAGTTGTTAATATGGTGTGTTATTTATTAATATTATTATTATTACCATATATAAACTAGTTACACACTGCTACATTGTAACACACCATATATAAACTAGTTACACACGGCTACATTGTAACACCAGGGACGAATCTATTTCAGTGGCTGACTTCCGGTTCAAATTGGCCAACGTCAAAATATTGTTTTTGTGTGACACTAATATTTCATGTAAGAGGGATGGTTAATTTCGTCCCTCTTATGCAAAGAGTTATGCAAAGTGAATAGGAAGTCCATTTATTGAGGATCTTCGCCGGTGCTACGGAGTTCGTGCATCTTTGCTGGAATTTTCCTCAGTGTTTGTCATCGGCGTGTGATAACGGCTTGTTCTGGTTTTTGTTCAGTTCAAAATGGCGGATTTCGACCAAGACGGATGAGCCATGCACGAGCATACCTTCGAGTCAATGCTGACACACAACATCCTCTGCACTTGGAAATAAAGAGACAAAAACGAAATAGGTTAAAAAGAGGAAAATCTTGGAAGGGTCAGGCCGAGGACTGTATTGAACAGTTGTGTACACTTGAAGACATTGATCCCGGTGAAGAATGGATACCAGTGCCAATAGGAATCGATACATCCTTTTCTGTATGCATCAAACTTGATAAAGAAAGCAGACAAGACAACCAACTTGTCGTGGAGGCAGCAGTTCAGGCATTGATTTCTGAGAACGCATCTGAGCATGATGTAATCATTTATACAGATGGTTCGGTCGGTGATTCGACTGTGGGAGCTCGTGGGCTTTCGCTGCTCAGGTCGGAGGTGATGTTGTGAAGGGTGTAGCTAGACAAGAACACTATGCTGGTAGCAAAAGAAGAATAGTAAACCAACAAAGAACCGGGGTTGTTAGTCGCCACATGATGCGAGACATACTGAGAGGAAGATCGGAGTACTTATGGACTAATTGGTTTGATGACTAAATTGATTGACTAATTTAATGAGAATGCTGTGAAAAATAAAGTACATAAAATGGAAGGAATTCATGAGAAGTGATGACATCAGAGAAATGTCTGGTCAACCACCAGTAATAACTGTTATAAGGAAGAGAAGATGGAGATATGTTTGACATACCTTGAGAAGAAATGTCTAGTCAACCACTAGTAATAACTGTTATAAGAAAGAGAAGATGGAGATATGTTGGGCATACCTTGAGAAGAAATGTCTGGTCAACCACTAGTAACAACTGTTATAAGAAAGAGAAGATGGAGATATGTTGGGACATACCTTGAGAAGAAATGTCTGGTCAACCACTAGTAACAACTGTTATAAGAAAGAGAAGATGGAGATATGTTGGGCATACCTTGAGAAGAAATGTCTGGTCAACCACTAGTAATAACTGTTATAGGAAAGAGAAGATGGAGATATGTTGGGCATACTCTGAGAAGAAATGTCTGGTCAACCATAGTAATAACTGTTATAAGAAAGAGAAGATGGAGAATGTTGGGCATACCTTGAGGAGAAATGTCTGTCAACCACTAGTAACAACTGCTATAAGAAGGAGAAGATGGAGATATGTTGGACATACCTTGAGAAGAAATGTCTGGTCAACCACTAGTAACAACTGTTATAAGAAAGAGAAGATGGAGATATGTTGGGCATACCTTGAGAAGAAATGTCTGGTCAACCACTAGTAACAACTGTTATAAGGAAGAGAAGATGGAGATATGTTGGGCATACCTTGAGAAGAAATGTCTGGTCAACCACTAGTAACAACTGTTATAAGAAGGAGAAGATGGAGATATGTTGGGCATACCTCGAGAATAAATGTCTGGTCAACCACTAGTAACAACTGTTATAAGAAAGAGAAGATGGAGATATGTTGGGCATACCTTGAGAAGAAATGTCTGGTCAACCACTAGTAACAACTGTTATAAGAAGGAGAAGATGGAGATATGTTTGACATACCTTGAGAAGAAATGTCTGGTCAACCACTAGTAACAACTGTTATAAGAAAGAGAAGATGGAGATATGTTGGGCATACCTTGAGAAGAAATGTCTGGTCAACCACTAGTAACAACTGTTATAAGAAGGAGAAGATGGAGATATGTTTGACATACCTTGAGAAGAAATGTCTGGTCAACCACTAGTAACAACTGTTATAAGAAAGAGAAGATGGAGATATGTTGGGCATACCTTGAGAAGAAATGTCTGGTCAACCACTAGTAACAACTTTTATAAGAAGGAGAAGATGGAGATATGTTGGGCATACCTTGAGAAGAATGATCAAAGACTACCAAAGTAGTCATTGAAGTGGGAGGCAATGGGTTCAAGAAAGAGAAGACCCCACCCCCAACCCTCCCTGGGGAGAATATGAACGAACTTTTCTGAGAAAGACAAGAAATATTGGACTGAATTCCACGGAAGATATTGATCGAGCTGGCCAGGATAGAGTGGTATGGAGACATTACTTGCATGCACTTTGTAACATATAACGGTATGAGAAGAATATATAATAATATATCGGTGACTTCCAAATTATTTTGGTTTTAAAATGGTATCAAGATAAAGTATTGACCTTATTGCATCGGATGTCCATATTGACCGAGTCCCTTTCCACAGAAATGGCATGTCACCTACCGAGATTATTTGCACAAAGCACGAGCTCCTTAGCTCCAAAAACAATCTAACAGATCTCCGGACAAACAGACACTTGTGAATAGAACATGGTCAGAATTCAAACTCACATAAGACACCTTTTCTCCCCTTCCCACCTCCTCAATTATTATTCAAATTATTGTGAAAATAATGCATTCCATTTCTTACCGTTAAACGTTATATAAAGCTGGCAAGTATTTTTTTACGATTTGCTTTATCCTGGTCAACTTGTTCATTCACTTTTATAAAATTGAGTCTGTTAAACCGTTCTATCCTGGTCAACTTGTTCATTCACTTTTATAAAATTGAGTCTGTTAAACCGTTCTATCCTGGTCAACTTGTTCATTCACTTTTATAAAATTGAGTCTGTTAAACCGTTCTATCCTGGTCAACTTGTTCATTCACTTTTATAAAATTGAGTCTGTTAAACCGTTCTATCCTGGTCAACTTGTTCATTCACTTTTATAAAATTGAGTCTGTTAAACCGTTCTATCCTGGTCAACTTGTTCATTCACTTTTATAAAATTGAGTCTGTTAAACCGTTCTATCCTGGTCAACTTGTTCATTCACTTTTATAAAATTGAGTCTGTTAAACCGTTCTATCCTGGTCAACTTGTTCATTCACTTTTATAAAATTGAGTCTGTTAAACCGTTCTATCCTGGTCAACTTGTTCATTCACTTTTATAAAATTGAGTCTGTTAAGCCGTTCTATCCTGGTCAACTTGTTCATTCACTTTTATAAAATTGAGTCTGTTAAACCGTTCTATCCTGGTCAACTTGTTCATTCACTTCTATAAAATTGAGTCTGTTAAACCGCTCTATCCTGGTCAACTTGTTCATTCACTTCTATAAAATTGAGTCTGTTAAACCGCTCTATCCTGGTCAACTTGTTCATTCACTTCTATAAAATTGAGTCTGTTAAACCGTTCTATCCTGGTCAACTTGTTCATTCACTTCTATAAAATTGAGTCTGTTAAACCGTTCTATCCTGGTCAACTTGTTCATTCACTTCTATAAAATTGAGTCTGTTAAACCGCTCTATCCTGGTCAACTTGTTCATTCACTTCTATAAAATTGAGTCTGTTAAACCGCTCTATCCTGGTCAACTTGTTCATTCACGTCTATAGAATTGAGTCTGTTAAACCGCTCTATCCTGGCCAACTTGTTCATTCACTTCTATAGAATTGAGTCTGTTAAACCGTTCTATCCTGGCCAACTTGTTCATTCACTTCTATAGAATTGAGTCTGTTAAACTGTTCTATCCTGGCCAACTTGTTCATTCACTTTTATAAAATTGAGTCTGTTATTTCTGCCTCTATCAGAAAGTTTCTTTCAGGGTTTCCCAAGGGCATCCTTTCTTTCTTGAACACTTTCTCTCTCCCACTTCAATGTTTGCTTTGTCTCCCACTTCAATGTCTGCTTTGTGATTCTTTGATCATTTCTTCTCAAGGTATGCCCAACATATCTCCATCTTCTCCTTCTTATAACAGTTGTTACTAGTGGTTGACCAGACATTTCTTCTCAAGGTATGCCCAACATATCTCCATCTTCTCCTTCTTATAACAGTTGTTACTAGTGGTTGACCAGACATTTCTCTGATTTCATCACTTCTCCTGAATTCGTTCTATTTTATATTCTTTATTTTTCGCAAACATCTACTTTCAAATGCATTCAACTTGCTTTCTATATCTTTAGTCATTTTCCAACACTCGCTGACGATCGATACAACATTGAACAAATCTTGCTGTCATGTGTTAGGATTGATACAACATTGGACAACTCGCTGACTGTGTTAGATTGATACAACATTGAACAACTCTGCTGACATGTGTTAGATTGATAACAACTCTCGCTGACTGTGTTAGAATCGATACAACACTCGCTGACATGTGTTAGGATTGATACTAAAACCCTCGTTAACATATGTTAGAATTGATAGCAACTCGTTGACATATGTTATGATTGATACTACAACTCTCGTTAACATATGTTAGGATTGATACTACAACTCTCGTTAACATATGTTAGAATTGATACAACAACTCTCGTTGACATATGTTATGATTGATACTACAACTCTCGTTAACATATGTTAGGATTGATACTACAACTCTCGTTAACATATGTTAGAATTGATACAAACTCGTTGACATATGTTATGATTGATAAACAATGGAAATATAAAATATAACAATGATCAACTATTATTTTATTCTTATTCAACAAATGCGTCTTAGTGCTACTTTAGGTTGTATTGATATAGACAACCAACACCCAACATCAACCAATCAACCAACACCCAACCACACACCACACCAACCATAACCCAACACAAAACCAATTGATATAAAAGTTAATAAATATGATAACAAAATATCAACTGTCATGTCGTGTCATGTTAGGTCACGCCCTACTTCAAATCTTACAGAAAAACAAGTACTAGGGCGGCTCTCTTGTATGTCATGACACGATAGCGCCACTAGGAACTAATAAATTGTTCGACTTACTATTTCGTGTGTGTGTGTGTGTGTGCGTGCGTAAATTGTATATATGTAAATTGTGTAATTCGTATGTGGTTCTAGCTGATCATTGTGTGTGTATATGTTCTGCGGTTGCGTGTGTGTGTGTGTGTGTATGTTCCGGATAGAACTATTCATAATTTCACGTGTGTGTGTGTGTGTCTGTTAGTATCTCATGTAACTATTAAGATTTTCATATAACTCTGAACAGACTCATAGTTGCTCAGTCTACCAGAGCAGATAACGAAGGTAATGTACGCTGACGGTTCCCGTAGTCAGCAGCTGAGAATATATGCTCTTTATTCGGTCTCTCATGTACCAAAGTCTGTCTTGTACAACGTGAGACTTCAAACTCTCTTCAGTCACTGCATATATTTCTCAAGAAATGACGCGTCCTCATCCTTTAGACCAGCTCGGTCCACCGTTTTTATATATTGGGGCGCATCTGACTGATAGTTGCTGAGACGTGAGCGCCATGTGACTGATAGTTGATGAGACGTGGGCGCCATGTGACTGATAGTTGCTGAGACGTGAGCGTCATGTGACTGATAGTTAATGAGACGTGAGCGTCATGTGACTGATAGTTGATGAGACGTGAGGGGCCATGTGACTGATAGTTGATGAGACGTGAGCGCCATGTGACTGATAGTTGATGAGACGTGGGCGCCATGTGACTGATAGTTGATGAGACGTGAGCGTCAAGTGACTGATAGTTGATGAGACGTGGGCGCCATGTGACTGATAGTTGATGAGACGTGAGCGTCACGTGACTGATAGTTGATGAGACGTGAGCGTCATGTGACTGATGTTGATGACGTGAGCGTCAGTGACTGATAGTTGATGAGACGTGGGCGCCATGTGACTGATAGTTGATGAGACGTGAGCGTCACGTGACTGATAGTTGATGAGACGTGAGCGTCATGTGACTGATAGTTGATGAGACGTGGGCGCCATGGGACTGATAGTTGATGAGACGTGGGCGCCATGTGACTGATAGTTGATGAGACGTGAGCGCCATGTGACTTATTGAGCTCCATGTACAAGTCTGTCTTGTACAACGTGAGACTTCAAACTCGTCATCGTCACTGATAGTTGTCAGAATGAGCGTCTCTGATCCTTTAGACCAGCTCAGGTCCACTGTTTTATATATGTGGGCGCCCTGTGACTGATAGTTGCTGAGACGTGAGCGCCATGTGACTGATAGTTGATGAGACGTGAGCGTCATGTGACTGATAGTTGCTGAGACATGGGCGCCATGTGACTGATAGTTGATGAGACGTGGGCGCCATGTGACTGATAGTTGATGAGACGTGAGCGTCATGTGACTGATAGTTAATGAGACGTGAGCGTCATGTGACTGATAGTTGATGAGACGTGGGCGCCATGTGACTGATAGTTGATGAGACGTGGGCGCCATGTGACTGATAGTTGATGAGACGTGGGCGCCATGTGACTGATAGTTGATGAGACGTGAGCGTCACGTGACTGATAGTTGATGAGACGTGAGCGTCATGTGACTGATAGTTGATGAGACGTGGGCGCCATGTGACTGATAGTTGATGAGACGTGGGCGTCATGGGACTGATAGTTGATGAGACGTGGCGCATGGACTGATAGTTGATGAGACGTGGCGTCCCTGTGACTGATAGTTGATGAGACGTGGGCGCCATGTGACTGATAGTTGATGAGAGTGAGCGCCATGTGACTGATAGTTGATGAGACATGGGCGCCATGTGACTGATAGTTGATGAGACGTGAGCGTCATGTGACTGATAGTTGATGAGACGTGAGCGTCATGTGACTGATAGTTGATGAGACGTGGCGCTCATGTGACTGATAGTTGATGAGACGTGGGCGCCATGTGACTGATAGTTGATGAGACGTGAGCGCCATGTGACTGATAGTTGATGAGACGTGGGCGCCATGTGAATGATAGTTGATGAGACGTGAGCGTCATGTGACTGATAGTTGATGAGACGTGAGCGTCATGTGACTGATAGTTGATGAGACGTAGCGCATGTGACTGATAGTTGATGAGACGTGGCGCCATGTGACTGATAGTTGATGAGACGTGGGCGCCATGTGACTGATAGTTGATGAGACGTGAGCGTCATGTGACTGATAGTTGATGAGACGTGGGCGCCATGTGACTGATAGTTGATGAGACGTGGGCGCCATGTGACTGATAGTTGATGAGACGTGGGCGCCATGTGACTGATAGTTGATGAGACGTGAGCGTCAAGTGACTGATAGTTGATGAGACGTGGCGCATGTGACTGATAGTTGATGAGACGTGAGCGTCATGTGACTGATAGTTGATGAGACGTGAGCGTCATGTGACTGATAGTTGCTGAGACGTGGGCGCCATGTGACTGATAGTTGCTGAGACGTGAGCGTCATGTGACTGATAGTTGATGAGACGTGAGCGTCATGTGACTGATAGTTGCTGAGACGTGGGCGCCATGTGACTGATAGTTGCTGAGACGTGAGCGTCATGTGATGGTTGCAATATTACTACTACTAGTAATAAATAGTAAGAACAAGCTTAATATTTATATTTGTATAGTTAAGATGCCGATATTAAGGAGGTGGGGGGCAACAGTAGAATTGTTACAAAATAAAACAAGATTACAAAAACGGAAAAGGTCGTGTACGTGAGTGTGAGAGTGGTGTGAGGTGAGAGTGAGTGTGAGAGTGTGTGTGAGAGTGAGAGTGAGTGTGAGAGGGAGTGTGAGAGTGAGTGTGAGAGTGAGAGTGAGAGTGAGTGTGAGTGAGTGTGAGAGTGAGTGAGTGGTGAGGTGAGTGTGAGTGAGTGTGAGTGAGTGGAGGTGAGGAGTGAGTGTGAGAGTGAGAGTGAGTGAGTGTGAGTGTGAGTGAGTGAGGTGAGGTGAGGTGAGAGTGAGTGTGAGAGTGAGTGTGGAGTGAGTGTGAGAGTGAGTGTGAGAGTGAGAGTGTGTGAGAGTGCTAGGATAAAACATAAAAAATAATTTGTTTTCTTGAAATCTGATAAGCGTTAAAACCTGGCCGAGTCAAATAGGGCGCCATAAATGTGGGGAACGGGCGTCATGACGCCCCGCGCCATAAATGTGGAGAACGGGCGTTATGACGCCCCGCGCCATAAATGTGGGGAAAGGGGCATGACGCCCCGCGCCATAAATGTGAGAACGGGCGTCATGACGCCCGCGGCAGCAACTGAGTTAGATAGACATCGCTGCTTTAGACCGTCAATACGAAACTACAGTATCTTCTATTTACATCTGTTGATACTGTTCTATTGAATAGATTGACATCTGTTGATACTGTTCTATTGAATAGATTGACATCTGTTGATACTGTTCTATTGAATAGATTGACATCTGTTGATACTGTTCTATTGAATAGATTGACATCTGTTGATACTGTTCTATTGAATAGATTGACATCTGTTGATACTGTTCTATTGAATAGATTGACATCTGTTGATACTGTTCTATTGAATAGATTGACATCTGTTGATACTGTTCTATTGAATAGATTGACATCTGTTGATACTGTTCTATTGAATAGATTGACATCTGTTGATACTGTTCTATTGAATAGATTGAGATCTGTTGATACTGTTCTATTGAATAGATTTGAGATATTCTCTGCTTTTCTTTTCATTTCACAATCTCTGTTATATCAATACTTTACTCAATCACATCAATACTTTACTCAATCACATCAATACTTTACTCAATCACATCAATACTTTACTCAATCACATCAATACTTTACTCAATCACATCAATACTTTACTCAATCACATCAATACTTTACTCAATCACATCAATACTTTACTCAATCACATCAATACTTTACTCAATCACATCAATACTTTACTCAATCACATCAATATTTTACTCAATCACATCAATACTTTACTCAATCACATCAATATTTTACTCAATCACATCAATACTTTACTCAATCACATCAATATTTTACTCAATCACATCAATACTTTACTCAATCACATCAATATTTTACTCAATCACATCAATACTTTACTCAATCACATCAATACTTTACTCAATCACATTAATACTTTACTCAATCACATCAATACTTTACTCAATCATATCAACATTCCACTAGATCAGATGTTCCTAAACTTTACATTACCGCTGAAATCCCTTTGTAAATAAATGTTGCTGCCGTGGAGCCCTAAAAGTTTCTATATTTGAAAATGGACATCAATTAATTATATCTTTTCTTTCTTTCTGTTATCTCCATTTCTGTTTTGTCTGACAGCATCAGGATAAGAATGAATTATATCTGTGTGTTACATCAGGATAAGAATGAATTATATCTGTATGTTACATCAGGATAAGAATGAATTATATCTGTGTGTTACATCAGGATAAGAATGAATTATATCTGTGTGTTACATCAGGATAAGAATGAATTATATCTGTGTGTTACATCAGGATAAGAATGAATTATATCTGTGTGTTACATCAGGATAAGAATGAATTATATCTGTGTGTTACATCAGGATAAGAATGAATTATATCTGTGTGTTACATCAGGATAAGAATGAATTATATCTGTGTGTTACATCAGGATAAGAATGAATTATATCTGTGTGTTACATCAGGATAAGAATGAATTATATCTGTGTGTTACATCAGGATAAGAATGAATTATATCTGTGTGTTACATCAGGATAAGAATGAATTATATCTGTGTGTTTCAGGATAGAATGAATTATATCTGTGATTAATCAGGATAGAATGAATTATATCTGTGTGTTACATCAGGATAAGAATGAATTATATCTGTGTGTTACATCAGGATAAGAATGAATTATATCTGTGTGTTACATCAGGATAAGAATGAATTATATCTGTGTGTTACATCAGGATAAGAATGAATTATATCTGTGTGTTACATCAGGATAAGAATGAATTATATCTGTGTGTTACATCAGGATAAGAATGAATTATATCTGTGTGTTACATCAGGATAAGAATGAATTATATCTGTGTGTTACATCAGGATAAGAATGAATTATATCTGTGTGTTACATCAGGATAAGAATGAATTATATCTGTGTGTTACATCAGGATAAGAATGAATTATATCTGTGTGTTACATCAGGATAAGAATGAATTATATCTGTGTGTTACATCAGGATAAGAATGAATTATATCTGTGTGTTACATCAGGATAAGAATGAATTATATCTGTGTGTTACATCAGGATAAGAATGAATTATATCTGTGTGTTACATCAGGATAAGAATGAATTATATCTGTGTGTTACATCAGGATAAGAATGAATTATATCTGTGTGTTACATCAGGATAAGAATGAATTATATCTGTGTGTTACATCAGGATAAGAATGAATTATATCTGTGTGTTACATCAGGATAAGAATGAATTATATCTGTGTGTTACATCAGGATAAGAATGAATTATATCTGTGTGTTACATCAGGATAAGAATGAATTATATCTGTGTGTTACATCAGGATAAGAATGAATTATATCTGTGTGTTACATCAGGATAAGAATGAATTATATCTGTGTGTTACATCAGGATAAGAATGAATTATATCTGTGTGTTACATCAGGATAAGAATGAATTATATCTGTGTGTTACATCAGGATAAGAATGAATTATATCTGTGTGTTACATCAGGATAAGAATGAATTATATCTGTGTGTTACATCAGGATAAGAATGAATTATATCTGTGTGTTACATCAGGATAAGAATGAATTATATCTGTGTGTTACATCAGGATAAGAATGAATTATATCTGTGTGTTACATCAGGATAAGAATGAATTATATCTGTGTGTTACATCAGGATAAGAATGAATTATATCTGTGTGTTACATCAGGATAAGAATGAATTATATCTGTGTGTTACATCAGGATAAGAATGAATTATATCTGTGTGTTACATCAGGATAAGAATGAATTATATCTGTGTGTTACATCAGGATAAGAATGAATTATATCTGTGTGTTACATCAGGATAAGAATGAATTATATCTGTGTGTTACATCAGGATAAGAATGAATTATATCTGTGTGTTACATCAGGATAAGAATGAATTATATCTGTGTGTTACATCAGGATAAGAATGAATTATATCTGTGTGTTACATCAGGATAAGAATGAATTATATCTGTGTGTTACATCAGGATAAGAATGAATTATATCTGTGTGTTACATCAGGATAAGAATGAATTATATCTGTGTGTTACATCAGGATAAGAATGAATTATATCTGTGTGTTACATCAGGATAAGAATGAATTATATCTGTGTGTTACATCAGGATAAGAATGAATTATATCTGTGTGTTACATCAGGATAAGAATGAATTATATCTGTGTGTTACATCAGGATAAGAATGAATTATATCTGTGTGTTACATCAGGATAAGAATGAATTATATCTGTGTGTTACATCAGGATAAGAATGAATTATATCTGTGTGTTACATCAGGATAAGAATGAATTATATCTGTGTGTTACATCAGGATAAGAATGAATTATATCTGTGTGTTACATCAGGATAAGAATGAATTATATCTGTGTGTTACATCAGGATAAGAATGAATTATATCTGTGTGTTACATCAGGATAAGAATGAATTATATCTGTGTGTTACATCAGGATAAGAATGAATTATATCTGTGTGTTACATCAGGATAAGAATGAATTATATCTGTGTGTTACATCAGGATAAGAATGAATTATATCTGTGTGTTACATCAGGATAAGAATGAATTATATCTGTGTGTTACATCAGGATAAGAATGAATTATATCTGTGTGTTACATCAGGATAAGAATGAATTATATCTGTGTGTTACATCAGGATAAGAATGAATTATATCTGTGTGTTACATCAGGATAAGAATGAATTATATCTGTGTGTTACATCAGGATAAGAATGAATTATATCTGTGTGTTACATCAGGATAAGAATGAATTATATCTGTGTGTTACATCAGGATAAGAATGAATTATATCTGTGTGTTACATCAGGATAAGAATGAATTATATCTGTGTTACATCAGATAGATAATTAATCTGTGTTTACATCAGGATAAGAATGAATTATATCTGTGTGTTACATCAGGATAAGAATGAATTATATCTGTGTGTTACATCAGGATAAGAATGTTCTCAGACTGATAGAAACTTCAAATGATCTTTCATTTTGTCAGGCAGACTCGGTCTGGTCTGGATCATTTGATTTCGCAACTAGTTTATCACTGTTTTTAACATTTAACTTTCTGTTTGAAATGTCAAAGAAAATAAGATTTCTTCAAGCGCTTGAGGACCACCTGGAGTACCTCGATGATCTCTGAGTGCCACAGACCCCAGTTTGGAAAACGTTGCACTCTGAGATCAAAGGCTAACAGAATAGTTCTAGAATGATCTAGTGTTTAGAGGGCATTCTAGGTTAAATAGTGGGTGTGTCTACTGTGGTAAATATTGCCTAGTGGCTTACTCTCCCACCCTTCACCTACCCCTTCATTCTCTGGAACAACAAATATTCCTATAACGCAGTAATAGATCAACAATTCGCTACTCCATGTTATTTGCGCGTATCCGAAAGTACCGAATAATTTCTACCTAGAAAATGTTTTCGTTATTCAATGACAACTAGATGATTAGTTTGTGCAGTCTCTAACATGAATGTTGAATGCAGTTGATTTCTAGCAAATTCTATTCTATATCTTAATAGTACATTCTGACACACACATGGGCTGTTTGCAAGATGGAGAGAGAGAGAGAGAGAAGATAAGTGTACCAACCAACACTTCTTAGGTACAGTCAGTGTTAAAACTTTGAGATGGTAGCTGTATTAGAGGACGGAGCAGGCATGAACTTGTTCAATGTCAGAGGGGGGGAACGATGGACGGAGCAGGCATGAACTTGTTCAATGTCCGAGGGGAGAACGATGGACGGAGCAGGCATGAACTTGTTCAATGTCCGAGGGGGAGAACGATCAAAAAAACTAAACTATGTAACAGTTTGCTTGCTATATAACCTGTTCTAAGTAGTTTGTTTATGTTTCACAGCTATCATGTCCGTCAGCTTCAAAGCTATCATGTCCGTCAGCTTCAAAGCTATCATGTCCGTCAGCTTCAAAGCTATCATGTCCGTCAGCTTCAAAGCTATCATGTCCGTCAGCTTCAAAGCTATCATGTCCGTCAGCTTCAAAGCTATCATGTCCGTCAGCTTCAAAGCTATCATGTTGTCAGCTTCAAAGCTATCATGTCCGTCAGCTTCAAAGCTATCATGTCCGTCAGCTTCAAAGCTATCATGTCCGTCAGTTTCTGAAGAGTAGATATGTTATGTTATTCTTCTTCTTCTTCTTCATTTCTTTACTTAGAGTTTTCTTTCAGAGCAACAGCAGCAGCAGCAGCAGCAGCAACAACATCAGCAACAACATCAGCAACAACAACATCAACAACAACAACAACAGGATAAGATGTCCAGAACGAACGCGCTATATAAATAGTGTTTTCCACTAACTCAGTTTTTTTATGTGGACCACATTTTGTGTTGACGGCCTTTTGTTTTGTATTCAATGTATCGGAGTAGCGTTGCTCGTTGAGGCGCATGTCTGGTAGTAATCTGCTGACGTGTTCGAACCATTTAGTTTGTTGTTTCTTGATGAAGTCTAGTTCTGATGTTATATCCACTTTTTTCTGATGTCTTCATTTCTAAGCCGGTCTCTTCTTGTTACTTCTAACATTTTGCTTCGACACTTCATCTCTGTCGTTTCTTTTATCATTTGATGTCAGCGTCCAGATTGGGCATCGATAGCAAATTTTACCTTTACTTCTAGATGTCTGAAGTATTTGATGATGTCAGTGTCTGTGTATGATGTCAGTGTGTGTGTGATGTCAGTGTATGTGTGTGTGTGTGTGATGTCAGTGTGTGTGTGTTTGATGTCAGTGTGTGTGTGTGTGTGATGTCAGGTGACTTTATTCTTCCTATCTGAATTGTTGATGCTAATTATACTGACTAACATTTCTTTTCTCTCTCTATCTCTCTCTCAAACTCTCTCTCTCACTCTCTCTCTCTCTCTCACTCTCTCACTCTCTCTCTCACACTCTCTCTTTCTCTCTCTCATTCTCTACTCTCTCTCACTCTCTCTCACTCTCTCTCTCTCAAACTCTCTCTTTCTCTTTCTCTCTCACTCTCTCTCTCTCTCTCTCTCTATCTCTCACTCTCTCTCTCACTCTCTCTCTCTCTCACTCTCTATCACTCTCTCTCTCCTCTCTCACTCTCTCTCTCCTCTCTCTCTCTCTCTCTCACTCTCTCTGTTATCATTTCTTTAGACGACATTAACCACGTGTTTCTATGTACTCATTTACAAACTTGCTGCTCCCCTCCCGCTATCCCGCTCTCGTCTCAATCCCTGACTTCCTCATATTCCCCAACTATTGACTGTCTCTTCAACCCCTCACTCTCTGGTATCTCCAGTAAATATAAAAGATTAAGAACTTGGTCAAGATTCAAACCTGCATACCTCACTGTGTTATAACACCTTGATCTCACCTGCTTGTAATCACTACCTGTGCTTATACCTGTCAAGAATGTCTACTTGATCAAGATATATAAGAAGATTTGGGACACTCTAATGTATACACCTACCACACATCTGTCAACATGAATATACATCCAGACGATAGACAACGCAACTGCACACTTAACACTTTCACGAAACAAAATCAAAGTGTTCTTGGATTATAACTTTTAAATTTAACAATCTGAACAATTCTTCTTTTCTTCTTCTTTTATCTGTTTAAGTTTTGTCATCTCAAGTTTAATTGCTTCTAATAATAGACATTGCATTGTTCTTGTGTGTATGTGCGGGTTTGTGTGTTATGTGTTTGTGTGTGTTCGTGTTAGTATGTTATGTGTTTGTGTGTGTGCGTGTTTGTGTGTTATGTGTTTGTGTGTTTGTATGTGTTCGTGTTTGTGTGTGTTATGTATTTGTTATGTGTTTGTGTGTGTTCGTGTTTGTGTGTGTTCGTGTTTGTATGTGTTATGTGTTTGTGTGTGTTATGTGTTTGTGTGTGTTCGTGTTTGTATGTGTTCGTGTTTGTGTGTTCGTCTTGTGTGTGTTCGTGTTTGTGTGTGTTATGTGTTTGTGTGTGTTCGTGTTTGTGTGTGTGCGTGTTTGTGTGTTATGAAAAAAAAACACTTTCGACGTCAAACTTTAGAATCATGATATTTGGACATCTTGTTCATACAGACATGAATCTGTCAACTTGTTCATATAGACATGTATCTGTCAACTTGTTCATACAGACATGTATCTGCCAACTTGTTCATACAGACATGTATCTGTCAACTTGTTCATACAGACATGTATCTGTCAACTTGTTCATATAGACATGTATCTGTCAACTTGTTCATACAGACATGTATCTGCCAACTTGTTCATACAGACATGTATCTGTCAACTTGTTCATACAGACATGTATCTGTCAACTTGTTCATACAGACATGCATCTGTCAACTTGTTCATACAGACATGTATCTGCCAACTTGTTCATACAGACATGAATCTGTCAACTTGTTCATACAGACATGTATCTGTCAACTTGTTCATATAGACATGTATCTGCCAACTTGTTCATACAGACATGTATCTGTCAACTTGTTCATACAGACATGTATCTGTCAACTTGTTCATATAGACATGTATCTGTCAACTTGTTCATACAGACATGTATCTGCCAACTTGTTCATACAGACGTGTATCTGTCAACTTGTTCATACAGACATGTATCAGTCAACTTGTTCATATAGACATGTATCTGTCAACTTGTTCATACAGACATGTATCTGCCAACTTGTTCATACAGACATGTATCTGCCAACTTGTTCATACAGACATGTATCTGCCAACTTGTTCATACAGACATGTATCAGTCAACTTGTTCATATAGACATGTATCTGTCAACTTGTTCATACAGACATGTATCTGTCAACTTGTTTATACAGACATGTATCTGCCAACTTGTTCATACAGACATGTATCTGTCAACTTGTTCATATAGACATGTATCTGTCAACTTGTTCATACAGACATGTATCTGCCAACTTGTTCATACAGACATGTATCTGTAAACTTGTTCCTACAGACATGTATCTGCCAACTTGTTCATATAGACATGTATCTGTCAACTTGTTCATACAGACATGTATCTGCCAACTTGTTCATACAGACATGTATCTGTCAACTTGTTCATACAGACATGTATCTGTCAACTTGTTCATATAGACATGTATCTGTCAACTTGTTCATACAGACATGTATCTGTCAACTTGTTCATATAGACATGTATCTGTCAACTTGTTCATACAGACATGTATCTGTCAACTTGTTCATACATACATGTATCTGTCAACGTGTTCATACAGACATGTATCTGTGAACTTGTTCATACAGACATGTATCTGTCAACTTGTTCATACATACATGTGTCTGTCAACTTATTCATACAGACATGTATCTGTCAACTTGTTCATATAGACATGTATCTGTCAACGTGTTCATACATACATGTATCTGTCAACTTGTTCATACAGACATGTATCTGTCAACTTGTTCATACATACATGTATCTGTCAACTTGTTCATATAGACATGTATCTGTCAACTTGTTCATACAGACATGTATCTGTCAACTTGTTCATACAGACATGTATCTGTGAACTTGACTATTTTCAGTTTTCCACTTGCTTTCTTTACCAAGTTCTAAAATTAATGATGTTAGTTACAAAATGTATGTATTCTATAGCGTATTCAGTCAGCCAATATACTAGGTCATCGAACCTCAATTCAAGTCTAGTGATTGTATACAAAACTGAGTGATACCATTTATTCACGAAAACAAAATATGAAAATTAAATTCAAATGTGTTTACTTCTTCTTCTTCTTCTTCTTCCAACGTTACATATCGAGTACTTCTTCAACAACTCTGTGTGATTTATGTGATCCAAGCCTAAGAGCGATTGTACGTTGTGCCAGTTACCGCCTACAAGTAGGCCAGCACATCCTATTTCTGCGACGCTTTTATTTACTAGAGTAGCTTTCCTAGGTCCCTACATCAGTCACCTCTTACAGCATGCCTTGTAGATCGCAGTGGTACTATTCTCTGCTTTCCTTGCGGGCTCCGGCACCCAACAGGCGGTGTTTGCTTATGAAAACATACGAGACAAAATTAAGTTTGTATCCTGAACGTGTTTTGAATTAGTTTCATTGATGAGCCTTATCAAACGTTCTTATTCACAGTTACAATAATTCAAATTCCAATTTACACTCGGTGGTAATAGATAAAAGCACATTTACGAGCGGTGGTAATAGATAAAATCACATTTACGAGCGGTGGTAGTAGATAAAATCACATTTACGAGCGGTGGTAGTAGATAAAATCACATTTACGAGCGGTGGTAGTAGATAAAATCACATTTACGAGCGGTGGTAGTAGATAAAATCACATTTACGAGCGGTGGTAGTAGATAAAATCACATTTACGAGCGGTGGTAATAGATAAAATCACATTTACGAGCGGTGGTAGTAGATAAAATCACATTTACGAGCGGTGGTAGTAGATAAAATCACATTTACGAGCGGTGGTAATAGATAAAATCACATTTACGAGCGGTGGTAATAGATAAAATCACATTTACGAGCGGTGGTAGTAGATAAAATCACATTTACGAGCGGTGGTAGTAGATAAAATCACATTTACGAGCGGTGGTAGTAGATAAAATCACATTTACGAGCGGTGGTAATAGATAAAATCACATTTACGAGCGGTGGTAGTAGATAAAATCACATTTACGAGCGGTGGTAGTAGATAAAATCACATTTACGAGCGGTGGTAGTAGATAAAATCACATTTACGAGCGGTGGTAGTAGATAAAATCACATTTACGAGCGGTGGTAGTAGAGAAAATTACAATAAGTAATTGATTCAACTCTCCATAATAATTAAGTAATTTGATATTATTGAATTTTGAATTTGGTTTTCTATTATGTTAACAACACTGTGTTTTAGATTGTTTTTTTTTTTTAAACATGAACATGACAGCTCGAACACAAACGTGACTGTAACGTGACAGATGTCAGTGACATGAACATGTCAGTATCGTGACAGCTCGAACACAAATGTGACTGTAACTTGATATAGTCTGTACTCAATCTTTAAGAGTGAACCAGGTATATATAGATAGTATACCTCTTTGTTGTCCGTGTCCAGATGGGGGCAACATGAAACAGCTTGCGATTCTTGTTTCATTATGTAACATACGGTCACACACCGGAAATGATGTTAGCACCTTCACCATACTCTCTCTCTCTCTCTCTCTCTCTCTCTCTCGATCACCGTCCAGACCGATGTACCAGATCTCCCATAAATTCTATTCATGCGGAAATCTGATTCATGCAGCCTTAGTATTGGTGTGTTTTACATCACATCTTCAGCACCATTTGGAGCTCTGGTGCTTATCCTTCGGCGATGTGTCTTGTTTCAGCCAGCGTTTACTCGGTTTGCTCTCCGTTCTGTAGCCATCTAGTGTTTTTTACGGTGGGGGGTAGCTAGCCCATCGATCAACTTCCTTAGTCACCTCTTACGACAAGCGTGGCAGGTAACAGTGGTTCTATTCTTTAAACCTCAATTTGGGCCCGAACTACTCAGGCGCACCATTCTGATGTATTGATGTTAAGTTGATGTGTAGTTGGTGTGTAGTAGATGTTATGATATTTATTTGATGTGTTGTTGTCAACTAATGTGTCATTGATGTCTTGATAATGTGATTGCTGATGTATGTGCTATTGTGTGTTTGTATTTGTGTATGTGTGTGTGGGTGTATTTTTGTATGTGTAACATATTTCTGAGAAATATTCTGACCTTGTCAATAACATGCACCACTCCGTTAGTAGCCATCTCGTCTGGTCGGACAATGCGTGCACAGTTCACAGTGGCTACCTATAACAAAACCACGATATGAATATATCATTTTATTTTTAAATATGAGAAACATTTTGACAAGAATGTGAACATTCAGACAAGAATGTGAACATTCAGACAAGTAAGTGAACATTCAGACAAGTAAGTGAACATTCAGACAAGTAAGTGAACATTCAGACAAGTAAGTAAACATTCAGACAAAAAGCATAGTCACACAAAGCAGAATACGACCACATTTCTTTCATTGACACTGACAATTAGACACGGACATCTTGGACATGGACATTTTAGATAAGATCATGGCCACCATAGACAAGAGATTGATCACTTCAGAGAAGAATGTGAACAGTCAATGACATGGATACATCAGTCAAGAACATGGACACATTAGAATTATGATATGAACATCTGAGACAAGACGGTGAGAACACACAATACAAGATCGGTAGTTCATATTAAACAAAAACATTGACATACATCAAACAAAAACATTGACACTTTGAGAAATTATTTATTGATAAGACATCAGCACTCACCCCGTAAGCGTATTTGTTGACCCTGACCTTGTCACCGTTGTGAAGTGTGACAAACTCCTGGTTCCGGTCACGGAAAGACGAAATGTTGAGTCTACCTGGAGCCACATGATAGTTGAGTAGAGACATAGATCTTCTGTCAGGGCTGAGCTTTGATCTGTCAGAGATATTGCCAGGTAACCGTCATTAAAAGATGAGCAACAACCTTCACCTACTGACCGTTTTCTCTGACCTAGTTATTTGGTATAGTTGAAATCTGTTTCCGTGTCTGCCTCAAACTACAAAGCAACTTTTAACCGTTGTTGCTGAGCAATATTAGTTGTTGCTATTCTTCTTACCAACATTGTTGTTGTTGCTATTGTTTTTACTAATGATTTTGTTGTTGCTATTGTTTTTACTAATGTTGTTGTTGTTGCTATTGTTCTTACTAATGTTGTTGTTGCATTTTAAAGAGTGGGTAATAGTCACATAGTTAACAGCACATACGTCATACCTTCCCGATACGCTCTTAAGTTCAGTGCTACTCTCCACCACTCTGTGAAGCACAATGCTACTATACTACCAGACATATTGTAACACACATAAGATACCTGGTACTACCAGACATATTGTAACACACATAAGATACCTGGTACTACCAGACATATTGTAACACACATAAGATACCTGGTACTACCAGACATATTGTAACACACACAAGATACCTTATGCCTACCAGACATATTGTAACACACACAAGATACCTGGTGCTACCAGACATATTGTAACACACACAAGATATCTGGTGCTTCTAACAAATCGTCATAGAACTATTTAACTGCGCTAAGACAAACATGATTTTATCACGTGACTTACAAGACATCTGGTGACACTTCCCTGATGGCCTGGTTGGTTGGAGCAAAGACTGTGTATGCTCCTCCGTTGCTCAGATCGCTCAGGAGTCCTGCACCTTCAGCATGACTGATAAAATCAGTGAGACCAAGGTCACGTGTTGTCTCAATTATGTTGTCCAGTGGTTTCACTATTGAATTCAAGGTCAGGGGTCAAGGATTAGTAAATGGCCTGTGAGTATATTTGTGAATAATTGTGTGCGCGTGTATGTATGCGTATCTGTGATCATGTTGGTGTCTGAGCTATGACTGTTGAAGTTATAACTGTAAATTTAATGGAGAACTGCAACTTGAATGACATGATGCTTGTGTCATCAGTCAGTGAGTGCATCACGAGCTAGATTGTACTTAAGTCGACCATGGTGTACATGTTGTACATGGTGTACATGTTGTACGTGGTGTACATGGTGTACATGTTGTACATGTTGTACATGTTGTACATGTTGTACATGGTGTACATGTTGTACGTGGTGTACGTGGTGTACATGTTGTACATGGTGTACATGTTGTACATGGTGTACATGTTGTACATGTTGTACGTGGTGTACATGTTGTACATGTTGTACATGGTGTACATGGTGTACATGTTGTACATGGTGTACATGTTGTACGTGGTGTACATGGTGTACATGTTGTACATGTTGTACATGTTGTACATGTTGTACATGGTGTACATGTTGTACGTGGTGTACGTGGTGTACATGTTGTACATGGTGTACATGTTGTACATGTTGTACATGTTGTACATGTTGTACGTGGTGTACATGTTGTACATGTTGTACGTGTGTACATGTGTACATGTTGTACATGGTGTACATGTTGTACGTGGTGTACATGGTGTACATGTTGTACATGTTGTACATGTTGTACATGTTGTACATGGTGTACATGTTGTACATGGTGTACATGTTGTACATTGTGTACATGTTGTACATGTTGTACGTGGTGTACATGTTGTACATGTTGTACGTGGTGTACATGGTGTACATGTTGTACGTGGTGTACATGTTGTACATGTTGTACATGTTGTACGTGGTGTACATGTTGTACATGTTGTACATGTTGTACATGTTGTACATGGTGTACATGTTGTACATGGTGTACATGTTGTACATGTTGTACGTGGTGTACATGTTGTACATGTTGTACGTGGTGTACATGGTGTACATGTTGTACGTGGTGTACATGTTGTACATGGTGTACATGTTGTACGTGGTGTACATGTTGTACATGGTGTACATGTTGTACATGGTGTACATGTTGTACGTGGTGTACATGTTGTAGTGTGTACATGTTGTACATGTTGTACATGGTGTACATGGTGTACATGTTGTACATGGTGTACATGTTGTACGTGGTGTACATGTTGTACATGGTGTACATGTTGTACGTGGTGTACATGTTGTACATGGTGTAAATGTTGTACGTGGTGTACATGTTGTACATGGTGTACATGTTGTACGTGGTGTACATGTTGTACATGGTGTACATGTTGTACGTGGTGTACATGTTGTACATGGTGTACATGTTGTACATGTTGTACATGTTGTACGTAGTGTACATGTTGTACATGGTGTACATGTTGTACGTGGTGTACATGTTGTACATGGTGTACATGTTGTACATGGTGTACATGTTGTACGTGGTGTACATGTTGTACGTGGTGTACATGTTGTACATGGTGTACATGTTGTACGTGGTGTACATGTTGTACATGGTGTACATGTTGTACATGTTGTACGTGGTGTACATGTTGTACATGGTGTACATGTTGTACGTGGTGTACATGTTGTACATGTTGTACATGTTGTACATGTTGTACGTGGTGTACATGTTGTACATGGTGTACATGTTGTACGTGTGTACATGTGTACATGTTGTACATGGTGTACATGGTGTACATGGTGTACATGTTGTACATGTTGTACATGTTATCTTGGTGTCACAGTTCTGTATATACAACAGGTAAGACAGACTTTTGGATACCTGAGTATACAACAGGTAAGACAACAGGTAAGGTAGACTATGGATACCTCAGTGTGCAACAGGTAAGGCAGACTTTGAATACTTGAGTATATAGCAGGGAAGACAACAGGTAAGGCAACAAGTAAGGCATATTTTGGATACCTGAACATATAACAGGTAAGACAACAGGTAAGACAACAGGTAAAGAGGACTTTGGATACCTGAATATATAACAGGTACGGTAAAGATTATTGTCCTATCTTGTCAACATGTTACACTGAAATGTGACAGTTTGATATCTCATGTGTCTAAAGTCTGTTTTACCTGTTATATACTCAGGTAAACAAAGTATGTCATCTCATTCTACTACACTTCTCAGAACCAAGCTCGTCAAGGTGCTTTATCAAGGATGCGTAATCAACTTACCGTGTCCAAAATATGGGCTGATCCAAATCTGCACTATACGGATGCCAAATGCCATCTATTTCAGGTAGGGTTACTCATTATTGCACACTGTTTTCTCATTGTCAAGGACACTGTGGTCAAAGTTCACGTGCAGTATAACTTGCGTCATGTTTGTAAACTACTCATTCCGTGAAGATTCCTTTGTGCGTAAATCTCGAGAAGTTCAAGATTTCCTAAAGCTACTAAGTTTTCTAAAGAACATGTATGTTTGTCCATTGTCTTGTTAAATGTCCATGCTTCACACCCATACGTTGTCACTTGTTACTGCTTTTCTTATCAGTTCCATTTAATACTGTTTTTATTGTTTTGAACGTTTTTATAGTCCCAGTATACTCAGGTGTCACATATCTTACCTACAGTATACTCAGGTGTCATATATCTTACCTACAGTATACTCAGGTGTCTAACATATATCTTACCTACAGTATACTCAGGTGTCACATATCTTACCTACAGTATACTCAGGTGTCACATATCTTACCTACAGTATACTCAGGTGTCTAAAGTATGTCTTACGTACTGTATGTGCAGATGGCCAAAAGATATCCTACCAATGTTACACATAGGGGCTCACATGACTTACCTCTTGAACAGCCCCGCTCTCTACCTGTCTTCTGGAATCCTGAACAACATTCCCACCTGTCGTACCTAGTGGACAAGGACACCAGAAATATGACACATTCATTTTCAACTTACAAAGTCAGACAAGTAAGACTTGTCTATTTATCTCCATCAAGTTTGACATCTTCACCTTTCAACAGTAAACGAGACACATGTCTTCAACAAATACATTCCAGTCCTTCCTCTCTCCTGCCATCTCTTTCAATTATGTCCACTTCTTGTCTATCCTTTTAATATTCAAATTTATTCTCCCGGTCTAAGCCTTCCCCTACTCCTCTTTACCAGCGGGTTCCAAAGCATTGCCTGTCTTGCAATGCTTCCGGTCGGTCTTCTCAATATGTGTCACCAAACTGATGTAATTTGAGTATGCGTCTCATACAATGTGTCCAACAGCTGTAAGACATTGGTATTTCTCATACAATGTGTCCAACAGCTGTAAGACATTGGTATTTCTCATACAATGTGTCCAACAGCTGTAAGACATTGGTATTTCTCATACAATGTGTCCAACAGCTGTAAGACATGATACAATGTGTCCAACAGCTGTAAGACATGATACAATGTGTCCAACAGCTGTAAGACATTGGTATTTCTCATACAATGTGTCCAACAGCTGTAAGACATGATACAATGTGTTCAACAACTGTAAGACATGATACAATGTGTCCAACAACTGTAAGACATGATACAATGTGTCCAGCTGTAAGACATGATACAATGTGTCCAACAGCTGTAAGACATGATACAATTTGTCCAGCTGTAAGACATTGATATTTCGTGACCTCAAGCTTCATCAGTTCACTTCAAAATTGTGATTGTCAAATAGAATAGTTCAGTTATCAACTAATACATCCATAGCTTCTGTTCTTAATATACTTTTCATTGAAGAGTTGTCTTATCTCATGCGCCCCCTCTCGCCCTACCGCCCCTATTCTTCTTCTTCTTCTTAAACCCATTGCCCGTAAGGAGATATATGCCCCCCAACCAATGACTTTGCAAGCTCTCATACCACTGGTTATGGTTGTTTCCTAGCTGAGTGTGCTTACAGGATGAGATAGCTAATCCCACGCCAAACTCCGCTTTCTTCGCTTGGCTGAGTGTGCTTACAGGATGAGATAGCTAATCCCACGCCAAACTCCACTTTCTTCGCTTGGCTGAGTGTGCTTACAGGATGAGATAGCTAATCCCACGCCAAACTCCGCTTTCTTCGCTTGGCTGAGTGTGCTTACATGATGAGATAGCTAATCCCACGCCAAACTCCACTTTCTTCG
Source organism: Arion vulgaris (assembly GCA_020796225.1). Lineage (NCBI taxonomy): Eukaryota > Metazoa > Mollusca > Gastropoda > Stylommatophora > Arionidae > Arion > Arion vulgaris. The sequence goes on from CM036766.1 coordinate 1,547,766, forward strand.
CTTGGCTGAGTGTGCTTACATGATGAGATAGCTAATCCCACGCCAAACTCCACTTTCTTCGCTTGGCTGAGTGTGCTTACAGGATGAGATAGCTAATCCCACGCCAAACTCCGCTTTCTTCGCTTGGCTGAGTGTGCTTACAGGATGAGATAGCTAATCCCACGCCAAACTCCGCTTTCTTCGCTTGGCTGAGTGTGCTTACAGGATGAGATAGCTAATCCCACGCCAAACTCCGCTTTCTTCGCTTGGCTGAGTGTGCTTACAGGATGAGATAGCTAATCCCACGACAAACTCCGCTTTCTTCGCTTGGCTGAGTGTGCTTACAGGATGAGATAGCTAATCCCACGCCAAACTCCACTTTCTTCGCTTGGCTGAGTGTGCTTACAGGATGAGATAGCTAATCCCACGCCAAACTCCACTTTCTTCGCTTGGCTGAGTGTGCTTACAGGATGAGATAGCTAATCCCACGACAAACTCCGCTTTCTTCGCTTGGCTGAGTGTGCTTACAGGATGAGATAGCTAATCCCACGCCAAACTCCACTTTCTTCGCTTGGCTGAGTGTGCTTACAGGATGAGATAGCTAATCCCACGCCAAACTCCACTTTCTTCGCTTGGCTGAGTGTGCTTACAGGATGAGATAGCTAATCCCACGCCAAACTCCGCTTTCTTCGCTTGGCTGAGTGTGCTTACATGATGAGATAGCTAATCCCACGCCAAACTCCACTTTCTTCGCTTGGCTGAGTGTGCTTACAGGATGAGATAGCTAATCCCACGCCAAACTCCACTTTCTTCGCTTGGCTGAGTGTGCTTACAGGATGAGATAGCTAATCCCACGCCAAACTCTGCTTTCTTCGCTTGGCTGAGTGTGCTTACATGATGAGATAGCTAATCCCACGCCAAACTCCACTTTCTTCGCTTGGCTGAGTGTGCTTACATGATGAGATAGCTAATCCCACGCCAAACTCCACTTTCTTCGCTTGGCTGAGTGTGCTTACAGGATGAGATAGCTAATTCCACGCCAAACTCCGCTTTCTTCGCTTGGCTGAGTGTGCTTACAGGATGAGATAGCTAATCCCACGCCAAACTCCGCTTTCTTCGCTTGGCTGAGTGTGCTTACAGGATGAGATAGCTAATCCCACGCCAAACTCCGCTTTCTTCGCTTGGCTGAGTGTGCTTACAGGATGAGATAGCTAATCCCACGCCAAACTCCGCTTTCTTCGCTTGGCTGAGTGTGCTTACAGGATGAGATAGCTAATCCCACGACAAACTCCGCTTTCTTCGCTTGGCTGAGTGTGCTTACAGGATGAGATAGCTAATCCCACGACAAACTCCGCTTTCTTCGCTTGGCTGAGTGTGCTTACAGGATGAGATAGCTAATCCCACGCCAAACTCCGCTTTCTTCGCTTGGCTGAGTGTGCTTACAGGATGAGATAGCTAATCCCACGCCAAACTCCGCTTTCTTCGCTTGGCTGAGTGTGCTTACAGGATGAGATAGCTAATCCCACGCCAAACTCCGCTTTCTTCGCTTGGCTGAGTGTGCTTACAGGATGAGATAGCTAATCCCACGCCAAACTCCGCTTTCTTCGCTTGGCTGAGTGTGCTTACAGGATGAGATAGCTAATCCCACGCCAAACTCCACTTTCTTCGCTTGGCTGAGTGTGCTTACAGGATGAGATAGCTAATCCCACGCCAAACTCCGCTTTCTTCGCTTGGCTGAGTGTGCTTACAGGATGAGATAGCTAATTCCACGCCAAACTCCGCTTTCTTCGCTTGGCTGAGTGTGCTTACAGGATGAGATAGCTAATCCCACGACAAACTCCGCTTTCTTCGCTTGGCTGAGTGTGCTTACAGGATGAGATAGCTAATCCCACGCCAAACTCCGCTTTCTTCGCTTGGCTGAGTGTGCTTACAGGATGAGATAGCTAATCCCACGCCAAACTCCGCTTTCTTCGCTTGGCTGAGTGTGCTTACAGGATGAGATAGCTAATCCCACGCCAAACTCCGCTTTCTTCGCTTGGCTGAGTGTGCTTACAGGATGAGATAGCTAATCCCACGCCAAACTCCACTTTCTTCGCTTGGCTGAGTGTGCTTACAGGATGAGATAGCTAATCCCACGCCAAACTCCGCTTTCTTCGCTTGGCTGAGTGTGCTTACAGGATGAGATAGCTAATTCCACGCCAAACTCCGCTTTCTTCGCTTGGCTGAGTGTGCTTACAGGATGAGATAGCTAATCCCACGCCAAACTCCGCTTTCTTCGCTTGGCTGAGTGTGCTTACAGGATGAGATAGCTAATCCCACGCCAAACTCCGCTTTCTTCGCTTGGCTGAGTGTGCTTACAGGATGAGATAGCTAATCCCACGCCAAACTCTGCTTTCTTCGCTTGGCTGAGTGTGCTTACAGGATGAGATAGCTAATCCCACGCCAAACTCCGCTTTCTTCGCTTGGCTGAGTGTGCTTACAGGATGAGATAGCTAATCCCACGCCAAACTCCGCTTTCTTCGCTTGGCTGAGTGTGCTTACAGGATGAGATAGCTAATCCCACGCCAAACTCCGCTTTCTTCGCTTGGCTGAGTGTGCTTACAGGATGAGATAGCTAATCCCACGCCAAACTCCGCTTTCTTCGCTTGGCTGAGTGTGCTTACAGGATGAGATAGCTAATCCCACGCCAAACTCCGCTTTCTTCGCTTGGCTGAGTGTGCTTACAGGATGAGATAGCTAATCATACGCCAATCTCCGCTTTCTTCGCTTGGCTGAGTGTGCTTACAGGATGAGATAGCTAATCCCACGCCAAACTCTGCTTTCTTCGCTTGGCTGAGTGTGCTTACAGGATGAGATAGCTAATCCCACGCCAAACTCCGCTTTCTTCACTTGGCTGAGTGTGCTTACAGGATGAGATAGCTAATCCCACGCCAAACTCCGCTTTCTTCGCTTGGCTGAGTGTGCTTACAGGATGAGATAGCTAATCCCACGCCAAACTCCGCTTTCTTCGCTTGGCTGAGTGTGCTTACAGGATGAGATAGCTAATCCCACGCCAAACTCCGCTTTCTTCGCTTGGCTGAGTGTGCTTACAGGATGAGATAGCTAATCCCACGCCAAACTCCGCTTTCTTCGCTTGGCTGAGTGTGCTTACAGGATGAGATAGCTAATCCCACGCCATGCTCCGCTGTCTTCGCTTGCGGCATGAGGTAGATCACAGTGGTTCTATTCTTTACCCCGAATTCGGGCCTTGGTAACCCCACGCTATTCGCTGATCTTTTACTGTAATTCTTAGCCAATATATTTTTCATAATCTTGGGATTCACATCTTCCTTCATTGACAGACGTGTCCTAGATTTTGTTGAATGTTCTTTGGAACATTTCTACCGTATGCTGAGTTGTAGAACATTTCTACCGTATGCTGAGTTGTAGAACATTTCTACTATATGCTGAGTTGTAGAACATTTCTACCGTATGCTGAGTTGTAGAACATTTCTACCGTATGCTGAGTTGTAGAACATTTCTACCGTATGCTGAGTTGTAGAACATTTCTACTATATGCTGAGGTCTGGAATATTTCGGGATTCAGAGGGAGGTGGGGTGGGGGTGGAGCAGGCAAACAACGTCTGAACAAGAGGAACTACAATTCTGTTCTCAAGGTCAGGCACAAGGTAATGTACATGTTGTGGAGGAAGGGTTTTGATGACCCGAGGGAAATATAACATAAATGTCCTTTTCCTGGAACCAGTAGGAAAACAAAGAGAGAAAACCTAGAAAACGTGGAGAAGATTTAGGAGACGAGATTAACGATATACAGAAGAGATTTAGGAGACAGATTAACGATATACAGAAGAGATTTAGGAGACGAGATTAACGATATACAGAAGAGATTTAGGAGACGAGATTAACGATATACAGAAGAGATGGGAGTAAATGCTAGCGAGAACTTAAGATAGGACAACTTGACATGAATTTAAAACAAGTGTTAAACAAACACGACAGAGAGAGAAGGAGAGTGAGAGAGAGAAAGAGAGTGAGAGAGAGAGATGAGAGAGAGAGAGAAAGATATAGAAAGAGAGATAGAGAGAGAGAGAGAAGAAAGAGGAGAAAGAGAGAGAGAAGAGAGAGAAAGAGAGAGAGAGAGAGAGAGAGAGAGAGAGAAAGAGAGGAGAGAGAGAGAAAGAGAGAGATAGAGAGGAGAGAGAGATAGAAAGAGAGGGAGAGAGAGAAAGAGAGATAGATAGAAAGAGAGGAAGAAAGAGGGAGAAAGAGAGGGAGAGAGAGATAGATAGAAAGAGAGGGGGAGAGAGAAAGAGAGATAGAGAGATAGATAGAAAGAAAGATAGAGAGAGAGAGATGTAATATTTGATAATACAATATTGAACAGATGTATAAACAATTCAATGTAACTACATATCTGGATATAATGTCGAAAACAGTTTAAGAACACACACACAGTAGTTAGATAAAAAAGTTGCTATGTTTGGAGAGCTGCCATATTTGTCGATAGATAAACTGTCTCCAAAAACAATCAGAACCTGCTGCTTCTGGAAATTTGCTGGAGATTATCCACTTCTTCTATTATCTTATATCAACTTGTTTATCTCAGATTGTATATTTGTTGCTGGTCTCAGATTGTATAACGTCTTCTCAAGAAATGTGTCGATACATTCTTATAGTGATACGATATAGACCACCTCAAGATGCATACATTTGCTCTGCCACTGAACCAATGACTACAGGTTGTCTCCATTATCTTCTCTTTTATTGATAGAAACATCATCACTGCACTTCGATGAATAACCATGTTTGCTCTCATCTCTTTCTCACACATGAAGATCTCAGAGGTAGTGCGCGAACTCAATAGCACCGGCGAGGATCGCCAATTTAATTTAGAAAATGATGAAAATATTTTGTTGGAATTTTATTTTTTAATTTGTCTAATGAATTGTTGCTCGAGCAGTGACTTTCTATCCAACCTGCTCTTCTCAATTATGTACTGTTAAGTGTTTCTTTTTACATGCTTAACTTGAACCGGGACCTACGTTATATCGTCCGTCTCCGATAGAACTAGAAACTCCAATCTTACCTACACTGAGATCAGGGATTACTGGAAATATATTGTGATGGTTCCCCCGAGTACCTTGCAACGAGAGACAAACACTTCACATATATGCCATAGAGACACCTGGTCTCCATATCTGTTGTTGGTAGACACATTGTTTCATCTTTTCTTTCTATCTACCTGTAAACAAATGGGAAGTCCATCTCGTCACTACCCATCCACCCCAATACTCACGTGGGTCTCTCACATCTCGTCCCTCCCCGCCCTCCAATCCCATACTCACGTGGGTCTCTCACATATCATCTTGAGATGTTGGGCAACACAATGCGTGAAGAACTTGTCTTGACTTCCTAGTACATGCTGTACCTTGCACATGTTGACTCTGTGGATGAGATTGTCAGCAGAAACTTATAGTCGTAGACATGGTGGAGACAGTCTCTTGGAGGAGTGGATATAGTCTATGTGTGTATGTGTGTGTACGTCTGTGTGTCTGTGTGTGTATGTCTGTGTGTGTATGTATGTATGTGTATGTCTGTGTGTGTATGTCTGTGTGTGTGTGTGTCTGTGTGTATGTGTCTGTGTCAGCGCCGGATTAGCCTAGTAGCAGAAGTAGCAAATGCTACGGGCCCCGCGCTTCTGGGGCCCCGCGCCTATGTGACAGAGATGAAAAGGAAAAAATAACCAAGATGTTATATCAAAAACACGCAAGCTGTCTGAATTTTTAGATGTCGTGTGTGATGGTGCTGAATCCAAAGAAATCGAAGCAGAAAATACAGAAGTCGCGTCTCACTGTGTAGTAGATGAAGGCAGTGCTATAGAAGAATTATCATTATCAATATTACCATTAAGATCAGCAACTCTTCACGATTTAGCCACATTTTCCACAAGACAAACTGACGTCGAATGTACAGCAAGTCCTTCCAATTTAGCCATATCATCTTCAAACCAAAGAGAGGCAGAAAGTACAGCACATGCTTCCAATGAAGCAACATCTTATACAAGCCAAAAACATAACGAAAGTAAAATGTACTCCAACATTGGTATTGGTGAATTGTCAAGCAACTTCAATCGAGATTATTGGATTGCAAAAGGAAGTAGCGCAGTGCAACATATGAACAGTGATTTATTGTCTTAAAAAAACATACGATAAAGAAAACAATCCAAGATTTTGTCGGAAGTCGTTTTTCACATATACACATAAACCAACAAACAAAACTCATGTAAGAGATTGGTTGTGTTATTCAGAAACTAAACATAAACCAACAAACAAAACTCATGTAAGAGATTGGTTGTGTTATTCAGAAACTAACACATAAACCAACAAACAAAACTCATGTAAGAGATTGGTTGTGTTATTCAGAAACTAACACATAAACCAACAAACAAAACTCATGTAAGAGATTGGTTGTGTTATTCAGAAACTAACACATAAACCAACAAATAAAACATGTGAAAGATTGGTTGTGTTATTCAGAAACTAAAGAACAACTTTTCTGTTTGCAAAGTTACTGATTCAGGCTGTTCGTCACGGTTTACGAAAAAGGATTTGACGACTGGAAAAACGCAATTAATTTGTTGAAAAGACATGAAGAAATCACCTCCAATAGACAAGCGATAATTTCGTTGTTAGTTTGCAAAAAGTAGGATGCGCTTGTCGATTCTCAACTTGTAAACCAAATTGAGACCGAACAAACATATTGGCGGACACTTTTAGAGTGAATTACTTCAGTTATCCAATTTTTAGCAGAACGAGGTCTTGCATTTTGGGGTAATGATGAAACTATTGGTTCACCTCATAATGAAAATTATTTAGGTTTGTTGGAATTAATAGCCAAATGTGACATTTTTCTGGCTCAGCATATAAATACTTATGCAAATAAAGGAAAGGGACATACATTATACTTATCAAAAACAACATGTGAGGAATTTATCCATCTAATTGCATCAAGCTTACTGGATCATATTTTATTTGCGAAACTAAGAAATGCAAGTACTATTCCGTATCACTGGACTCTACTCCAGACATTTCGCATGTGGACCAACTTACTCTAATAGTGCGCTATGTGTTACCATCTGGACTAGTAGAAAGGTTTGTGAGGTTCTTGGATATGGAAGGTCATACTGCTGAACAACTCGACCAAAGTTTACTTGATTTTTAAAAGAAAAATGGCATTGATATCAAATACTGTCGCGGTCAAAGCTATGACAATGCCAGCAACATGAGTGAGAAATACCACGGTTTACAAGCACGCATTAAGGAGATAAATAAGTACGCAGAATATATTCCTTGCTTTGCACATTCACTGAATTTGGTTGCTAAGTGTGCTGCAGAATGCTGTATAGATGCATCCATTTTTTTTTTATTTTGTTGAAAACCTCTATACATTATTTTCCGCTTCTACCTATCGATGCAGCATTCTTACAAAACCACTGGAAGATACAGGTTCAAAACTTGCGACTTTGAAGAGACTGTCGGACACCAGGTGGTCTGCCCGAGCTCATGCGACAAAAGCCCTTTTATGTGGTATTACCACTATCAAACAAGTTTTGGATGGCATCTCAAATAACATGGATCAAAAGGTAGAGTGTCGTAATCAGGCGTATGGGCTAGTTTTGGAGATGAGTAAATTGGAAACAGGAATAATGACCCTTCTATGGAACGGAATTCTAAAACGCTTGCAAGCGTCTAACGCTTCATTACAGTCACCTGATCAAGACGTTAACACGGGATTTGTCCTTTATGAATCGTTACACGGGTACGTTCAACAAATGCGGCCTACATTTTCAGATATTCAGGCCAAAGCCAAAAATTCTGACTGACAAGAATATCAGCAACAAACTTCAAGACGACGCAAGCGAAATACTAAGTACGACAATTTCAGCGGCTCGACTACTCTCGATGAAGTTGTAGAAAATGAAACACTCAAACAAAAATTTGAAAGTCAGGTGTTTATTGTCATAATTGATAATGTACTCTCTGCCTTACCTAAATGCATGGCAGAGTACCATAGAGTGACTGGTGTATTGGAATACTTTGGCAGTTAAAATCTCTTACAGCGAAGAGATCTTGAAAAGAATTCCAAATATTGTCAGCTCTTACCAAGAGAATTTGGAAGAAAGCATAATGGAAAATTCATTAGAGTCGTGTTTCCCAAATGTAGAAATAGTCTTACGAATTTACTTGTCTTTAATGATTACTAACTGCAGCGGAGAACGTTCTTTTCAACATTAAAGCGTATAAAAAGTGAGTTAAGAAACATGATTGGGACAAGATCGTCTAAATAACCTCACCGTATGTCGTTGAACATTGAATTTACTTAGAGAAATTGATTTGTTTAGTATTATCTCTAAATTTGCTCACATTAAATCGAGACAAGTTTGTTTGTAAAATTTGTGTTTTATTATTTATTATCATACAAAACCTAAGGCCCCGCGCTAAAATTTGCTACAGGCCTCGCTAGCCTAATCCGGCACTGGTCTGTGTTGTATTTGTAAGAGAGTTTGAAAAAGTGTGTACGTGGAGCACGTGGAGAGTAAAATATAGAAGAGATGGCATGTGTACATGTGAAAGTGGTGTAAAAGTGGAGTAAGATTGGTGAGTGTACATGCAAGAGTGGTGTAAGAGTGGTGTAAGAGTGGTGTAAGAGTGGAGTAAGATTGGTGACTGTACATGTAAGAGTGGTATAAGAGTTGTGTAAGGGAGGTGTAAGGGAGGTGTAAGATTGGTGAGTGTACATGTAAGAGTGGTGTAAGAGTAGAGTAAGATTGGTGAGTGTACATGTAAGAGTGATATAAGAGTGGAGTAAGATTGGTGAGTATACATGTAAGAGTGGTATAAGAGTGGTATAAGAATGGTAGTGTGCGTGGAATGGCGTATGTACATGTGTGGGGTAATGACGTATGTACATTTGTGGGGTAATGACATATGTACATGTGTGGGGTAATGACGTATGTACATGTGTGGGGTATTAGACGTGTCTACATGTATGAATGAGGTAATGTAGTGTGTACATGTATGAGGTAATGTAGTGTGTACATGTATGAGGTAATGTAGTGTGTACATGTATGAGGTAATGTAGGGTGTACATGTATGAGGTAATGTAGTGTGTATATGTATGAGGTAATGTAGTGTGTATATGTATGAGGTAATGTAGTGTGTATATGTATGAGGTAATGTAGTGTGTATATGTATGAGGTAATGTAGTGTCTACATGTATGAGGTAATGTAGTGTGTATATGTATGAGGTAATGTAGTGTCTATATGTATGAGGTAATGTAGTGTGTACATGTATGAGGTAATGTAGTGTGTACATGTGAGATAATGTAGTGTGATATGTATGAGGTAATGTAGTGTGTACATGTATGAGGTAATGTAGTGTGTACATGTATGAGGTAATGTAGTGTGTACATGTATGAGGTAATGTAGTGTGTATATGTATGAGGTAATGTAGTGTGTATATGTATGAGGTAATGTAGTGTGTGTATTTATGAGGTAATGTAGTGTGTACATGTATGAGGTAATGTAGTGTGTACATGTATGAGGTAATGTAGTGTGTACATGTAATGAGGTAATGTAGTGTGTATATGTATGAGGTAATGTAGTGTGTATATGTATGAGGTAATGTAGTGTGTACATGTATGAGGTAATGTAGTGTGTATATGTATGAGGTAATGTAGTGTGTATATGTATGAGGTAATGTAGTGTGTACATGTATGAGGTAATGTAGTGTGTACATGTAATGAGGTAATGTAGTGTGTATATGTATGAGGTAATGTAGTGTGTATATGTATGAGGTAATGTCGTGTGTACATGTATGAGGTAATGTAGTGTGTACATGTATGAGGTAATGTAGTGTGTACATGTATGAGGTAATGTCGTGTGTACATGTGGATATGATGAAATGTGTACACATGTATATACCCAGTTGAGCAGACATTAAAATGAAATGAAATAACGATAAACTGTCTAGCTTGAAGTACCGCTTAACAACCGGATCATGGTATTCGAGAAAGTATATTGGAACACTTGCCTGCAATATTACATTACTCAGTTTTGTGGGTGGAGAACTTTGGTGGAGTTTTCTGAGTGGCGCAATCTCATACATCATCTGGCAGTTATGTTGTCTGTTCGTTCAACGGCAGCCAGTACAAGTTTTGTTTTCAAATATAAGTGTCATTATATGATAACTTTTGGTCCAGACATCTGGCGAGATGTCAGGTTTTTCTATGTCAGGTTGACCGTGACGTCAAATTTGTTACTGTTTAATCAATAACTTTACTTGTACTAATTACCTCAGTTCATTTCTCTCTCTCTTTCTCTCTTCTCTCTCTTTCTATCTCTCTTTCTATCTCTTTTTCTCTCTCTCTCTCTGTCATGCCTTTTTTAAACCCGGGTGGGGCATAGGATCTCAACCAACTCATGCCGAGTCTTGTAATCTTTAGATATCTCAAGCATTATCGTCCATCTCTTCTGTGTATTCCTCTCTGTCTCTGCCTCCAAATCTGTTCTCTATGTGTTCTCTATCCCTGTGGGTTCCAGAAAAGACCCTTCTTGTTTATATTGCGATTGGATTTTCTCAAGATTTATCTTACCCAGTCGTCGTCTTTTTCTTTCCCTCATAGTTTACTTTCTTTCTCTCATAGTTTACTTTCTTTCTCTCATAGTTCACTTTCTTTCTCTCATAGTTCACTTTCTTTCCCTCATAGTTCACTTTCTTTCCCTCATAGTTCACCTTCTTTTCCTCATAGTTCACTTGGAATCTGTCTTGTTCTCTCCATACTTCCCTCATAGTTCACTTGGAATCTGTCTTGTTCTCTCCATACGTTCCTCATAGTTCACTTGGAATCTGTCTTGTTCTCTCCATACGTTCCTCATAGTTCACTTGGAATCTGTCTTGTTCTCTCCATACTTCCCTCATAGTTCACTTGGAATCTGTCTTGTTCTCTCCATACTTCCCTCATAGTTCACTTGGAATCTGTCTTGTTCTCTCCATAAGTTCCTCATTCCCTCATAGTTCACTTGGAATCTGTCTTGTTCTCTCCATAAGTTCCTCATAGTTCACTTGGAATCTGTCTTGTTCTCTCCATAAGTTCCTCATTTGTGACCCTATCATACCATCTTAGTCATTCTATTCTGCGCAGGCACCAGTTGATGAATGTTTGCAATTTATACGTTATTGTTTTAGTTGTTCTCCATGTTTCTGACCCATACAGCAGAACTGTTTCAGCACCGAAGTTAAATATTCTAATTTTGGTTTTAGATTTGATTTCTATAGACTTCTAAAAATATCCTAGTGCTATGAAAGCTTCTCTTGGACTAGTTTAATGTTACAACTATCACCTTGACCTCATGCACTTTATAATCACTCGTTGTTCTACGTGAAGTTTCTATTTGCAGCTTACTAAACAGTTATCTCAGCAGACAGCACACGTCAGACATCTTGTAACCATGACTACAATATCCAATTTAATCAATAACAATACAACATGTAATATAAACAAGATATGAGAAGTTTCTCATTGAGAACATATGTAGAACAGCTAAACAGAAAGTTGGTTACATTGAGAACATATGTAGGAACAACTAAACAGAGAGTTGGTTACATTGAGAACATATGTAGAACAGCTAAACAGAAAGTTGGTTACATTGAGATTGGATTTCCCCCATATGACTCGGTCAGTTTCCACAGTAATGGCTCGCCACCTGCTGAGAACTCGCCACCTGCTGAGAACTCGCCACCTGCTGAGAACTCGCCACCTGCTGAGAACTCGCCACCTGCTGAGAACTCGCCACCTGCTGAGAACTCGCCACCTGATGAGAACTCGCCACCTGCTGAGTACTCGCCCCCTGCTGAGAACTCGCCACCTGCTGAGAACTCGCAACCTGCTGAGAACTCGCAACCTGCTGAGAACTCGCCACCTGATGAGAACTCGCCACCTGCTGAGTACTCGCCCCCTGCTGAGTACTCGCCCCCTGCTGAGAACTCGCAACCTGCTGAGAACTCGCAACCTGCTGAGAATATTGTATATAACACGAACTCCGTAGACTAACAGAAGTTCTATAGATCTCTGGGGGAACATGCACTCTTGGACAGAACGGGCCGGTCCGGATTCGAAACCCAAAACTGTTGAAACGCAAAGCAACGTCTTAATACATATAACAGAACATATAACAGAACATATAACAGAACATATAACAGAACATATAACAGAACATATAACAGAACATATAACAGAACATATAACAGAACATATAACAGAACATATAACAGAACATATAACATAACATATAACAGAACATATAACAGAACATATAACAGAACATATAACAGAACATATAACAGAACATATAACAGAACATATAACAGAACATATAACAGAACATATAACAGAACATATAACAGAACATATAACAGAACATATAACAGAACATATAACATAACATATAACAGAACATATAATAGAACATATACAAGATAATACATAGAACATATGAATCTAGATCAAACATATGCTAGATCATGTAAAAACACTGAGACGAAAACTTGCACAAAACATGAATACTTGTAATGTAACACAACAAAACATGAATACTTGTAATGTAAACACAACAAAACATGAATACTTGTAATGTAACTAAACAAAATATGAATACTTGTAATGTAAAACAACAAAACATGTGAAAAAACAAACAATAAAACAGCAACTTCTTCTTCTTCAAACGCTCCATATCGATCACTTGTTAACCACTGTTTGTCATTTGTATGACATCCGAGCATAAGAGCGATTGTACGTTGTACCAGTTGTGCGGCTACATGTAAGCTAGTACATTCGATTTCTGCGACGCTTTTTATTTACTAGGGTAGCTTCCATAGGCTCCTATCTCAGTCAACTCTTACGACATGCATTGTAGGTCACAGTGTTACTATTCTTTGCTCCTCTTCTAGCAACGACAACACAGGGACGGGACATAACAACGAAATGAGAACAAGGACACAATAGAACATACGAAGCTGATAAATAGAACATACGAAGCTGATAAATAGAACATACGAAGCTGATAAATAGAACATACGAAGGTGATTAATAGAACAATTATCATTGCACTTTGATGAATAATCATACATTTTCCGATCTCTTTATTACACAGTAAAATCTCAGCGGCATTGCACGAACTCATGCACCAGCGCGTTTCCTGATGTAATTTTGAAGATGTTAAATTTGTTAACACTTTTATTCCATTTGTAATGAATTTAGCCATGCAGTCTACTCTTACTGATTTTGAAACTGACAAGGTATTTCTTGAACGTTCTCACCTTACCTACATTTACCTCTTACGTATCTATCTTTTCCAGGTAATATTCATTAGAAAATATTAAACATTAAATTCTCACAAATACATCTTAACCATCTTCAAAATTGCTTCAGGGACCCTCGCCGGTGCTACGGAGTTCATGCACTGCAGCTGAGATCTTCCGGTGTAAGAAAGAAATCGGAGCGCATATGGTTACTCACCCAAGTGCAATGATGATGGTACAATCACTCAATCACTCAATCACTCAATCACCCTACTTTTAAAGTGTACGTGTATAGGACTAGCAACTTGGTCACAGCTACATTGAGATCAGTGATTGCTGATAAAATATCACGATCTTTTCACGGTGTTAACGAACCCAGTATCTTTAGAGCTAGATGTAAGCATGTTACATACACGTCCTAGAGAAATCTTGCAAGCTGATATATATCGAATTATATGTCTGTCTATTTTTACACTCTCTCTCTCTCTATCTATCTCTCTCTCTCGCTCTCTCTCTCTCTCTCTAAACACACATATATATATATATATATATATATATATATAGTTATATGTATGGCAACTTGCAGGTTTTAAAGGTAGATTGATCTGCCCATGGTAGATTCTATTTCTGCGTTTTCCTGATACGTTTGATGTGATTTTCTATAAGATCAAAGTGTAACGTCCAACATTTAATCTCGTTTACAACACATATCATTGAAGAGATCAGGGGGAAATCACGAAAATGGAACAGATAACAAGAATGGCAAAAACAGAGAATTTAGAAGCGTTAAAAATTTAGCAGCGTCAATAAATTACTCAACAAAAGTAGATTATTTTCACTTGAATAAATCTGCAAACTCCCAAAGAAGGCATGACTAACTGGTCAAGACTACAACTATAACAGATTACATAACAATTACCTCTGGATGAAGAGACACAACAAGATGGTCAAATACAAAGAGACAAACATGTGAGGAAATGAGCAATTATATGATAAAAGCTCAACTTGGAACAAATACTGAACTAAAGATAATTAAATAAAACAAATACTGAACTAAAGATAATTAAATAGAACAAATACTGAACTAAAGATAATTAAATAGAACAAACACTGAACTAAAGATAATTAAATAGAACAAACACTGAACTAAAGATAATTAAATAGAACAAATCCGGAACTAACGATAATTAAATAGAACAAACACTGAACTAAAGATAATTAAATAGAACAAATACTGAACTAAAGATAATTAAATAGAACAAATACTGAACTAAAGATAATTAAATAGAACAAACACTGAACTAAAGATAATTAAATAGAACAAACACTGAACTAAAGATAATTAAATAGAACAAATCCTGAACTAACGATAATTAAATAGAACAAATCCAAACTAGAAAATCTATAACAAAATCACACAAAAATAACTCATTGTTCGCAGATTTGTAAAAGTTATATAAAGGTTCCAAGAACTTGGAGACTGCAATAAATATAAATGTAATCAGAAAATCAGACACTATGCATGAACTCACTACCAATGACATTGCGGAAAACGAGTACTCCAGTGCTGTGTTGAACCAATACTTATGTATGGCAGCGAATCATGGACAATGAACAAACAATCAATAAGATCATTGGAAAGCCACAGAGATGTGGTTTTACAGAAGAATGTTGAAAATTCCATGGACAGCAAAGAAAAACAAATAATGAGGTTGTAAAACAGGCATGCACATGAAATAAACCTTATCACAAGAATAATAATCAGACAATCAAGATTCTTCGGAATATAATAAAAAGAAAGGTTTACAACATTTGGTGACTACAGGTTACAATTCAGGAAGGAGAGATCGTGGAAGATTGAGAGGAAGAAGATTTTGGATGGTCTGACATCATGGTTCGACAAAAGATGGACGTAACAACTGATTAACTGCACCAAGAAGAGAGAGAGATGGAGAGACATGATCGTCTCCTTAGTAGGCATGGCATTTGATTGATTTAGTCAGGAAAAAAACAATTTCAGAATCTGCATCGATAGTAACACTATGTATTCTGTGAGAGAATAGACATATTTATGTGAAGAATAGAGCATATATTTCTGTAGAGAGTCATATATTTCTGTGAGAGAAAGAGCATATATTTCTGTGAGAGAAAGAGTGCATATATTTCTGTGACAGAAGAAGAGTGCATATATTTCTGTGAGAAGAGTTATATATTTGGACAGAAGAGTGCATATATTTCTGTGAGAAGAAGAGTGCATATATTTCTGTGACAGAAGAAGTGCATATATTTCTGTGAGAGAAGGAGTCATATATTTCTGTGAGAGAAGAAGTGCATATATTTCTGTGAGAGAGAAGAGTGCATATATTTCTGTGAGAGAAGGAGTGCATATATTTCTGTGAGAGAAGGAGTGCATATATTTCTGTGAGAGAAGAAGTGCATATATTTCTGTGAGAGAGAAGTGCATATATTTCTGTGAGAGAAGAAGTGCATATATTTCTGTGAGAGAGAAGAGTGCATATATTTCTGTGAGAGAGAAGGAGTGCATATATTTATGTGAGAGAAGAGAGCATATATTTCTGTGAGAGAAGAAGTGCATATATTTCTGTGAGAGAAGAGTGCATATATTTCTGTGAGAGAAGAAGTGCATATATTTCTGTGAGAGAAGGAGTGCATATATTTCTGTGAGAGAAGAAGTGCATATATTTATGTGAGAGAAGAAGTGCATATATTTCTGTGAGAGAAGAAGTGCATATATTTCTGTGAGAGAAGAGTGCATATATTTCTGTGAGAGAGAAGAGTGCATATATTTCTGTGAGAGAAGAAGTGCATATATTTCTTTGAGAGAGAAGAAGTGCATATATTTCTGTGAGAGAAGAGTGCATATATTTCTGTGAGAGAAGAAGTGCATATATTTCTGTGAGAGAGAAGAGTGCATATATTTCTGTGAGAGAAGAAGTGCATATATTTCTGTGAGAGAGAAGATGCATATATTTCTGGAGAGAAGAAGTCATATATTTCTGTGAGAGAGAAGAGTGCAAATATTTCTGTGAGAGAAGAAGTGCATATATTTCTGTGAGAGAGAAGAAGTGATAATATTTCTGTGAGAGAGAAGAAGTGCATATATTTCTGTGAGAGAGAAGAAGTGCAATATTTCTGTGAGAGAAGAAGTGCATATATTTCTGTGAGAGAGAAGAGTGCATATATTTCTGTGAGAGAGAAGAAGTGCATATATTTCTGTGAGAGAGAAGAAGTACATATATTTCTGTGAGAGAAAAGTCATATATTTCTGTGAGAGAAGAGTGCATATATTTCTGTGAGAGAGAAGAAGTGCATATATTTCTGTGAGAGAAGAGTGCATATATTTCTGTGAGAGAAGAAGTGCATATATTTATGTGAGAGAAGGAGTGCATATATTTCTGTGAGAGAGAAGAAGTGCATATATTTCTGTGAGAGAAGAGTGCATATATTTCTGTGAGAGAGAAGAAGTGCATATATTTCTGTGAGAGAAGAAGTGCATATATTTCTGTGAGAGAAGAAGTGCATATATTTCTGTGAGAGAAAAGAGTGCATATATTTCTGTGAGAGAAGAAGTGCATATATTTCTGTAAGAGAAGAGTGCATATATTTCTGTGAGAGAGAAGAGTGCATATATTTCTGAGAGAAGAAGTGCATATATTTCTGTGAGAGAGAAGAGTGCATATATTTCTGTGAGAGAAGAAGTGCATATATTTCTGTGAGAGAATAAGTGCATATATTTCTGTGAGAAGAGAAGTGCATATATTTCTGTGAGAGAAAAGTGCATATATTTCTGTGAGAGAGAAGAGTGCATATATTTCTGTGAGAGAAGAAGTGCATATATTTATGTGAGAGAAGAAGTGCATATATTTCTGTGAGAGAAGGAATGCATACATTTCTGTGAGAGAGGAAGTGCATATATTTATGTGATAGAGAAGTAGTGCATATATTTATGTGAGAGAAGATAGTCATATATTTCTGTGAGAGAAAAGTGCATATATTTCTGTGAAGAAGAGGCATATATTTCTGTGAGAGAGAAGAGTGCATATATTTCTGTGAGAGAAGGAGTGCATATATTTCTGTGAGAGAGAAGGAGTGCATATATTTCTGTGAGAGAAGAGAGCATATATTTCTGTAAGAGAAAGGTATATATTTCTGTGAGAGAGAAGAAGTGCATATATTTCTGTGAGAGAAGAAGTGCATATATTTCTGTGAGAGAAGAGTGCATATATTTTGTGAGAGAAAGAGTGCATATATTTCTGTGAGAGAGAGGATGCATATATTTCTGTGAGAGAAGAGGCATATATTTCTGTGAGAGAGTGCATATATTTCTGTGAGAGAAGGAGTGCATATATTTCTGTGAGAGAAGGAGTTCATATATTTCTGTGAGAGAAGTCATATATTTCTGTGAGAAGGAGTGCATATATTTCTGTGAGAGAAAGAAGTGCATATATTTCTGTGAGAAAGAAGTGCATATATTTCTGTAGAGAGAAGAGTGCATATATTTCTGTGAGAGAAGAAGTGCATATATTTATGTGAGAGAGAAGAGTGCATATATTTCTGTGAGAGAAAAGTGCATATATTTATGTGAGAGAAGAAGTCATATATTTCTGTGAGAGAAGGATGACATACATTTCTGTGAGAGAAAAGTGAATATATTTCTGTGATAGAGAAGAGTGCATATATTTCTGTGAGAGAAGAGAGCATATATTTATGTAGAGAGAAGAGGCATATATTTCTGTGAGAGAAGAGTGCATATATTTCTGTGAGAGAAGAGTGCATATATTTATGTGAGAGAAGAGAGCATATATTTCTGTGAGAGAAGGAGTGCATATATTTATGTGAGAGAAGAGTGCATATATTTCTGTGAGAGAGAAGGAGTGCATATATTTCTGTGAGAGAAGAGAGCATATATTTCTGTAAGAGAAGAAGTGCATATATTTCTGTGAGAGAAGAAGTGCATATATTTCTGTGAGAGAAGAAGTGCATATATTTCTGTGAGAGAGAAGGAGTGCATATATTTCTGTGAGAGAGAAGGAGTGCATATATTTCTGTGAGAGAGAAGAGTGCATATATTTCTGTGAGAAAGAGCATATATTTCTGTGATAGAAGGATGCATATATTTCTGTGAGAGAGAAGAAGTGCATATATTTCTGTGAGAGAAGAAGTGCATATATTTCTGTGAGAGAAAAGAGTGCATATATTTCTGTGAGAGAAGAAGTGCATATATTTCTGAGAGAAAGGAGTGCATATATTTCTGTGAGAGATAAGAGTGCATATATTTCTGTGAGAGAAAGAAGTGCATATATTTCTGTGAGAGAAGAAGTCATATATTTCTGTGAGAGAAGAAGTGCATATATTTCTGTGAGAGAAGAGAGCATATATTTCTGTGAGAGAAGATGTGCATATATTTCTGTGAGAGAGAAGAGAGCATATATTTCTTGAGAGAAAAGTGCATATATTTCTGTGAGAGAGAACGAGTGCATACATTTATGTGAAGAGAAAAGTGCATATATTTATGTGAGAGAAGGAGAGCATATATTTCTGTGAGAGAAGGAGAGCATATATTTCTGTGAGAGAAGGAGTGCACATATGAAAACATTGACAACAAACAAAATATAGAAACAAGAAAGCAAATGAAGTTCAAGAAATGGAAAGAAAATCTCTAAGAATAAATAAAGAACACAACGATTAGTGCTACCAGCTGGAGATAGACATATGAGATGAAATTAGTACAAAAAGAAAGAACTGTATTGACAATGTTGACTGGACAAGAAGACAATGTTGACTGGACAAGAAGACAATGTTGACAACAAGAAAGATGTGTGACATAACAAATCAGATCTATGGTCAACAATGTCTGAACAAGATTATGTTAGTCTAAGACGCAAGTAGACAATCTTCATTACTACAAAAAATGGCATAATTGCGAATGATTGCACCGGGTTTTCAAATATGGCTTCGTCCTACCAGCAGATATGGCATATCATATGCCAAGAGCATTGCACAAAGCAAGAACTCCGTAGCTCCGGCAACAATTCTAGGGATCTTATGAAAAAACTGTACGTGTGTCTCGGACCGGATTCGAGCCCACAACCTTTAGTACGACAGGCAAACAACTTAACCAATGAAACACCTAACATTTAGTACGACAGGCAAACAACTTAACCAATGAAACACCTAACATTTAGTACGACAGGCAAACAACAACCAATGAAACACCTAACATTTAGTACGACAGTCAAACAACTTAACCAATGAAACACCTAACATTTAGTACGACAGTCAAACAACTTAACCAATGAAACACCTAACATTTAGTACGACAGGCAAACAACTTAACCAATGAAACACCTAACATTTAGTACGACAGGCAAACAACTAACCAATCAAACACCTAACATTTAGTACGACAGGCAAACAACTTAACCAATGAAACACCTAACATTTAGTACGACAGGCAAACAACAACCAATGAAACACCTAACATTTAGTACGACAGGCAAACAACTTAACCAATGAAACACCTAACATTTAGTACGACAGGCAAACAACAACCAATGAAACACCTAACATTTAGTACGACAGGCAAACAACAACCAATGAAACACCTAACATTTAGTACGACAGGCAAACAACTAACCAATGAAACACCTAACATTTAGTACGACAGGCAAACTACTTAACCAATGAAACACCTAACATTTAGTACGACAGGCAAACAACTAACCAATCAAACACCTAACATTTAGTACGACAGGCAAACAACTTAACCAATGAAACACCTAACATTTAGTACGACAGGCAAACAACTTAACCAATGAAACACCTAACATTTAGTACGACAGGCAAACTACTTAACCAATGAAACACCTAACATTTAGTACGACAGGCAAACAACAACCAATGAAACACCTAACATTTAGTACGACAGGCAAACAACTTAACCAATGAAACACCTAACATTTAGTACGACAGGCAAACAACTAACCAATGAAACACCTAACATTTAGTACGACAGGCAAACAACTTAACCAATCAAACACCTAACATTTAGTACGACAGGCAAACAACTTAACCAATGAAACACCTAACATTTAGTACGACAGGCAAACTACTTAACCAATGAAACACCTAACATTTAGTACGACAGGCAAACAACAACCAATCAAACACCTAACATTTAGTACGACAGGCAAACAACTTAACCAATGAAACACCTAACATTTAGTACGACAGGCAAACAACTAACCAATGAAACACCTAACATTTAGTACGACAGGCAAACAACTTAACCAATGAAACACCTAACATTTAGTACGACAGGCAAACAACTTAACCAATGAAACACCTAACATTTAGTACGACAGGCAAACATCTTAACCAATGAAACACCTAACATTGAGTACGACAGGCAAACAACTTAACCAATGAAACACCTAACATTTAGTACGACAGGCAAACAACTTAACCAATGAAACACCTAACATTTAGTACGACAGGCAAACAACTTAACCAATGAAACACCTAACATTTAGTACGACAGGCAAACAACTTAACCAATGAAACACCTAACATTTAGTACGACAGTCAAACAACAACCAATGAACACCTAACATTTAGTACGACAGGCAAACAACTAACCAATGAAACACCTAACATTTAGTACGACAGGCAAACAACTAACCAATCAAACACCTAACATTTAGTACGACAGGCAAACAACTTAACCAATGAAACACCTAACATTTAGTACGACAGGCAAACAACTTAACCAATGAAACACCTAACATTTAGTACGACAGGCAAACAACTAACCAATGAAACACCTAACATTTAGTACGACAGGCAAACAACTTAACCAATGAAACACCTAACATTTAGTACGACAGGCAAACTACTTAACCAATGAAACACCTAACATTTAGTACGACAGGCACACAACTTAACCAATCAAACACCTAACATTTAGTACGACAGGCAAACAACTTAACCAATGAAACACCTAACATTTAGTACGACAGGCAAACAACTTAACCAATGAAACACCTAACATTTAGTACGACAGGCAAACAACTAACCAATGAAACACCTAACATTTAGGTACGAGGCAAACAACTTAACCAATGAAACACCTAACATTTAGTACGACAGGCAAACAACAACCAATGAAACACCTAACATTTAGTACGACAGGCAAACAACTAACCAATGAAACACCTAACATTTAGTACGACAGGCAAACAACTTAACCAATGAAACACCTAACATTTAGTACGACAGGCAAACAACAACCAATGAAACACCTAACATTTAGTACGACAGGCAAACAACTTAACCAATGAAACACCTAACATTTAGTACGACAGGCAAACAACAACCAATGAAACACCTAACATTTAGTACGACAGGCAAACAACAACCAATGAAACACCTAACATTTAGTACGACAGTCAAACAACTTAACCAATGAAACACCTAACATTTAGTACGACAGGCAAACAACTTAACCAATGAAACACCTAACATTTAGTACGACAGGCAAACAACAACCAATCAAACACCTAACATTTAGTACGACAGGCAAACAACTTAACCAATGAAACACCTAACATTTAGTACGACAGGCAAACAACTTAACCAATGAAACACCTAACATTTAGTACGACAGGCAAACAACAACCAATGAAACACCTAACATTTAGTACGACAGGCAAACAACTTAACCAATGAAACACCTAACATTTAGTACGACAGGCAAACAACTAACCAATGAAACACCTAACATTTAGTACGACAGGCAAACAACTTAACCAATGAAACACCTAACATTTAGTACGACAGGCAAACAACTTAACCAATGAAACACCTAACATTTAGTACGACAGTCAAACAACTTAACCAATGAAACACCTAACATTTAGTACGACAGGCAAACAACTTAACCAATGAAACACCTAACATTTAGTACGACAGGCAAACAACTAACCAATCAAACACCTAACATTTAGTACGACAGGCAAACAACTTAACCAATGAAACACCTAACATTTAGTACGACAGGCAAACAACAACCAATGAAACACCTAACATTTAGTACGATAGGCAAACAACTTAACCAATGAAACACCTAACATTTAGTACGACAGGCAAACAACTTAACCAATCAAACACCTAACATTTAGTACGACAGGCAAACAACTTAACCAATGAAACACCTAACATTTAGTACGACAGTCAAACAACTTAACCAATTAAACACCTAACATTTAGTACGACAGGCAAACTACTTAACCAATTAAACACCTAACATTTAGTACGACAGGCAAACAACTTAACCAATCAAACACCTAACATTTAGTACGACAGGCAAACAACTTAACCAATGAAACACCTAACATTTAGTACGACAGGCAAACAACTTAACCAATGAAACACCTAACATTTAGTACGACAGGCAAACAACTTAACCAATGAAACACCTAACATTTAGTACGACAGGCAAACAACTTAACCAATGAAACACCTAACATTTAGTACGACAGGCAAACAACTTAACCAATGAAACACCTAACATTTAGTACGACAGGCAAACAACTTAACCAATGAAACACCTAACATTTAGTACGACAGGCAAACAACTTAACCAATGAAACACCTAACATTTAGTACGACAGGCAAACAACTAACCAATGAAACACCTAAAATTTAGTCTAAGGGACTTTCTGTCCATATCTTTATTTTCATGTCTTTTCTTGTTTCTTTTATATTTTCATTACTGCAGACGTTGCACAATATAGACACACTTCATTACTGCAGCCGTTGGGCAATATAGACACACGTGGACACACTTCATTACTGCAGACGTTGGACAATATAGACACACGTAGACACACTTCATTACTGCAGACTTTGGACAATATAGACACACTTCATTACTGCAGACGTTGGACAATATATACACACTTCATTACTGCAGACGTTGGACAATATAGACACACTTCATTACTGCATACGTTGAACAATATAGACACACGTAGACACACTTCATTACTACAGACGTTGGACAATATAGACACACTTCATTACTGCAGACGTTGGACAATATAGACACACTTCATTACTGCATACGTTGAACAATATAGACACACGTGGACACACTTCATTACTGCAGGTGTTGGACAATATAGACACACGTAGACACACTTCATTACTGCAGACGTTGGGCAATATAGACATACTTAATTACTGCATACGTTAGGCAATATAGACACAATTCATTACTGCAGACTTTGAACAATATAGAAGATGAATCAAAACTTAAGAGACTCATTCAATAACAAAACATGAACACATAGCCAGACATGGTAGACAATTGAAAACAACCTTGACATACATACACACATTTGTCTCATTCTATGCAGGAAACCAGAATCAAAGCCATCAAGGAATTTAAAAATGGAAAGAATTTAGAAAATGATAACTAAAATAGAAATATGAAATGAATTCTGCTTTAGCGGCAGAAATATTAGAACAGATGTTATCATAAAGTAAATAAAAAGCAATGATAGCAACAGCAACTACAGAAATGAAACACGTATTACTGACATATTATCTGAAAATAGTAGTTCTCCAAGATTGTAACAACTGGAGCGGAAATACACTTTTCAAACAAATAATTATTGTGGACAAAATACAGAAGTAAAAATACGAAGTAAAAATACTGGAAGTAAACAAGAAACCTGATTATATCGATCTATTTGTGAGTACAGTATTCTATCTGTAGTAGACTTTGATCAACGACATATGATGATGATGTTGTGGTAAACATCACGACAAGTTGAACTTCTTCACATGCTTCATATTGACCACTTGTTAATCGCCCTTTGTGATGTGTATGTGATCTGGGCCTAAGAGCATTGTACATTATGTAAGTTATGCGCCTACAAGTAGGCCAGAGTATCCGATTTCTGCGACGCTTTTTATTTACTAGGGTAGCTTCCTAGGCCTCTACCTCAGTCGCCTCTTACGACATGCCTTGTAGGTCGCATTGTTACTATGCTTTGCTCCCCACTCGACCGAAAGTTGATCTAATCTAATAGAGTTGTACCGTAGACAATTCAGACTTAGTGAATATGAGAGCTTTTGTCGTAAGAGGCTCATGCTGGGATTCGATCCTCGATCACGTCAGTACATTAACAAATGAACTACTTCAACTCACAATCAAATATTATACAAACAATTAACTGACAATAATTGGGATTTTTGTAAACAGTGAATGAATTGAAAACTAAGAAAATAACAATCAAGAATAAGGAAGAAGTTGAAGTCGACTGCGCAGATAATATATCTTGTTCAGTTATAAACATTGAATTTTAATTCATTGAACTAGAGAAACTACTGGACTTGAACGTCGTGCTGATTTGAGAAAAATATGTTTGATACAATTTGAGAGAATATTCAGTCCAATATGCATGTTACTTCACATTTCCAAGAAATATATTTCCATGAGGAAGATGGAACAAGAGAAACTAGATATTACAAGTATAAACATGAACAAGATGGAACAAGAGAAACTAGATATTACAAGTATAAACATGAACAAGATGGAACAAGAGAAACTAGATATTACAAGTATAAACATGAACAAGATGGAACAAGAGAAACTAGATATTACAAGTATAAACACAATTAGATTCTGATTAACAATTGTCTTCTATTCCCTTGACTTGTCCTGGGTTCGAATATACGTCAAACAACAAAGCTTGCTCATCAGATGGACAGTGGTCACATTATCTGGACGATCCGTACTAAACTGACAACATCATCATGTGCTCACACCTTCATGGACATATTCAAGAGACACTAAATATATATATCTACAGTATATACACACACGCGTATTTCCTATGAATGAATGGCAGGTCGTAATGACACAGTCAGGAATCTGGACATTAAATGTCACAATTAATCTACTCATTAATGACACAGTCATGAATCTGGACATTAAATGTCACAATTAATCTACTCATTAAAACAGATAAGCTGACTGCAAAATCTACCCAAAAACGTGAGGTACTTGGAATGCTAGTGATACTAGACAGGTGAACGAACAGGTACATATATCTACAGAAAACCTAATTGAAAAGGTGTAACATAGCTAAACTTATGGAGAAGCTAATGTGAAGCTACAACACAGATATCAGACAACCAAGATGTGAAGCTACAACACAGATATCAGACAACCAAGATGTGAAGCTACAACACAGATATCAGACAACCAAGATGTGAAGCTACAACACAGATATTAGACAACCAAGATGTGAAGCTACAACACAGATATCAGACAACCAAGATGTGCAGCTACAACACAGATATCAGACAACCAAGATGTGAAGCTACAACACAGATATCAGACAACCAAGATGTGAAGCTACAACACAGATATCAGACAACCAAGATGTGAAGCTACAACACAGATATCAGACAACCAAGATGTGAACTACAACACAGATATCAGACAACCAAGATGTGAGCTACAACACAGATATCAGACAACCAAGATGTGAAGCTACAACACAGATATCAGACAACCAAGATGTGAAGCAACAACACAGATATCAGACAACCAAGATGTGAGCTACAACACAGATATCAGACAACCAAGATGTGAAGCTACAACACAGATATCAGACAACCAAGATGTGAAGCTACAACACAGATATCAAACAACCAAGATGTGAAGCTACAACACAGATATCAGACAACCAAGATGTGAAGCTACAACACAGATATCAGACAACCAAGATGTGAAGCTACAACACAGATATCAGAAAACCAAGATGTGAAGCTACAACACAGATATCAAACAACCAAGATGTGAAGCTACAACACAGATATCAGACAACCAAGATGTGAAGCTACAACACAGATATCAGACAACCAAGATGTGAAGCTACAACACAGATATCAGACAACAAAGATGTGAAGCTACAACACAGATATCAGACAACCAAGATGTAAGCTACACACAGATATCAGACAACCAAGATGTGAAGCTACAACACAGATATCAGACAACCAAGATGTGAAGCTACAACACAGATATCAGACAACAAAGATGTGAAGCTACAACACAGATATTAGACAACCAAGATGTGAAGCTACAACACAGATATCAGACAACCAAGATGTGCAGCTACAACACAGATATCAGACAACCAAGATGTGAAGCTACAACACAGATATCAGACAACCAAGATGTGAAGCTACAACACAGATATCAGACAACCAAGATGTGAAGCTACAACACAGATATCAGACAACCAAGATGTGAAGCACACACAGATATCAGACAACAAGATGTGAAGCTACAACACAGATATCAGACAACCAAGATGTGAAGCTACAACACAGATATCAGACAACCAAGATGTGAAGCTACAACACAGATATCAGACAACCAAGATGTGAAGCTTCAACACAGATATCAGACAACCAAGATGTGAAGCTACAACACAGATATCAGACAACCAAGATGTGAAGCTACAACACAGATATCAAACAACCAAGATGTGAAGCTACAACACAGATATCAGACAACCAAGAGGTGAAGCTACAACACAGATATCAGACAACCAAGATGTGAAGCTACAACACAGATATCAGAAAACCAAGATGTGAAGCTACAACACAGATATCAAACAACCAAGATGTGAAGCTACAACACAGATATCAGACAACCAAGATGAGAAGCTACAACACAGATATCAAACAACCAAGATGTGAAGCTACAACACAGATATCAGACAACCAAGATGTGAAGCTACAACACAGATATCAGACAACCAAGATGTGAAGCTACAACACAGATATCAGACAACCAAGATGTGCAGCTACAACACAGATATCAGACAACCAAGATGTGAAGCTACAACACAGATATCAGACAACCAAGATGTGAAGCTACAACACAGATATCAGACAACCAAGATGTGAAGCTACAACACAGATATCAGACACAAGATGGAAGCTACAACACAGATATCAGACAACCAAGATGTGAAGCTACAACACAGATATCAGACAACCAAGATGTGAAGCTACAACACAGATATCAGACAACCAAGATGTGAAGCTACAACACAGATATCAGACAACCAAGATGTGAAGCTACAACACAGATATCAGACAACCAGATGTGAAGCTACAACACAGATATCAGACAACCAAGATGTGAAGCAACAACACAGATATCAAACAACCAAGATGTGGAAGCTACAACACAGATATCAGACAACCAAGATGTGAAGCTACAACACAGATATCAGACAACCAAGATGTGAAGCTACAACACAGATATCAGACAACCAAGATGTAAAGCTACAACACAGATATCAGACAACCAAGATGTGCAGCTACAACACAGATATCAGACAACCAAGATGTGAAGCTACAACACAGATATCAGAAAACCAAGATGTGAAGCTACAACACAGATATCAAACAACCAAGATGTGAAGCTACAACACAGATATCAGACAACCAAGATGTGAAGCTACAACACAGATATCAGACAAGCAAGATGTGAAGCTACAACACAGATATCAAACAACCAAGATGTGAAGCTACAACACAGATATCAGACAACCAAGATGTGAAGCTACAACACAGATATCAGACAACCAAGATGTGAAGCTACAACACAGATATCAAACAACCAAGATGTGAAGCTACAACACAGATATCAGACAAGCAAGATGTGAAGCTACAACACAGATATCAGACAACCAAGATGTGAAGCTACAACACAGATATCAAACAACCAAGATGTGAAGCTACAACACAGATATCAGACAACCAAGATGTGAGCTACAACACAGATATCAGACAACCAAGATGTGAAGCTACAACACAATATCAGACAACCAAGATGTGAAGCTACAACACAGATATCAAACAACCAAGATGTGAAGCTACAACACAGATATCAGACAACAAAGATGTGAAGCTACAACACAGATATCAGACAACCAAGATGTGAAGCTACAACACAGATATCAGACAACCAAGATGTGCAGCTACAACACAGATATCAGACAACCAAGATGTGCAGCTACAACACAGATATCAGACAACCAAGATGTGCAGCTACAACACAGATATCAGACAACCAAGATGTGCAGCTACAACACAGATATCAGACAACCAAGATGTGAAGCTACAACACAGATATCAGACAACCAAGATGTGCAGCTACAACACAGATATCAGACAACCAAGATGTGAAGCTACAACACAGATATCAGACAACCAAGATGTGAAGCTACAACACAGATATCAGACAACCAAGATGTGCAGCTACAACACAGATATCAGACAACCAAGATGTGAAGCTACAACACAGATATCAGACAACCAAGATGTGAAGCTACAACACAGATATCAGACTAACCAAGATGTGCAGCTACAACACAGATATCAGACAACCAAGATGTGAAGCTACAACACAGATATCAGACAACCAAGATGTGAAGCTACAACACAGATATCAGACAACAAAGATGTGAAGCTACAACACAGATATCAGACAACCAAGATGTGAAGCTACAACACAGATATCAGACAACCAAGATGTGAAGCTACAACACAGATATCAGACAACAAAGATGTGAAGCTACAACACAGATATCAGACAACCAAGATGTGAAGCTACAACACAGATATCAGACAACCAAGATGTGAAGCTACAACACAGATATCAGACAACCAAGATGTGAAGCTACAACACAGATATCAGACAACCAAGATGTGAAGCTACAACACAGATATCAGACAACCAAGATGTGAAGCTACAACACAGATATCAGACAACAAGATGTGAAGCCACAACACAGATATCAGACAACCAAGATGTAAGCTACAACACATATATCAGACAACCAAGATGTGAAGCTTCTAACACAGATATCAGACAACCAAGATGTGCAGCTACAACACAGATATCAGACAACCAAGATGTGCAGCTACAACACAGATATCAGACAACAATATGTGAAGCTACAACACAGATATCAGACAACCAAGATGTGCAGCTACAACACAGATATCAGACAACCAAGATGTGAAGCTACAACACAGATATCAGACAACCAAGATGTGAAGCTACAACACAGATATCAGACAACCAAGATGTGAAGCTACAACACAGATATCACACAACCAAGATGTGAAGCTACAACACAGATATCAGACAACCAAGATGTGAAGCTTCAACACAGATATCAGACAACCAAGATGTGCAGCTACAACACAGATATCAGACAACCAAGATGTGAAGCTACAACACAGATATCAGACAACCAAGATGTGAAGCTACAACACAGATATCAGACAACCAAGATGTGACGCTACAACACAGATATCAGACAACCAAGATGTGAAGCTACAACACAGATATCAGACAACCAAGATGTGAAGCTACAACACAGATTTCAGACAACCAAGATGTGCAGCTACAACACAGATATCAGACAACCAAGATGTGAAGCTACAACACAGATATCAGACAACCAAGATGTGAAGCTACAACACATATATCAGACAACCAAGATGTGAAGCTACAACACAGATATCAGACAACCAAGATATGAAGCTACAACACAGATATCAGACAACCAAGATGTGCAGCTACAACACAGATATCAGACAACCAACATGTGCAGCTACAACACAGATATCAGACAACCAAGATGTGAAGCTACAACACAGATATCAGACAACCAAGATGTGCAGCTACAACACAGATATCAGACAACCAAGATGTGAAGCTACAACACAGATATCAGACAACCAAGATGTGAAGCTACAACACAGATATCAGACAACCAAGATGTGAAGCTACAACACAGATATCAGACAACCAAGATGTGAAGCTCCAACACAGATATCAGACAACCAAGATGTGAAGCTACTAACCAGATATCAGACAACCAAGATGTGAAGCTACACAGATATCAGACAACCAAGATGTGAAGCTACAACACAGATATCAGACAACCAAGATATGAAGCTACAACACAGATATCAGACAACCAAGATGTGAAGCTACAACACAGATATCAGACAACCAAGATATGAAGCTACAACACAGATATCAGACAACCAAGATGTGCAGCTACAACACAGATATCAGACAACCAAGATGTGAAGCTACAACACAGATATCAGACAACCAAGATGTGAAGCTACAACACAGATATCAGACAACCAAGATGTGAAGCTACAACACAGATATCAGACAACCAAGATGTGAAGCTACAACACAGATATCAGACAACCAAGATGTGAGCTACAACACAGATATCAGACAACCAAGATGTGAAGCTACAACACAGATATCAGACAACCAAGATGTGAAGCTACAACACAGATATCAGACAACAAGATGTGAGGCTACAACACAGATATCAGACAACCAAGATGTGAAGCTACAACACAGATATCAGACAACCAAGATGTGAAGCTACAACACAGATATCAGACAACCAAGATGTGAAGCTACAACACATATATCAGACAACCAAGATGTGAAGCTACAACACAGATATCAGACAACCAAGATGTCAAGCTACAACACAGATATCAGACAACCAAGATGTGAGCTACAACACAGATATCAGACAACCAATATGTGAAGCTACAACACAGATATCAGACAACCAAGATGTGCAGCTACAACACAGATATCAGACAACCAAGATGTGAAGCTACAACACAGATATCAGACAACCAAGATGTGAAGCTACAACACAGATATCAGACAACCAAGATGTGAAGCTACAACAGAGATATCACACAACCAAGATGTGAAGCTACAACACAGATATCAGACAACCAAGATGGACTACAACACAGATATCAGAAACCAAGATGTGCAGCTACAACACAGATATCAGACAACCAAGATGTGAAGCTACAACACAGATATCAGACAACCAAGATGTGAAGCTACAACACAGATATCAGACAACCAAGATGTGAAGCTACAACACAGATATCAGACAACCAAGATGTGAAGCTCCAACACAGATATCAGACAACCAAGATGTGAAGCTACAACACAGATTTCAGACAACCAAGATGTGCAGCTACAACACAGATATCAGACAACCAAGATGTGAAGCTACAACACAGATATCAGACAACCAAGATGTGAAAGCTACAACACATATATCAGACAACCAAGATGTGAAGCTACAACACAGATATCAGACAACAAGATATGAAGCTACAACACAGATATCAGAAACCAAGATGTGCAGCTACAACACAGATATCAGACAACCAACATGTGCAGCTACAACACAGATATCAGACAACCAAGATGTGAAGCTACAACACAGATATCAGACAACCAAGATGTGCAGCTACAACACAGATATCAGACAACCAAGATGTAGCTTACAACACAGATATCAGACAACCAAGATGTGAAGCTACAACACAGATATCAGACAACCAAGATGTGCAGCTACAACACAGATATCAGACAACCAAGATGTGAAGCTACAACACAGATATCAGACAACCAAGATGTGAAGCTACAACACAGATATCAGACAACCAAGATGTGCAGCTACAACACAGATATCAGACAACCAAGATGTGAAGCTACAACACAGATATCAGACAACCAAGATGTGAAGCTACAACACAGATATCAGACAACCAAGATGTGAAGCTACAACACAGATATCAGACAACCAAGATGTGAAGCTACAACACAGATATCAGACAACCAAGATGTGAAGCTACAACACAGATATCAGACAACCAAGATGTGAAGCTACAACACAGATATCAGACAACCAAGATGTGAAGCTACAACACAGATATCAGACAACCAAGATGTGAAGCTACAACACAGATATCAGACAACCAAGATGTGAAGCTACAAAACAGATATCAGACAACCAAGATGTGAAGCTACAACACAGATATCAAACAACCAAGATGTGAAGCTACAACACAGATATCAGACAACCAAGATGTGAAGCTACAACACAGATATCAGACAACCAAGATGTGAAGCTACAACACAGATATCAGACAACCAAGATGTAAAGCTACAACACAGATATCAGACAACCAAGATGTGCAGCTACAACACAGATATCAGACAACCAAGATGTGAAGCTACAACACAGATATCAGAAAACCAAGATGTGAAGCTACAACACAGATATCAAACAACCAAGATGTGAAGCTACAACACAGATATCAGACAACCAAGATGTGAAGCTACAACACAGATATCAGACAAGCAAGATGTGAAGCTACAACACAGATATCAGACAACCAAGATGTGAAGCTACAACACAGATATCAGACAACCAAGATGTGCAGCTACAACACAGATATCAGACAACCAAGATGTGAAGCTACAACACAGATATCAGACAACCAAGATGTGAAGCTACAACACAGATATCAGACAACCAAGATGTGCAGCTACAACACAGATATCAGACAACCAAGATGTGAAGCTACAACACAGATATCAGACAACCAAGATGTGAAGCTACACACAGATATAGACAACCAAGATGTGCAGCTACAACACAGATATCAGACAACCAAGATGTGAAGCTTCAACACAGATATCAGACAACCAAGATGTGAAGCTACAACACAGATATCAGACAACCAAGATGTGAAGCTACAACACAGATATCAGACAACCAAGATGTGAAGCTACACAGATATCAGACAACCAAGATGTGAAGCTACAACACAGATATCAGACAACCAAGATGTGAAGCTACAACACAGATATCAGACAACCAAGATGTGAAGCTACAACACAGATATCAGACAACCAAGATGTGAAGCTACAACACAGATATCAGACAACCAAGATGTGAACTTCAACACAGATATCAGACAACCAAGATGTGAGCTACAACACAGATATCAAACAACCAAGATGTGAAGCTACAACACAGATATCAGACAACCAAGATGTGAAGCTACAACACAGATATCAGACAACCAAGATGTGAAGCTACAACACAGATATCAGACAACCAAGATGTAAAGCTACAACACAGATATCAGACAACCAAGATGTGCAGCTACAACACAGATATCAGACAACCAAGATGTGAAGCTACAACACAGATATCAGAAAACCAAGATGTGAAGCTACAACACAGATATCAAACAACCAAGATGTGAAGCTACAACACAGATATCAGACAACCAAGATGTGAAGCTACAACACAGATATCAGACAAGCAAGATGTGAAGCTACAACACAGATATCAAACAACCAAGATGTGAAGCTACAACACAGATATCAGACAACCAAGATGTGAAGCTACAACACAGATATCAGACAACCAAGATTTGAAGCTACAACACAGATATCAGACAACCAAGATGTGAAGCTACAACACAGATATCAGACAACCAAGATGTGAAGCTACAACACAGATATCAGACAACCAAGATGTGAAGCTACAACACAGATATCAGACAACCAAGATGTGAAGCTACAACACAGATATCAGACAACCAAGATGTGAAGCTACAACACAGATATCAGACAACCAAGATATGAAGCTACAACACAGATATCAGACAACCAAGATGTGAAGCTACAACACAGATATCAGACAACCAAGATATGAAGCTACAACACAGATATCAGACAACCAAGATGTGCAGCTACAACACAGATATCAGACAACCAAGATGTGAAGCTACAACACAGATATCAGACAACCAAGATGTGAGCTACAACACAGATATCAGACAACCAAGATGTGAAGCTACAACACAGATATCAGACAACCAAGATGTGAAGCTACAACACAGATATCAGACAACCAAGATGTGAAGCTTCAACACAGATATCAGACAACCAAGATGTGAAGCTACAACACAGATATCAGACAACCAAGATGTGAAGCTACAACACAGATATCAGACAACCAAGATGTGAAGCTACAACACAGATATCAGACAACCAAGATGTGAAGCTACAACACAGATATCAGACAACCAAGATGTGAAGCTACAACACAGATATCAGACAACCAAGATGTGAGCTCAACACATATATCAGACAACCAAGATGTGACTACAACACAGATATCAGACAACCAAGATGTGCAGCTACAACACAGATATCAGACAACCAAGATGTGCAGCTACAACACAGATATCAGACAACCAATATGTGAAGCTACAACACAGATATCAGACAACCAAGATGTGAGCTACAACACAGATATCAGACAACCAAGATGTGAAGCT
Organism: Arion vulgaris; assembly: GCA_020796225.1. NCBI lineage: Eukaryota > Metazoa > Mollusca > Gastropoda > Stylommatophora > Arionidae > Arion > Arion vulgaris. The sequence goes on from CM036766.1 coordinate 1,582,440, forward strand.
ACAACACAGATATCAGACAACCAAGATGTGAAGCTACAACACAGATATCAGACAACCAAGATGTGAAGCTACAACACAGATATCACACAACCAAGATGTGAAGCTACAACACAGATATCAGACAACCAAGATGTGAAGCTACAACACAGATATCAGACAACCAAGATGTGAGCTACAACACAGATATCAGACAACCAAGATGTGAAGCTACAACACAGATATCAGACAACCAAGATGTAAAGCTACAACACAGATATCAGACAACCAAGATGTGCAGCTACAACACAGATATCAGACAACCAAGATGTGAGCTACAACACAGATATCAGACAACCAAGATGTGAAGCTACAACACAGATTTCAGACAACCAAGATGTGAGCTACAACACAGATATCAGACAACCAAGATGTGAAGCTACAACACAGATATCAGACAACCAAGATGTGAAGCTACAACACATATATCAGACAACCAAGATGTGAAGCTACAACACAGATATCAGACAACCAAGAAGTGAAGCTACAACACAGATATCAGACAACCAAGATGTGCAGCTACAACACAGATATCAGACACTCAACATTGCAGCACAACACAGATATCAGACAACCAAGATGTGAAGCTACAACACAGATATCAGACAACCAAGATGTGCAGCTACAACACAGATATCAGACAACCAAGATGTGAAGCTACAACACAGATATCAGACAACCAAGATGTGAAGCTACAACACAGATATCAGACAACCAAGATGTGCAGCTACAACACAGATATCAGACAACCAAGATGTGAAGCTACAACACAGATATCAGACAACCAAGATGTGAAGCTACAACACAGATATCAGACAACCAAGATGTGCAGCTACAACACAGATATCAGACAACCAAGATGTGAAGCTACAACACAGATATCAGACAACCAAGATGTGAACTACAACACAGATATCAGACAACCAAGATGTGAAGCTACAACACAGATATCAGACAACCAAGATGTGAAGCTGCAACACAGATATCAGACAACCAAGATGTGAAGCTACAACACAGATATCAGACAACCAAGATGTGAAGCTACAACACAGATATCAGACAACCAAGATGTGAGCTACAACACAGATATCAGACAACCAAGATGTGAAGCTACAACACAGATATCAGACAACCAAGATGTGAAGCTAAAACACAGATATCAGACAACCAAGATGGTGTGGACAACACAGATATCAGACAACCAAGATGTAGCTACAACACAGATATCAGACAACCAAGATGTGAAGCTACAACACAGATATCAGACAACCAAGATGTGAGCTACAACACAGATATCAGACAACCAAGATGTGAAGCTACAACACAGATATCAGACAACCAAGATGTGAAGCTACAACACAGATATCAGACAACCAAGATGTGAAGCTACAAAACAGATATCAGACAACCAAGATGTGAAGCTACAACACAGATATCAGACAACCAAGATGTGAAGCTACAACACAGATATCAGACAACCAAGATATGAAGCTACAACACAGATATCAGACAACCAAGATGTGAAGCTACAACACAGATATCAGACAACCAAGATATGAAGCTACAACACAGATATCAGACAACCAAGATGTGCAGCTACAACACAGATATCAGACACCCAAGATGTGAAGCTACAACACAGATATCAGACAACCAAGATGTGAAGCTACAACAGATATCAGACAACCAAGATGTGAAGCTACAACACAGATATCAGACAACCAAGATGTGAAGCTACAACACAGATATCAGACAACAAGATGTAAGCTACAACACAGATATCAGACAACCAAGATGTGAAGCTACAACACAGATATCAGACAACCAAGATGTGAAGCTACACACAGATATCAGACAACCAAGATGTGAGCTACAACACAGATATCAGACAACAAGATGTAAGCTACAACACAGATATCAGACAACCAAGATGTGCAGCTACAACACAGATATCAGACAACCAAGATGAGAAGCTACAACACAGATATCAGAAAAAGATGTAAGCTACAACACAGATATAACAACTTAGTGTGAGCTACAACACAGATATCAGACAACCAAGATGTGAGCTCAACAACAGATATCAGACAAGCAAGATGTGAAGCTACAACACAGATATCAAACAACCAAGATGTGAAGCTACAACACAGATATCAGACAACCAAGATGTGAAGCTACAACACAGATATCAGAAACAAGATGTGAACTACAACACAGATATCAAACAACCAAGATGTGAAGCTACAACACAGATATCAGACAACCAAGATGTGAAGCTACAACACAGATATCAGACAACCAAGATGTGAAGCTACAACACAGATATCAAACAACCAAGATGTGAAGCTACAACACAGATATCAGACAACCAAGATGTGAAGCTACAACACAGATATCAAACAACCAAGATGTGAAGCTACAACACAGATATCAACAACCAAGATGCTGAAGCTACAACACAGATATCAACAACCAAGATGTGAAGCTACAACACAGATATCAGACAACCAAGATGTGAAGCTACAACACAGATATCAGACAACCAAGATGTGAAGCTACAACACAGATATCAGACAACCAAGATGTGCAGCTACAACACAGATATCAGACAACCAAGATGTGAAGCTACAACACAGATATCAGACAACAAGATGTGAGCTACAACACAGATATCAGACAACCAAGATGTGCAGCTACAACACAGATATCAGACAACCAAGATGTGAAGCTACAACACAGATATCAGACAACCAAGATGTGCAGCTACAACACAGATATCAGACAACCAAGATGTGAAGCTACAACACAGATATCAGACAACCAAGATGTGAAGCTACAACACAGATATCAGACAACCAAGATGTGCAGCTACAACACAGATATCAGACAACCAAGATGTGAAGTCACAACAGATATCAGACAACCAAGATGTGAAGCTACAACACAGATATCAGACAACCAAGATGTGCAGCTACAACACAGATATCAGACAACCAAGATGTGAAGCTACAACACAGATATCAGACAACCAAGATGTGAAGCTACAACACAGATATCAGACAACCAAGATGTGAGCTACAACACAGATATCAGACAACCAAGATGTGAAGCTACAACACAGATATCAGACAACCAAGATGTGAAGCTACAACACAGATATCAGACAACCAAGATGTGAAGCTACAACACAGATATCAGACAACCAAGATGTGAGCTACAACACAGATATCAGACAACCAAGATGTGAGCTACAACACAGATATCAGACAACCAAGATGTGAAGCTACAACACAGATATCAGACAACCAGATGTGAAGCTACAACACAGATATCAGACAACCAAGATGTGAAGCTACAACACAGATATCAGACAACCAAGATGTGAAGCTACAACACAGATATCAGACAACCAAGATGTGAAGCTACAACACAGATATCAGACAACCAAGATGTGAAGCTACAACACAGATATCAGACAACCAAGATGTGAAGCTACAACACAGATATCAGACAACCAAGATGTGAAGCTACAACACAGATATCAGACAACCAAGATGTGAGCTACAACACAGATATCAGACAACCAAGATGTGAAGCTACAACACAGATATCAGACACCCAAGATGTGAAGCTACAACACAGATATCAGACAACCAAGATGTGAAGCTACAACACAGATATCAGACAACCAAGATGTGAAGCAACAACACAGATATCAGACAACCAAGATGTGAAGCTACCACACAGATATCAGACAACCAAGATGTGAAGCTACAACACAGATATCAGACAACCAAGATGTGAGCTACAACACAGATATCAGACAACCAAGATGTGAAGCTACAACACAGATATCAGACAACCAAGATGTGAAGCTACAACACAGATATCAGACAACCAAGATGTGCAGCTACAACACAGATATCAGACAACCAAGATGTGAGCTACAACACAGATATCAGACAACCAAGATGTGAAGCTACAACACAGATATCAGACAACCAAGATGTGCAGCTACAACACAGATATCAGACAACCAAGATGTGAAGCTACAACACAGATATCAGACAACCAAGATGTGAAGCTACAACACAGATATCAGACAACCAAGATGTGAAGCTACAACACAGATATCAGACAACCAAGATGTGAAGCTACAACACAGATATCAGACAACCAAGATGTGAAGCTACAACACAGATATCAGACAACCAAGATGTGCAGCTACAACACAGATATCAGACAACCAAGATGTGAAGCTACAAAACAGATATCAGACAACCAAGATGTGAAGCTACAACACAGATATCAGACAACCAAGATGTGAGCTACAACACAGATATCAGACAACCAAGATGTGAAGCTACAACACAGATATCAGACAACCAAGATGTGAAGCTACAACACAGATATCAGACAACCAAGATGTGCAGCTACAACACAGATATCAGACAACCAAGATGTGAAGCTTCAACACAGATATCAGACAACCAAGATGTGAGCTACAACACAGATATCAGACAACCAAGATGTGAGCTACAACACAGATATCAGACAACCAAGATGTGAAGCTACAACACAGATATCAGACAACCAAGATGTGCAGCTACAACACAGATATCAGACAACCAAGATGTGAAGCTACAACACAGATATCAGACAACAAGATGTGAGCTACAACACAGATATCAGACAACCAAGATGTGCAGCTACAACACAGATATCAGACAACCAAGATGTGAAGCTACAACACAGATATCAGACAACCAAGATGTGAAGCTACAACACAGATATCAGACTAACCAAGATGTGCAGCTACAACACAGATATCAGACAACCAAGATGTGAAGCTACAACACAGATATCAGACAACCAAGATGTGAAGCTACAACACAGATATCAGACAACCAAGATGTGAAGCTACAACACAGATATCAGACAACCAAGATGTGAAGCTACAACACAGATATCAGACAACCAAGATGTGAAGCTCCAACACAGATATCAGACAACCAAGATGTGAAGCTACAACACAGATATCAGACAACCAAGATGTGAAGCTACAACACAGATATCAGACAACCAAGATGTGAAGCTACAACACAGATATCAGACAACCAAGATGTGAAGCTACAACACAGATATCAGACAACCAAGATGTGAAGCTACAACACAGATATCAGACAACCAAGATGTGAAGCTAAAACACAGATATCAGACAACCAAGATGTGAAGCTACAACACAGATATCAGACAACCAAGATGTGAAGCTACAACACAGATATCAGACAACCAAGATGTGAGCTACAACACAGATATCAGACAACCAAGATGTGAAGCTACAACACAGATATCAGACAACCAAGATGTGAAGCTACAACACAGATATCAGACAACCAAGATGTGAAGCTACAACACAGATATCAGACAACCAAGATGTGAACTACAACACAGATATCAGACAACCAAGATGTGAAGCTACAACACAGATATCAGACAACCAAGATGTGAAGCTACAACACAGATATCAGACAACCAAGATGTGAAGCTACAACACAGATATCAGACAACCAAGATGTGAAGCTCAAACAATATCAGACAACCAAGATGTGAAGCTACAACACAGATATCAGACAACCAAGATGTACAGCACAACACAGATATCAGACAACCAAGATGTGAGCTACAACACAGATATCAGACAACCAATATGAACTACAACACAGATATCAGACAACCAAGATGTGCAGCACAATACAGATATCAGACAACCAAGATGTGAAGCTACAACACAGATATCAGACAACCAAGATGTGAAGCTACAACACAGATATCAGACAACCAAGATGTGAGCTACAACACAGATATCAGACAACCAAGATGTGAAGCTACAACACAGATATCAGACAACCAAGATGTGAAGCTACAACACAGATATCAGACAACCAAGATGTGCAGCTACAACACAGATATCAGACAACCAAGATGTGAAGCTACAACACAGATATCAGACAACCAAGATGTGAAGCTACAACACAGATATCAGACAACCAAGATGTGAAGCTACAACACAGATATCAGACAACCAAGATGTGAAGCTACAACACAGATATCAGACAACCAAGATGTGAAGCTACAACACAGATATCAGACAACCAAGATGTAAAGCTACAACACAGATATCAGACAACCAAGATGTGAAGCTACAACACAGATATCAGACAACCAAGATGTGAAGCTACAACACATATATCAGACAACCAAGATGTGAAGCTACAACACAGATATCAGACAACCAAGATGTGAGCTACAACACAGATATCAGACAACCAAGATGTGAAGCTACAACACAATATCAGACAACCAAGATTTGAAGCTACAACACAGATATCAGACAACCAAGATGTGAGCTACAACACAGATATCAGACAACCAAGATGTGAAGCTACAACACAGATATCAGACAACCAAGATGTGAAGCTACAACACAGATATCAGACAACCAAGATGTAGCTACAACACATATATCAGACAACAAAGATGTGAAAAGAGCTACAACACAGATATCAGACTAACCAAAGATGTGAAGCTACAACACAGATATCAGACAACCAAGATGTGAAGCTACAACACAGATATCAGACAACCAAGATGTGAAGCTACAACACAGATATCAGACAACCAAGATGTGAAGCTACAACACAGATATCAGACAACCAAGATGTGAAGCTACAACACAGATATCAGACAACCAAGATGTGAAGCTACAACACAGATATCAGACAACCAACAGATTGACACTGCAGCTACAACACAGATATCAGACAACCAAGATGTGAAGAGACGACGATGCTACTAGATAGGTCTGTTGGTAATGTGCATATCTGGCCGAACCATTTCATTTATAGTTTTTTAATAAAGTTTAGTTCTGATGTTGTACTCACTATTTTTCCTGATGTCTTCATTTCTAAACCCATCTCTTCTGGTTACTTCCAGCATTCTGCGTAGAGACTTCATCTCTGTCGTGACTAGTTTTTTTCTATCTTTGTTGTCAGCATTTATGTTTGGCACTGATAGCAAAATGTTAATAGAAGGATTGTGTTGTACAACGATTTATTTAGTGTTCATGGTGACATGTTTGTATTTGAAAGTTGGTGACGTGTGTGGTATAATTTGCTTTATTGCATCTATGTTGTACAACGCTTTATTTAGTGTTCATGGTGACATGTTTGTATGTTTGTATTTGCTTTGTTGCATCTATGTTGTACAACCTGTTAGTGTTCATGGTGACATGTTTGCATTTGAAAGTATTGACTGTGTGGTATAATTTGCTTTATTGCATCTATGTTGGATTTTGTGAGTTATTCTTCCATTTGTTGAAACAATGTTCCCTATATAGATAAACTGAAACAATGTTCCCTATATAGATAAACTGAAACAATGTTCCCTATAAAGATAAACTAAAACAATGTTCCCTATATAGATAAACTAAAACAATGTTCCCTATAAATTAAAACAATGTTCCCTATAAACATAAACTAAAACAATGTTCCATATAAAGATAAACTGAAACAATGTTCCATATAAATTAAAACAATGTTCTCTATAAACTAAAACAATGTTCCATATAAAGATAAACTAAAACAATGTTCCCTATAAATTAAAACAATGTTCTCTATAAACTGAAGCAATGTTCTCTATAAACTGAAACAATGTTCTCTATTAAGATAAACTGAAACAATGATCTCTATATAGATAAACTGAAACAATGATCTCTATATAGATAAACTGAAACAATGATCTCTATATAGATAAACTGAAACAATGTTCCATATAAAGATAAACTAAAACAATGTTCCCTATAAATTAAAACAATGTTCTCTATAAACTGAAACAATGTTCTCTATAAACTGAAGCAATGATCTCTATAAAGATAAACTGAAACAATGATCTCTATATAGATAAACTGAAACAATGTTCTCTATTAAGATAAACTGAAACAATGATCTCTATATAGATAAACTGAAACAATGTTCACTATAAACTGAAACAATGATCTCTATAAACTGAAACAATGATCTCTATAGAGATAAACAAAACAATGATCTCTATAAACTGAAACAATGATCTCTATATAGATAAACTAAAACAATGTTGACTATAATAGTAAGTTAGTTAGTTTGTTCCTTTCGTGCCAAAGGCGGCACATAGGTAGAGGTTTTAGATCTCCATGTGATACGGTTCTTTGCTAGCAGTTGCAGATCTTGTATGGTTTTACATCCCAATAGTGTGCTTTCTTGTTGGATGGTTCTTCGAAGAGTGGTCTTTGGTCTTCCACGTTTTCTTTTCCCAACTGGTGACCACAGAAGGACTTGTCAATTTAGTCTCTTTTCGTCTGATCTAAGAACATGACCTAAATATTTCCACCTTCGTTTCCTTATAATATTTGATACGGTTGTTGGTGTGTTCTATCTCTCACTGTGTTGTTAGAAACGAAATCACTCCATTTGACTTTTAATAATTTTCGGAGACATTTATTCTCAAAGCTGACCAGTTTCTTATCAATTTTCTTTGTTGATTTCCAACTTTCACAACGTAGGTCAGTACAGGAATCAAACATGACCTAAATAATTTAACTTTTGTGCATATACTAAGGTCTTGAGATTGACAGATATTTGTTAATTTAGTGAAGGCACTAGCTGCTATAGCAATACAAGAATTTATTTCTTTCATCGTGTCTCTATATAGATAACAACAATATTTTCTGCATATTATCGATATAATTTTCTAGAGATCCCTAATCTCAGTGTAGGTGAGATCGAGTTCCTAGTCCTATAGGAGACGGACTATAAAACATAAGTCCCATGTTCAATTTGAGCACGCAAAAGAACCCACGGCAGCTCAAATTCGAGAAGAGCACGCTGGAAAGTCGCTGCCCGTGCAAAATTCATTAGAATAGATTAAAAATAAAAGTCCTACAAAAATATCTTCCAAATTACATCCTGGACCCTCGTCGGTGCTACGGAGTTTGTGCTCTGCAGCTAAGATCTCCCTGTGTAAGAAAGAGATCGGAGCACACATGGTTACTACAATGATGATGGTCCAATCAATCAATCAATAAAAATATGTTGATAAAATATTATTCAAAATAAATTTCGGGATTTGACTTGGGCGTGCCGGCAAACAATGGCATACATGGAAGATACGCCACTGAGCTAGACAAGCAAGAGAACATATTTGTATTGTACATCACTGAGCTAGACAAGCAAGAGAACATATTTGTATTGTACATCACTGAGCTAGACAAGCAAGAGAACATATTTGTATTGTACATCACTGAGCTAGACAAGCAAGAGAACATATTTGTATTGTACATCACTGAGCTAGACAAGCAAGAGAACATATTTGTATTGTACATCACTGAGCTAGACAAGCAAGAGAACATATTTGTATTGTACGCCACTGAGCTAGACAAGCAAAAGAACATATTTGTATTGTACATCACTGAGCTAGACAAGCAAGAGAACATATTTGTATTGTACGCCACTGAGCTAGACAAGAGAGAGAACATATTTGTATTGTACGTAGATAAGTGAGAGTCCTGACATGTTGGCAAGCCAAGAATGCCAACAATTTACCATTTCTGTGAAGTTTAGAAATGCCTACGTTCTGTTAGAATTGACTTATGACATTTGACGGCAAATGTCAGCGATAGAAGGAGCATATTGGAGGCCAATAAACTAAGTGATGAGATATCTCATATTGCTATCAGGCACGCCTCTGGCAAATGTATAAAGTATACCGCCCCTGACAAAGATGCATATTATCACGCCCCTGACAGAGATTCAGGATATCCTGCATGTGAGAAAGTGTAGGCGATAACATCAGAGAATGTTCCAGAATCTATGAGACAACTATTACACAACGAGGGAGAGAATGTTCCGGAATCTATGAGACAACTATTACACAACGAGGGAGAGAATGTTCCAGAATCTATGAGACAACTATTACACGACGATCGAGAGAATGTTCCAGAATCTATGAGGAAACTATTAAAGGATCGAAAGAATGTTCCAGAATCTATGAGGAAACTATTAAATGATCGAGAGAATGTTCCAGAATCTATGAGGAAACTATTAAATGATCGAGAGAATGTTCCAGAATCTATGAGGAAACTATTCTACGATCGAGAGAATATTCCAGAATCTATGAGGAAACTATTAAATGATCGAGAGAATGTTCCAGAATCTATGAAGAAACTATTCTACGATCGAGAGAATGTTCCAGAATCTATGAGGAAACTATTCTACGATCGAGAGAATGTTCCAGAATCTATGAAGAAACTATTCAACAACGATCGAGAGAATATTACCTTCAATATACAAATCTATCCCCACACGTTTTCTGTGATATGTCCGGTTTCATTTAGTTCATCATCAGTTTAAGCTAGGATGATTTTAGCAAACGATGATTTTAAGAGCATAGTTTGATGTATTATCTCCTTGATGAGAGGATTGTTTTTGGAAGGTTTGTTTTTTTATGATAGGTGATTTTTGGTGAGACGAATTTAGTGAAATGTGTTTTAATAGGACGGTTATGTGGAAATATGTTTTAATATAACGGTTATGTGGAAATGTATTTGGGAAAGTGGTTTTAAGGGTAATTTTAGAAGGACCGTTTATGGAGAAAGTGGGTGCTAATTTTCAATAATATTCTGTCAGTGACTAATATATTCTGTCAGTGACTAATATATTCTTTCAGTGACTAATATATTCTTTCAGTGACTAATATATTCTTTCAGTGACTAATATATTCTTTCAGTGACTAATATATTCTTTCAGTGACTAATATATTCTTTCAGTGACTAATATATTCTTTCAGTGACTAATATATTCTTTCAGTGACTAATATATTCTTTCAATGACTAATATATTCTTTCAGTCAATGCCAGTGTACAGAATCAGATAAATGGCTTCATTTCCTCTCTATCTCAGTGTCTGTCAGTCAGATAAATGGCTTCATTGCCTCTCTATCTCAGTGTCTGTCAGTCAGAGAGATATATATTAGTTATCACAAAAAGAGATCAACTAAATATGTTTCTATAAGATATTCATTTGTTTACACATGTGTCTACACTCAAACGTTAATTACATAACAACAACAAGCAAAACTGAAACAAAAATATCAACTGTCTGATGGAGTATATCAACTGTCTGATGGAGTATATCAACTGTCTGATGGAGTATATCAACTGTCTGATGGAGTATATCAACTGTCTGATGGAGTATATCAACTGTCTGATGGAGTAAACATAACTGATCGAGAATATCAACAATATCATATTAAGACAGTAACCAGGAAATGTCTGCTTATTTCTGTTAGAAGATAACTAGAGAATAATAACAATTACAGACGTGTGTAAGATAACAAGACAACATACAAACTACAGACTTGGGGAAGATAACAAGACAATATACAAACTACAGACTTGTGTAAGATAACAAGACAACATACAAACTACAGACTTGTGTAAGATAACAAGACAACATACAAACTACAGACTTGTGTAAGATAACAAGACAACATACAAACTACAGAATTGTGTAAGATAACAAGACAACATACAAACTACAGACTTGTGTAAGATAACAAGACAACATACAAACTACAGAATTGTGTAAGATAACAAGACAACATACAAACTACAGAATTGTGTAAGATAACAAGACAACATACAAACTACAGACTTGTGGAAGATAACTAAAGAATATACAAACTAGTTAACGATTCTAGTCCTGGAAATATAGAAATCTATGCTGAGACAATTATATGCAGTAAATAACCTATCGACGTATTAGCGTAGAGCGTTAGTGTTTGTCTGTCCTCTCGGACATACGAGGGTCGTAGGTTCAATCACACACTGACGTTCCACATATGAGGAAAGTAATTGGCTGTCCTACCTCCTGTTCACAAGGTACAAGAAATGTGAAGGATACAAACTTGATATCCTAATGTCTAAAATGTTATGGGGAATTGTATTTGATTTATTTCATTAATATATATTTACACGATATAATAATGTTAAACTGTTTACTATAGATGGGGGCTTTTGGAGAGAAGAAAGGGGGCTGCCCGGCAGTAATGCAACGAGTGGACCCAATACTGTTTACCGATTGAGCTTGTTTAAGAGTGTGTCCATTACGGTTTATGAAAGCTCCACCTCTGTTTGCGATCACATGTTGGTTACTACACTTTGACCTGAGCAGCTAGAAGGTGACAGAGTTTGATCTGTTACACAATGTAATAATGTTGAACTGGTAGCAAAAAGATCTGTTACACAATGTAATAATGTTGAACTGGTAGCAAAAAGATCTGTTACACAATGTAATAATGTTGAACTGGTAACAAAAAGATCTGTTATACAATGTAATAATGTTGAACTGGTAACAAAAAGATCTGTTACACAATGTAATAATGTTGAACTGGTAACAAAAAGATCTGTTACACAATGTAATAATGTTGAACTGGTAACAAAAAGATCTGTTACACAATGTAATAATGTTGAACTGGTAGCAAAAAGATCTGTTACACAATGTAATAATGTTGAACTGGTAACAAAAAGATCTGTTACACAATGTAATAATGTTGAACTGGTAACAAAAAGAAAGAAAAGAGCGAGAAGATCAAAGACCATCAATCAAAGAATGTTACTCTGTTTTCTTCCAGATAATCTATGCAGACAGTGACTATTTTTCAGCTGCTTCCCCTAGAAGAAAAGGAAAGATTCCAAAGCCACCAGCTGAATTTTTTATTTTCCCGTCGAGTGAAATATAATGTTTGTTATTTTCCCCGTCGAGTGAAATATAATGTTTGTTATTTTCCCCCTTCGAGTGAAATATAATGTTTGTTATTTTCCCCCGTCGAGTGAAATATAATTTTGTTTAACCAAGCTGAAAAACATGTAGCTGACTCTGAACGTTCTATAACAACACTGTCCTCTGAAGTTCTATAACAACACTGTCCTCTGAACGTTATATAACAACACTGTCCTCTGAACACAATAAACATTGGCCAGTGTCAGAAATGTAAAGATTAAAGACATGAATTTCTTGACCAGAAATTTGATAACAATGTTAGCCAGAAATTTGATAACAATGTTAGCCAGAAATTTGATAACAATGTTAGCCAGAGTCAAAATCAGTGATGTTCTTGGTTATCTTTAACAGAAATTTTGTACTTGTAATTTTAAGGAAAAAAAACATTTTCACTGGAAAAACACATTAGTATAAAACTTACTAAAACTCAAAATTCACTAAATGTTTTAAACATGGCACGCCTCCCCTGATACTGCCCTACGTCTTCCGTGTTGAAAACCTCTTTATTAAAGTAAAGTAATTAACTCATTCCGTACTAACTGCCGCAGGGTGAGTCAAGATTATATATTAAAATAACCCGACTGTTGCACATTACGATTTTTAACCAATTTCTGGCTTTTAAATCTACAGAAAAACGATATATTTCTACATGGTTTTCCGATCGAGAGTTTTTTACAAATATTTAAACTTGATGAAAGCTGTATCCATGGAATGTAAATGTGAACACAAAAAATATCTCTGCCACAGCGTGCTTTTTTTTTTTTAAATCAGTCGTGAATGTATTGATGTAATCTTAATGTGAACATGATTAAATGAGTCTTACTGTGAACATGAATAAATGAGTCTTACTGTGAACATGATTAAATGAGTCTTACTGTGAACATCGGATTAAATTAATCATGCATTGATTACTTCAAACATATTTCATATTCGTGTGTGTATCTGTATGCGTGTGTATGTACCTGTGTTTGTGTGTGTTTCATGAGACTTACCCTGGAGCTCCATTCAATGGTGTGGTTGGATTTCGTCGTCCGCCGACACAAGCGCACATGACGAAGAATATCTGAAGAGTTATGAACAGAACTCGAGCATCCTTCAAGCATGCCGCCATCTTTCTCTTGTCAATGTTACTGATAAATGATTGACGCTGGTAGACTTTGACTTCTTGTGACTGATCGTCTATTAGTGTGGGATGGTATAACTGACTAACTGTTCTCTAGATGCAGGAGGAACTGGTTGGCTGGTGTTTGACTGTATGTGACTGAAATAACTGGTTGACTGATCTCTATCTAGACACGGATACACGATTTCACTGACATGAAAGTGAATAATGTAGATATCCTATCTATGAGAATCTCTAGCTGCTTGTTGTCTCTCTAGCGATGTCTGACTTCAACTTGTCTTTCTTCTAATCATAGATGACTCCAGTTAACTGATTTATTTTGATCGATACTCCAGTTGACTTTATCTAGTGATCGATGACTAACTGTTGATCTCTGCAAATAGATGACTATTATTAACTTATATATAGCTAGCTTTCACATCCACTCTCTTGTCTCTAATAACGTGTCGCCTTCTTGAGTTGTTCAGTTGCTTGTTTTAGTTGTTGCTAGTGCTGCTACTGCTACTGTTGTTGTTGAGTTGTTCAAGTTGCTTGTTTTAGTTGTTGCTAGTGTTGCTACTGCTGCTGCTGCTGTTGTTGTTGGATATAAATATAAATATAACAATTAGAATTAAGTAAAATGCTTCCACGAAGTGAAAGAAATGAAACATATCTCATGGTAAGTGTCTGTAGTAGACAACAGTAGAAAGTGATAGTTAGTTTATCAACAGAAATATATCATATTTTAAGAGTTGAATCAAGACGGATTGACTTCATTGCACCGGGCTTTACCCCATATGACTCGGTCCCTCTCCGCAGAAACTGCACGCCACCTGGCGAGAGTATTGCACAAAGGGCGAACTCCGTTGTTCCGCCAACAATTCTATGAATCTCTGACACAAAACTCGTCAACATCACTGTGCTGTCTGGATTCGAACCAACGAACTTCGGTGCACAATGCACCGGCGTAATCACGTAGCCACACCGGCGTAATCACGTAGCCACACCGGCGTAACCACGTAGCCACACCGGCGTAATCACGTAGCCACACCGGCGTAACCACGTAGCCACACCGGCGTAATCACGTAGCCACACCGGCGTAATCACGTAGCCACACCGGCGTAATCACGTAGCCACACCGGCGTAATCACGTAGTCACACCGGCGTAATCACGTAGCCACACCGGCGTAATCACGTAGCCACACCGGCGTAATCACGTAGCCACACCGGCGTAATCACGTAGTCACACCGGCGTAATCACGTAGTCACACCGGCGTAATCACGTAGCCACACCGGCGTAATCACGTAGCCACACCGGCGTAATCACGTAGCCACACCGGCGTAATCACGTAGCCACACCGGCGTAATCACGTAGCCACAGATACTCCCCATTATATCATATTAATGATAAGTATTGAATGAAATAGATTCAAGTGGTACCAATGCTACCAAAGACATATGACTGGTTTTTAGAGCAATGACATCGTTGGATACGCCGCTGCGCAATATTAATTATAAGAGGAACAAATGTGTATACTAGTAATGATAATGATGTGAGATGTTTCAACTGTCCAAGTAATGATGTGAGATGTTTCAACTGTCCAAGTAATGATGTGAGATATTTCAATTGTCCAAGTAATGATGTGAGATGATGATATCTGCTTTACGAAAGCTCAAGGTGTGTCTCTGCTACTGAACATTAAGATGACACAGACTGTGAATATTTTAATGACAAGAGTATTCGACTTGTCATTTACATAATTAAGTAGTGTATGCTAATGAAAACGAAAGCAATAATGTTGGTAATCCGAACAGCAGATATGTCCACAGCTGGTATCATTATTAAAGCAGATGGCTGCAATGTTAATAATGATGGCGATGATGATAATAATGATGATAATGATGATAACGCTGACGATGATGATAATAATGATGATAAAGCTGATGGTGATGATGATAAAATCTTACAATATGCCGAGAGCCCGACGTATGTGAACAATACAAAACACAATTAATATTGAAGACAAACGTGAGTTCTAAATATCTTGGTTGATGGTGTCAGATGTTACCACTGTCAGGATGATGTTGTTTAAATATGTTCCTCCCTGTACCCCCCCGGTGAGGAGGTGGTGGTGAATTCTCTAGTCCGTGTGGTCATGGTACAACATTGCACGCGCGGATATCCAATGAGTTACTTACATTGCGCAATTCCTTTGTGGTTACTCAAAGCCCCGCCTCCAACTGTTTAGACCAGGTTAGAGAAGGGAAAAATACGAGACGACCTGTGCATGTTTATACAGACTGGAAACTCACCCTGAAGGAATTAATGCGCGCGCGCGTGTGCGTGTGCTGAATGTACTTATCTTAGAGATGAGAACAAGGGTAAGTGCAATAAGTAAATAGGAACAGGATGTTACGGAGAGGGGGCGGGAGAGTATAACCTCTCTTCTGTTGGTGTATTTGATCGGCTCAATTCCTCGGTAGGTATTCACTGTGTGACACCTTTCTTATGTTGTCTGATGGGGCGCAGTCTCGGGGGGCATTTATTATGTCACCTCTCTTCTATTGTCTGATGGGGCGCAGTCTCGGAGGATTTCACCGTGACCTTTCTTCTGTTGTTTGATGGGGCGCAGTCTCGGAGGGCATTTACTATGTCACCTTTCTTCTGTTGTCTGATGGGGCACAGACTCGGGGGTATTTATTATATGAGCTTTCTTCTGTTTTCTGATGGGGTACAGCCTAGGGGGCATTTATTATGTGGGACCTTTTTCTGTTGTCTAATGGGACACAGCCTGGGAGGGGGTATTTACTTTATCATCGACTTTCCACTTTGCGATAATTATATACACATATCACATCTTAGATATGTTAGTCCATCAGTTATCATATATGGCTACAGTCATATATCACATCTTAGATATGTTAGTCCGTCAGTTATCATAGATAGCTACAGGCAGATATCACATCAGTTATCATATATGGCTACAGTCAGATATCACATCTTGTTTATGTTAGTCCATCAGTTATCATATATGGCTACAGTCAGATATCACATCTTGTATATGTTAGTCCGTCAGTTATCATATATGGCTACTGTCAGATATCACATCTTATATATGTTAGTCCGTCAGTTATCATAGATGGCTACTGTCAGATATCACATCTTATATATGTTAGTCCGTCAGTTATCATAGATGGCTACAGTAAGATATCACATCAGTTATCATATATGGCTACAGTCAGATATCACATCTTATATATGTTAGTCCGTCAGTTATCATAGATGGCTACAGTAAGATATCACATCAGTTATCATATATGGCTACAGTCAGATATCACATCTTATATATGTTAGTCCGTCAGTTATCATAGATGGCTACAGTAAGATATCACATCAGTTATCATATATGGCTACAGTCAGATATCACATCTTATATATGTTAGTCCGTCAGTTATCATAGATGGCTACAGTAAGATATCACATCAGTTATCATATATGGCTACTGTCAGATATCACATCTTATATATGTTAGTTCGTCAGTTATCATAGATGGCTACTGTCAGATATCACATCTTATATATGTTAGTCCGTCAGTTATCATAGATGGCTACAGGCAGATATGACACTGTCCCTGCTGGAAATGTGATCGTATCCTTGATGATAGATAACATTTTCAAATGGCAATCGTAACAATTTGAGAAGATTCTGACTGACATCATCAAATATTTACTCAGTGACACATACACACAAACACACACACACATCTATAGATATACTTATATTTTTATTTTATATTTTTTTCGATCCAGAAGCACTTGAGCTTTTCAGCTCTTCGACTCGGTTCCATGGACATGGTAACCCTTCGGTTCGGGCCACGAACACCGTAAATCTGGGGAATCTGTGGCTTTTTCTGCCATCCCGCGGAATTGAACCCGTACACACAGAGGGATAGTCACCGTAGTCCAACGCGCTACGAACACGCTGGGCAGACGGGCATATATACGAGGGGAAGTCAATAAGTAAGCCACAAAGTTATGTGAGATGGTAGGTAAATGTAGTTGGTGTTTTCTAAAAGTGTCATTAGGTGACAGCAACATCCAACTTTATATTCCCGTTCGCCAGGTGGCGCTATGTGTCTCATGCGCATGCGCAGCGCATATACAAAATGGCGACTGTACTTACGGAGAGTACAACCAAAGAGCAACGTGCTGTTGTGCGTTTTTGTGAGCAAAGGATTGCCTGCAAAGGATATTCATAAGGAAATGCTTCCCATTACATCATATTAATGATATGTATTGAATGAAATAGATTCAAGTGGTACCAAATGCTACCAAAGACAAATGACTGGTTTTTAGAGCAATGACATCGTTGGATATGTAAAACGGTGCATAGTTGGGTAGAAAAATGTTCTCAAGGACGCTCTAAAATTGTTGATGAAATCCGATCTGGTCGTCCTGTTGAGATTGCAACATAAGTATCAGTGCAGTGGGTGGTGGAGATGATTAGAGGTGACAAACGAGTAACGATAGACTATGTAGCATCTGCAATAGGGTGCTCACATGGTTCAGCATAATGCATGATCGATTGAAATTTAAGAAAGTGTGTTCAAGGTGGGTACCCAGACAATTGAAGAGGAAAACAAATGAACCGATTTGGCATGTCCTTGCATCATCTCTGTCGATACGAAGATGAAGGAGAAGAGATGCTGAACAGGATTGTTACTGGGGATGAATCATGGGTGCATCACTACCATCCCGAATCAAAGCGTGCTTCAATGCAGTGGAAACATCCTTCTTCGCCTTGTGTCAAAACATTCAAGGTTACGCCATCAGCAGGGAAGGTTATGTTGACGGTGTTCTGAGATTGTCAGGGAGTGCTTTTAACCAATTTCATGAAGAATGGTGACAATGTGAATTTCGAATCATACTGTGAAGTTCTATCGATGCTTCATGATGCAATTCGAAAAACGTCCAGGGTTGCTGACTAGAGGAGTGCTGCTTCTTCATGACAATGCCAGATCACATACGGCTCGATTAACTCAGGAGAAAATTAACCAAGGTGGGAAGTTCTGGAACATCCCCCTTACAGTCCCGATATAGCGATTTCCACATTTTTGGTCCACTGAAAACCCACCTTGGCGGGAGACATTTCGCGAATGACGCCGAAGTTGAATGTGAAGTGAAAACGTGGTTTAGAAAACAGAGCACGCAGTTCTATGCAGCCGGTTTGGGAGGATTGATAAAACGGTGGGATAAGTGTATCAATGTTGGTGGAAATTATGTTGAGAAATAAAGGAACAATGTATGTATAAAAATAAACTGGTTTCAAGTTGTTATCATGTTTAGTTATTTTTCTACAGCCATTTGTGGCTTACTTATTGACTTCCCTTCGTACTTATATAACGCCCAACATTGCGTTCGCCCACCGCCCACTTTGAATATAGGCGTAGTCATGTCACTTTATATGGTGGTCTCTGACTAATATTTGCTTGAAGAGGTGCTTTCTTGATCTCCAGCAGTACACAGTGTCAGTACACGACATCTCCAATATGCTGATTACATATGTCTGTATCAACATTATTACAGAAGTGAAATGAAACACACAGAAATGAAGAGAATATACAACAGTCAGTTTGATGTGTCACACCAAACTTCAATACTTCTTGATAAAAGATATTTGTTTTTCTTCGAAAGCTCTATATCTACCACTTGTTAATCAATCTTTGTGATTTGTATATGATCTGAGCCTAAGACCGATTTATGTTGTGCCAATTATACGCCTGCATGTAAGACAGCACATCCAATTTCTGCAACGCTTTTTAGTTACTAGGGTAGCTTCCCTAGGCCCCTACCTCAGTCGCCTCTTCGACATGCCTTTTTGGTCACAGTTACTATTCTTTGCACCCTTATGGAAGCCGTGAACACACGGAGGATATAAGATACAAGAATAGAATAATATACTTCACTATATAAGATAGAAGAATACAATAAAATACTTCACTATATAAGATACAAGAATACAATAAAATAGTTCACTATATAAGATACAAGAATAGAATAATATACTTCACTATATAAGATACAAGAATACAATAAAATACTTCACTATATAAGATACAAGAATACAATAAAATACTTCACTATATAAGATACAAGAATAGAATAAAATACTTCACTATATAAGATACAAGAATACAATAAAATACTTCTCTATAAAAGATACAAGAATACAATAAAATGCTTCTCTATATAAGATACAAGAATACAATAAAATAGTTCTCTATATAAGATACAAGAATACAATAAAATACTTCTCTATATAAGATACAAGAATACAATAAAATACTTCTCTATATAAGATAGAAGAATACAATAAAATACTTCACTATATAAGATACAAGAATACAATAAAATACTTCACTATATAAGATACAAGAATACAATAAAATACTTCACTATATAAGATACAAGAATACAATAAAATACTTCACTATATAAGATACAAGAATACAATAAAATACTTCACTATATAAGATAAAAGAATACAATAAAATACTTCTCTATATAAGATACAAGAATACAATAAAATACTTCACTATATAAGATACAAGAATACAATAAAATACTTCTCTATATAAGATACAAGAATACAATAAAATACTTCACTATATAAGATACAAGAATACAATAAAATACTTCACTATATAAGATACAAGAATACAATAAAATACTTCTCTATATAAGATACAAGAATACAATAAAATGCTTCTCTATATAAGATACAAGAATACAATAAAATACTTCACTATATAAGATACAAGAATACAATAAAATACTTCACTATATAAGATACAAGAATACAATAAAATATTTCACTATATAAGATACAAGAATACAATAAAATACTTCACTATATAAGATACAAGAATACAATAAAATACTTCTCTATATAAGATACAAGAATACATTAAAATACTTCTCTATATAAGATACAAGAATACAATAAAATACTTCATTATATAAGATACAAGAATACAATAAAATACTTCTCTATATAAGATACAAGAATACAATAAAATAGTTCACTATATAAGATACAAGAATACAATAAAATACTTCACTATATAAGATACAAGAATACAATAAAATAGTTCACTATATAAGATACAAGAATACAATAAAATGCTTCTCTATATAAGATACAAGAATACAATAAAATACTTCACTATATAAGATACAAGAATACAATAAAATACTTCTCTATATAAGATACAAGAATACAATAAAATAGTTCACTATATAAGATACAAGAATACAATAAAATACTTCACTATATAAGATACAAGAATACAATAAAATACTTCACTATATAAGATACAAGAATATAATAAAATACTTCACTATATAAGATACAAGAATACAATAAAATATTTCACTATATAAGATACAAGAATAAAATAAAATACTTCACTATATAAGATACAAGAATACAATAAAATATTTCACTATATAAGATACAAGAATACAATAAAATACTTCACTATATAAGATACAAGAATACAATAAAATACTTCACTATATAAGATACAAGAATACAATAAAATACTTCTCTATATAAGATACAAAAATACAATAAAATACTTCACTATATAAGATACAAGAATACAATAAAATACTTCACTATATAAGATACAAGAATACAATAAAATACTTCACTATATAAGATACAAGAATATAATAAAATACTTCACTATATAAGATACAAGAATACAATAAAATATTTCACTATATAAGATACAAGAATACAATAAAATATTTCACTATATAAGATACAAGAATAGAATAAAATAGTTCACTATATAAGATACAAGAATATAATAAAATACTTCACTATATAAGATACAAGAATACAATAAAATAGTTCACTATATAAGATACAAGAATAGAATAAAATAGTTCACTATATAAGATACAAGAATATAATAAAATACTTCACTATATAAGGTACAAGAATACAATAAAATACTTCACTATATAAGATACAAGAATACAATAAAATACTTCACTATATAAGATACAAGAATACAATAAAATACTTCACTATATAAGATACAAGAATACAATAAAATACTTCACTATATAAGATACAAGAATACAATAAAATACTTCACTATATAAGATAAAAGAATACAATAAAATACTTCTCTATATAAGATACAAGAATACAATAAAATACTTCACTATATAAGATACAAGAATACAATAAAATACTTCTCTATATAAGATACAAGAATACAATAAAATACTTCACTATATAAGATACAAGAATACAATAAAATACTTCACTATATAAGATACAAGAATACAATAAAATACTTCTCTATATAAGATACAAGAATACAATAAAATGCTTCTCTATATAAGATACAAGAATACAATAAAATACTTCACTATATAAGATACAAGAATACAATAAAATACTTCACTATATAAGATACAAGAATACAATAAAATATTTCACTATATAAGATACAAGAATACAATAAAATACTTCACTATATAAGATACAAGAATACAATAAAATACTTCTCTATATAAGATACAAGAATACATTAAAATACTTCTCTATATAAGATACAAGAATACAATAAAATACTTCATTATATAAGATACAAGAATACAATAAAATACTTCTCTATATAAGATACAAGAATACAATAAAATAGTTCACTATATAAGATACAAGAATACAATAAAATACTTCACTATATAAGATACAAGAATACAATAAAATAGTTCACTATATAAGATACAAGAATACAATAAAATGCTTCTCTATATAAGATACAAGAATACAATAAAATACTTCACTATATAAGATACAAGAATACAATAAAATACTTCTCTATATAAGATACAAGAATACAATAAAATAGTTCACTATATAAGATACAAGAATACAATAAAATACTTCACTATATAAGATACAAGAATACAATAAAATACTTCACTATATAAGATACAAGAATATAATAAAATACTTCACTATATAAGATACAAGAATACAATAAAATATTTCACTATATAAGATACAAGAATAAAATAAAATACTTCACTATATAAGATACAAGAATACAATAAAATATTTCACTATATAAGATACAAGAATACAATAAAATACTTCACTATATAAGATACAAGAATACAATAAAATACTTCACTATATAAGATACAAGAATACAATAAAATACTTCTCTATATAAGATACAAAAATACAATAAAATACTTCACTATATAAGATACAAGAATACAATAAAATACTTCACTATATAAGATACAAGAATACAATAAAATACTTCACTATATAAGATACAAGAATATAATAAAATACTTCACTATATAAGATACAAGAATACAATAAAATATTTCACTATATAAGATACAAGAATACAATAAAATATTTCACTATATAAGATACAAGAATAGAATAAAATAGTTCACTATATAAGATACAAGAATACAATAAAATACTTCACTATATAAGATACAAGAATACAATAAAATACTTCACTATATAAGGTACAAGAATACAATAAAATACTTCACTATATAAGATAAAAGAATACAATAAAATACTTCACTATATAAGATACAATAATACAATAAAATACTTCACTATATAAGATAGAAGAATACAATAAAATATTTCACTATATAAGATACAAGAAGAAAGTAAAATAGACAACAACCTATAAGAATAAACATTATGTTGTATACAAGAAGAAAAGAACAAAAGTAACATTATGTTGTATACAAGAGCAAAAGTAACATTATGTTGTATACAAGAGAAATTATAGCATGGGAGGCCCAGGAGACTCCAACTGACTGGCAGAGAGCAATTACAGTCCCCATCTCGAAGAACAAGGGAGACAAACGAGATTATGAAACATACAGGAGCATCTCATTGCTGAGCCATGTAGGAAAGATGTATGCCAGAAATACTAGAAAGCAGAGCCAGACCATTATTAGAGCTTCAGATAAGCAATAAACAGTTTGAGTTTAGGAAGGGGAAAAGTTGCACAGATGCAATATTTACACTGAGACAGATCTGTGAGCAGACAATTGAATATAACAAAGTTGCACAGATGCAATATTTACACTGAGACAGATCTGTGAGCAGACAATTGAATATAACAAAGTTGCACAGATGCAATATTTATACTGAGACAGATCTGTGTGCAGACAATTGAATATAACAAAGTTGCACAGATGCAATATTTACACTGAGACAGATCTGTGAGCAGACAATTGAATATAACAAAGTTGCACAGATGCAATATTTATACTGAGACAGATCTGTGTGCAGACAATTGAATATAACAAAGTTGCACAGATGCAATATTTACACTGAGATAGATCTGTGAGCAGACAATTGAATATAACAAAGTTGCACAGATGCAATATTTACACTGAGACAGATCTGTGAGCAGACAATTGAATATAACAAAGTTGCACAGATGCAATATTTACACTGAGATAGATCTGTGAGCAGACAATTGAATATAACAAAGTTGCACAGATGCAATATTTACACTGAGACAGATCTGTGAGCAGACAATTAAATATAACAAAGTTGCACAGATGCAATATTTACACTGAGACAGATCTGTGAGCAGACAATTGAATATAACAAAGTTGCACAGATGCAATATTTACACTGAGACAGATCTGTGAGCAGACAATTGAATATAACAAAGTTGCACAGATGCAATATTTACACTGAGACAGATCTGTGAGCAGACAATTGAATATAACAAAGTTGCACAGATGCAATATTTATACTGAGACAGATCTGTGTGCAGACAATTGAATATAACAAAGTTGCACAGATGCAATATTTACACTGAGACAGATCTGTGAGCAGACAATTGAATATAACAAAGTTGCACAGATGCAATATTTACACTGAGACAGATCTGTGTGCAGACAATTGAATATAACAAAGTTGCACAGATACAATATTTACACTGAGACAGATCTATGTGCAGACAATTGAATATAACAAGGTTGCACAGATACAATATTTACACTGAGACAGATCTGTGAGCAGACAATTGAATATAACAAAGTTGCACAGATACAATATTTACACTGAGACAGATCTGTGAGCAGACAATTGAATATAACAAAGTTGCACAGATACAATATTTACACTGAGACAGATCTGTGAGCAGACAATTGAATATAACAAAGTTGCACAGATACAATATTTACACTGAGACAGATCTGTGAGCAGACAATTAAATATAACAAAGTTGCACAGATGCAATATTTACACTGAGACAGATCTGTGAGCAGACAATTAAATATAACAAAGTTGCACAGATGCAATATTTACACTGAGACAGATCTGTGAGCAGACAATTGAATATAACAAAGTTGCACAGATACAATATTTACACTGAGACAGATCTGTGAGCAGACAATTGAATATAACAAAGTTGCACAGATACAATATTTACACTGAGACAGATCTGTGAGCAGACAATTAAATATAACAAAGTTGCACAGATGCAATATTTACACTGAGACAGATCTGTGAGCAGACAATTAAATATAACAAAGTTGCACAGATGCAATATTTACACTGAGACAGATCTGTGAGCAGACAATTGAATATAACAAAGTTGCACAGATGCAATATTTACACTGAGACAGATCTGTGAGCAGACAATTGAATATAACAAAGTTGTACAGATGCAATATTTACACTGAGGCAGATCTGTGAGCAGGCAATTGAATATAACAAAGTTGCACAGATGAAATAATTACACTGAGACAGATCTGTGAGCAGACAATTGAATATAACAAAGTTGTACAGATGCAATATTTACACTGAGACAGATCTGTCAGCAGACAACTGAATATAACAAAGTTGTACAGATGCAATATTTACACTGAGACAGATCTGTGAGCAGACAATTGAATATAACAAAGTTGTACAGATGCAATATTTACACTGAGACAGATCTGTGAGCAGACAATTGAATATAACAAATACAAGAACATAGACTTAATTGACCAGAAGAAGGCTTTTGATAGGATCAACAGAGACAAACTATGGAAGACCCAGGAGAAGGCTTTGATAGGATCAACAGAGACAAACTATGGAAGACCCAGGAGAAGGCTTGTGATAGGATCAACAGAGACAAACTATGGAAGACCCAGGAGAAGGCTTTTGATAGGATCAACAGAGACAAACTATGGAAGACCCAGGAGAAGGCTTTGATAGGATCAACAGAGACAAACTATGGAAGACCCAGGAGAAGACTTTTGATAGGATTAACAGAGACAAACTATGGAAGACCCAGGAGAAGACTTTTGATAGGATCAAACTATGGAAGACTCTTGAGGAGTATGGTCTGCAAGGACAATTATTAGACAAAATTATGCCCCTATCATAAAACAACTTGGAATTCTCCTGACCAACATACAAAAACCAGATTGATCACTTCTGTATAAATTCGAAATTTCGTACGTCCGTCTTAGATGTAAGAGCTTACAGAGGGGCAGATATTGGCAGCGACCACAACTTATGCATTGCCAAAATAAGAACTCAATTGAAAGTACTATACAAACCGCAAAAACCAAGAAAATAGATTCTAAACGCCTACTGTTACTAAACATTCAAAGTTCCTACAATGTCGATATTCATAATAGATTCACCAACTTACATAACGTCACTACAACAGGACACACCGAGAAGAACATAGAAAATCATTGGAACTTTTTAAGAACACTATTAAATCTGTAGAGCAGAAACAGCTGGATATATAAAAAGGAAAGAAAGAATTGGTTAAGTGAAGAAACATGTAAAAAAATCCAAGAAATTAAACTAAGAAAGCTATCAACTCAAAACGAATCAACAGTCCTTGAATATAGACAGCTGGACAAAGATATTAAAGCAAATGTTCGAAAAGATAAACGTGATTACATCCAGAAGTTATCTCTAGAGGCAGAAACAGCATCCAAAACAGGGAACAGTAAAACACTCTTTCATATTATGAAACAGCTAACGAATCATCCGCCGACGGCAATCAATCTGTTCTGTGAAAGGGAAAAACAACGAATCCATACCATCACAACAAGCACAATCGAAAAGATGAGCTGAACATTTTAAAGAGGTATTAAATAAACCCAACCCAGCGATAACACCAGTTTTTGAAACAGAAATACATATGCCATCATTAAATGCACCCATTGACGACTTCTCAATGGAAGAAATTAAACAAGCCATCAGGAAACTGAAAAACAACAAAGCCAGCGGTAGCGGCGATATTTCAGGAGAGATACTAAAAGCAATTGACGAGGAATCAATGGGATTCCTACGTACATTAATGAACGATGTTTGGCAGAATGAGACCCCTCCAAAAGATTGAAAAGACGGAGTGATATTCAAGCTCCCAAAAAGGCGATTTGTCAAATTGCAACAACTGGCGCGGAATAACTCTGCTATCAACACCTGGCAAGCTATTCTGCAGTATTTTGATGGAGAGGTGGAAAAAAGCCATCAACGCAAGGCTAAGAGAAGAACAAGCTGGCTTTCGTCCACATCGTTCTTGTACCGATCATATCTTCACGCTGAGATCCATTATAGAAGAATTAATTGAATTCCAGTCACCCCTAGTGATAAATTTTATAGACTTTCAAAAAGCGTTTGATAGTCTTCATTGTTCTACTCTCTGGGAGATTCTTAAGACCTACGGCTTCCAGGAAAATACATCAACATTATAAAAGCCTTCTATTCTGAAGCATCCTGCTGTGTAAGAACAGATGCAGGAAACTCAGACTGGTTCACAGTCAATTCGGGTGTGAAGCAGGCCTGCGTTATGTCACCTATGCTTTTTGGAATAGCTATAGACTGGATCATGCGCAAATGCACCCAAGATGATCAACTAGGCATCAAATGACTTAATAACAGCAGACTATTTGATCTTGACTTTGCCAATGACTTGACCATATTGAATTCAACCACACAAACAACCCAAAAACTAACGAACAATCTTTGCACACTTGCAGAACAAGTTGGTCTCCAGATTAATTCTGCCAAGACCAAAATTATGGACCTCACAAACTTGAAAGACAACATCGTAATAAATGGCCAAACACTGGAGAAAGTTGAACATTTTACATATTTGGGTAGTAAAGTGTCAAACAACGGAGACACGATGAAAGAAATAAACTCTCGTATTGCTATAGCAGCTAGTGCCTTCACTAAATTAACAAATATCTGGCAACCTCAAGACCTTAGTATATGCACAAAAGTTAAATTGTTTAGGTCAGTGTGATTCCTGTACTGACCTACGGTTGTGAAAGTTGGAAATCAACAAAGAAAATTGGTAAGAAACTGGACAGCTTTGAGAATAAATGTCTACGAAAATTATTAAAAGTAAAATGGAGTGATTTCGTTTCTAACAACACAGTGAGAGATAGAACACACCAACAACCTGTATCAAATATTATACGGAAACGAAGGTGGAAATATTTAGGTCATGTTCTTAGATCAGACGAAAACAGACTAAATCGACAAGTCCTTATGTGGTCACCAATTGGGAAAAGAAAACGTGGAAGACCAAAGACCACTCTTCGAAGAACAATCCAACAAGAAAGTAAACTATTGGGATGTAAAACCATACAAGATCTCTAACTGCTAGCAAAGAACCGTATCACATGGAGATCTAAAACCTCTGCCCTATGTGCCGCCTTTGGCACGAAAGGAACAAACTAACTAACTAAATGTCCCTATACAAAGAAAGTCAAAGCTTAGTAAGAACAACAGTAGGAATAACAAACTGGTTTCCTATTACATCAGGCGTCAGACAGGGCTGTGTCCTCTCACCTCTACTTTTTATAACATACATGGATAAAATTACACAGGAGTCAAAATTAGAAACGGAAACAATAAATGAATTGTTATTTGCAGACGACCAATGTCTGATTTACCAACAAGAACAAGAGCTACAACATCATATCGACACCTTATATTATAACTGTAAGAAATATGACATGAACATAAACATAGCCAAAACTGAGGTCATGAATATAGGAAGGAAACATAATACACTAAACATCAACATCAATGGCAGTACAATAGAGCAAGTACAGGAATTCAAGTACCTAGGAAGTGTATTTACAGAGGATATAAGACTCGACAGAGAGATAGAAACTAGATTCCAGAAAGCAAATGCAATAACCTACCAACTAGCACCACTACTTAGATATCCAAACATCTCACTGACAGCTAAACAACAGTTGATCAACAGCATCTTCATACCCCCTCTATGTTACCAATGTCAAACATGGACAATGAATAAGAAACATACACAGAAAATAGCAACATGTGAAATGAGATGTCTCTGCAAAGTCACCAACAATACAAGAATCGACAGAGTAACGAATACCAGCATCAGAGAAAAGACTCGTAGCTTGAATTATATAGCGAAACAGAGAATGAAGTGGTTTGACCACTTGGTAAGAATGCGAACAGACCAAACTGCCTATGAAGTTTTCCACAACAGAATATAGGGAAGGAAGGTGAGAGGAAGACCGAGGAAAAGGTGGATAGATAACGTTGTTGAATTCTACCAGGGGACTAAGAAAACCATCACACAAGCCACCAGAGAATCGCAAGACAAATATTTCAAACCACGACACTGGGTAAACAACCTGGTAAAAGTGTGCTGACAAAAGCAGAGAATCGCAAGACACATTTTTCAAACCACGACACTGGGTAAACAACCCGGTAAAGTGTGCTGACAAAAGCAGAGAATCGCAAGACAAATTTTTCAAACCACGACACTGGGTAAACAACCCGGTAACAGTGTGCTGACAAAAGAAGATAAAATGATGTTAACATGAACATTTTTCTTTCAAATTTTTAAAATTGAATAATCTGTTCTGTCGAAGATAAAGCAATTTATGAGCTCAAAGAAAATAAAATGATATCAGAGACAAATCCAAGTATACAAAATTAACAATAATAAAGACATTGAAAATGTTAAACTTTTGGAATATTTTGGTTTTTTAATTGATAACGGTTGGTATTGTGAACTGGACTAAGAAATTGGAGGAATGCAATAATAGTTTCCATCTGGAAGAAGAAAGATAGCAATAGAGATTCAACGACATTTATAGGAATAGCGTTACTGAGTTACACTGGAAAAGTATTATGTAAAATGCTCGAAAAAAGTTTCACTACTGGGTTTTTTTCGCCTTTGGACGGAATTATTTTTTTAGCTTCAAAATATTGCACACATACTTTAGCTAAACTAAATTATTGTTTCTAAATATGATTTAAAGTTGAACTTAATATATATCAAATTAAAGGTAAATGAATATACTTTCATAAAATAATTATTGTATCTGAAAATATAATGTTGTATTTACTATGCATGAAAAATATTATCATGTATTAAAAAAACTAATTAAAATTGTGAGAACAAAAATCCAACTTGCCAAGGGCCTTGATGAACAATATGGTGTATAAATCCGTCTAACTTCTCTCTTTATATAGGTAATACATTTATGAATACACAAACATTAAGAAAATAGTGAAGGAATGTATGATTTATTAACTGTTCACAAACTAGCATCATGAGCATTCATAAAAATTGTTGGTTTTTATGGTCACACTGTATCTTAGAATGAATGGTAAACTAGGTTTCCCTTCTACTTCTAGCATAAGTCATGATGCTATGTATACCTTACCATTTATATTTCACTTTTACGTAGTTTCCGGGTAAAATAAATCTCTAATCGAAACGAAAAGTAATAAAAACGCAACAAATAGTAAACATCTTTTGAGAGACGCATGCGATACAATATATTGACACTTGAGTGTCGCTTGGTACGGAATCCGTTAACGACTCACAAATGGAATTCTGGAAGAATAGAAGCTGTATATACGTAATATTCAGAGCATCTGGTTGAATCGATTAGAGCATGTGGCTCCCATGTAGGCTCAGTGAGCGTCTGGCTAAATGGATTAGAGCGTGTGGCTACCATGTAGGCTCAGTGAGCATATGGTTGAATGGATTAGAGCATGTGGCTCCCAAGTAGGCTCAGTGAGCGTCTGGCTGAATGGATTAGAGCGTGTGGCTCCCATGTAGGCTCAGTTAGCGTCTGGCTGAATGGATTAGAGCGTGTAGCTCCCATGTAGGCTCAGTGAGTATATGGTTGAATGGATTAGAGCGTGTAGCTCCCATGTAGGCTCAGTGAGCATATAGTTGAATGGATTAGAGCGTGTGGCTCCCAAGTAGGCTCAGTGAGCGTCTGGCTGAGTGGATTAGAACGTGTGGCTCCCATGTAGGCTCAGTTAGCGTCTGGCTGAATGGATTAGAACGTGTGGCTCCCATGTAGGCTCAGTTAGCGTCTGGCTGAATGGATTAGAGTGTGTAGCTCCCATGTAGGCTCAGTTAGCGTCTGGCTGAATGGATTAGAGCGTGTAGCTCCCATGTAGGCTCAGTGAGCATCTGGCTGAGTGGATTAGAGTGTGGCTCCCATGTGGGAGACCCGTGTACAATTTACGGTAAGGCTAAGGAGTTTTTTTTCTGTTGTAGGCATAAGTGAAAAATCTAAACCTAAACAGCTTAACGGCTACTGCACTAGACATGGGGCCATTAAATTCCTCAGGCTCACGTCCCACCAGTCCTACACCGCCCTAACAAGTGGTACTACAGACAGTAACGGCGTGTTTTTATTTAACTCTTAGAATACGAAACGCCACCTGATAAACTATAAAGTTAGTTCCCATTTTACGCAAAGCCACTTCACGGATCATATGGCTCTAACCAGTTGTTAATATTTCGTAGAAGACTAGTTTTGCACATACACCGTGTAAAAGTCGTTTCCTGTTCCATTCTATTTCCGTCCGCTCCAAAGCATTGTTTATCTCGTGTTAGAAGTGATATTTTTTAATTATCTTGTAAGTGTAAACAAGAAAACTGCAATAATGGCTAGTAATGATCGTCAACTGCGACTGTCTGCAGTTCAAGTCTCACAACTTATTTATTCATGGATTAACAATGATAATAATGGTGAATCTAGTGAGGACAGTAACAGACAGTAGTTAGTGACGATTTGGAATCTAGTGAGGACAATAACAGATAGTAGTTAGTAATGATTTGAAATCGGATTTTATATTAGATATTCTGGCAATTTAAATAAAATTAGCAGTATTGCTAATGAAGAAGGGTCGTGTCTTCAAAGCAGGAGCCAGGTATGTCAAACCCTCATATAATCAAATTCTTTGAACAGAAAAGGATGAAACTTGACTATGTTGTGTAGAAATTGATATTCTAAGGAATTGATGTAGTTTTTGTTAGCTTTGGACCATTGGAAAATTTACAAATGTTGGTAAGTTCACATCTTTGCTCAAAATCTTTAATTATATTTTCATTTCCTAAATACATTTAATGCTTTAAGTGTATTTTCAAAATTCAAATACAGCAAGTGGGTGTTAGTAATATATCTTTCAATTGTGCGCATTTTGGTGTATGCAGTTTGTCTCTGCTGTTCAATGTAAGAAAGTTATAACAAATTTTGTAAGGACATCTTCGCCTTAAAATGTGTTCCTAAAAAAAAGTGCGTAAAAACGCGGTTTTAATATGCGTTTTGTAAGAGTTAATGCAGCCTGTGGAAAGAACTGAAGAATGCAAAAAACACCAACACATTCCTATCTTGGTTCAGGAAAAAGTGGTCAATCACGTAGCTAGTAACAAGTTGTGGATAGTATTGCTAATCTATTCAGTTCTATCTATGACGACTTAATGAATCTATGCAGTTCTATCTATGACGACTTAATGAATCTATGCAGTTCTATCTATGACGACTTAATGAATCTATGCAGTTCTATCTCTGACGACTGAATGAATCTATGCAAGTGTCTCTATATATAAGATCAGTGAAGGGTTAGAACAAACATAGATCTATCAGAAACGTTCTACGTTGGGTCAGGAGTAAAACAAGGATGAGTACTATCACCACTGTTGCTCATCTGTTGCTCATCTGTTGCTCATCTGTTGCTCATCTGTTGCTCATCTGTTGCTCATCTGTTGCTCATCTGTTGCTCATCTGTTGCTCATCTGTTGCTCATCACATATATCTGTTGCTCATCACATATATCTGTTGCTCATCACATATATCAATCAAATCTGTAAAACTGCTAACATCAGTTAAGAGAACAACATTGGGGAACTCTTAAACGAATAACAGACTCCAGCTACTCATATCAACAACAGAGCAACATCTACAGCAACACATTCACAGACTCCAGCTACTCATATCAACAACAGAGCAACATCTACAGCAACACATTCACAGACTCCAGCTACTCATATCAACAACAGAGCAACATCTACAGCAACACATTCACAGACTCCAGCTACTCATATCAACAACAGAGCAACATCTACAGCAACACATTCACAGACTCCAGCTACTCATATCAACAACAGAGCAACATCTACAGCAACACATTCACAGACTCCAGTATACAGACAAATTAACAGACTCCAGTATACAGACAAATTAACAGACTCCAGTATACAGACAAATTAACAGACTCCAGTATACAGACAAATTAACAGACTCCAGTATACAGACAAATTAACATTGATTAATTTGTCTAAAATGTACTTTTCAAATTCCAAGATTAGTTACAAGAGCAAGAAAGTTGAAGATTTCACAGACCCGACGTGCACGAGCATATGTTGGCAGATCACATTACCTGTAGCATACACAGACAGTCTATATTCTTCAATAAATACACAACTTGCAAGAATTAGAAGAATATTTTACCTGTCTACAAGAATATTCCAGTCTCGTCCAGTCTTTGAATATATTAGGAAAATGTTCCAGTCTCGTCCTCTCTCTCTTTGCCTTTTTACCCGGTTGGGGCATAGGCCCTCAACCAACTCATGCCAAGTCTTCCTATCTCTAACTATCTCCTGCAGCTCCTTCCAGCTCTTCTTTATATTGTTGATCTCCGCCTCCAAATCTCGTCTCCATGTATTTCTCGGCTCCCCTTCTTTCGCTGTCCCTGCGGGTTCCAGGCAAGGACCCTTCTTGTTATATTCCCTCCGGTTTTCGCAAAGTGTGTCCTATCCAGGGCCAGCGTCTTTTTTAACCTGTTTGTTCACTGGAATCTGTCTTGTTCTCTCCATAAGTTCCTCATTTGTGACCCTATCATACCATCTTATTCCCTCTATTCTGCGCAGACACCAGTTGATGAATGTTTGCAATTTATGCGCTATTGTTTTAGCTGTTCTCCATGTTTCTGACTCATACAGTAGAACTGTCTTTAACATTAGAGTTAAATATCCGAATTTTTGTTCTAGATTTGATTTCTTTGGACTTCCAAATGTTTCCCAGTGCAATGAAAGCTCCTCTTGCCTTCTGTATTCGTATTTTAACATCTCTATCTGAGAAATGTTCCAGTCTCGTCCAGTCTATGAATATATTAGGAAAATGTTCCAGTCTCGTCCAGTCTATGAATATATTGAGAAAATGTTCTAGTCGTGTTCAGTCTATGAATATATTGAGAAAATGTTCTAGTCGTGTTCAGTCTATGAATATATTAGGAAAATGTTCCAGTCTCGTCCAGTCTATGAATATATTGAGAAAATGTTCTAGTCGTGTTCAGTCTATGAATATATTGAGAAAATGTTCTTCTCGTGTTCAGTCTATGAATATATTAGGAAAATGTTCCAGTCTCGTCCAGTCTATGAATATATTGAGAAAATGTTCTAGTCGAGTCCAGTCTATGAATATATTGAGAAAATGTTCTAGTCGTGTTCAGTCTATGAATATATTGAGAAAATAAATCTAACAGATGGCACAGAAAAGATAAACCGATAGTTGTATTTGTAGTCTCAGTGTAGCCACAATTATTCATATTGTTTTGTCATTGTAAGATTTTGTTTTTAAGGTTTACATTTCTGAACAAATCTTCCTATTTCTATTTCTTCTGATATGAAATATGTGATGAAATCTTCCTCTGTTTATGTCAGTATAAAGTTTACTCTCCGTGTTATGTCAGTATAAGGTTTACTCTCCGTGTTATGTCAGTATAAGACTTACTCTCCGTGTTATGTCAGTATAAGGTTTACTCTCCGTGTTATGTCAGTATAAGGTTTACTCTCCGTGTTGATGTCAGTATAAAGTTTACTCTCCGTGTTATGTCAGTATAAGGTTTACTCTCCGTGTTATGTCAGTATAAAGTTTACTCTCCGTGTTGATGTCAGTATAAGGCTTACTCTCCGTGTTATGTCAGTATAAGACTTACTCTCCGTGTTGATGTCAGTATACAGTTTACTCTCCGTGTTATGTCAGTATAAGGCTTACTCTCCGTGTTGATGTCAGTATAAAGTTTACTCTCCGTGTTATGTCAGTATAAGGCTTAATCTCCGTGTTGATGTCAGTATAAGGTTTACTCTCCGTGTTGATGTCAGTATAAGGCTTACTCTCCGTGTTGATGTCAGTATAAGACTTACTCTCCGTGTTGATGTCAGTATAAGGTTTACTCTCCGTGTTGATGTCAGTATAAGACTTACTATCCGTGTTGATGTCAGTATAAGACTTACTCTCCGTGTTATGTCAGTATAAGACTTACTCTCCGTGTTATGTCAGTATAAGGCTTACTCTCCGTGTTGATGTCAGTATAAGGCTTACTCTCCGTGTTGATGTCAGTATAAGGCTTACTCTCCGTGTTATGTCAGTATAAGATTTACTCTCCGTGTTGATGTCAGTATAAGGCTTACTCTCCGTGTTATGTCAGTATAAGGCTTACTCTCCGTGTTATGTCAGTATAAGGCTTACTCTCCGTGTTGATGTCAGTATAAGACTTACTCTCCGTGTTGATGTCAGTATAAGGCTTACTCTCCGTGTTGATGTCAGTATAAGGCTTACTCTCCGTGTTGATGTCAGTATAAGGCTTACTCTCCGTGTTGATGTCAGTATAAGGTTTACTCTCCAAGATTTAAATGTACACTTGAACACTTCAAGAATATTTTGTGGAGTATCTGCCCGTATGGAGTAGAACACGGCTTCTATGAGTGAGATCTGGATTCAATCCACAGTAAGTCAATGGAATTTGTAGATGTTTTATACCTGGTTTTTGTAGATCTTTTATATATGGTTTTTGTAGATGTTTTATATCTGGTATTTGTAGATGTTTTATATATGGGTTTTGCAGATGTTTTATACCTGGTTTTTGTAGATGTTTTATAAGTGGTTTTTGTAGATGTTTTATAAGTGGTTTTGTAGATGTTTTATATATGGTTTTGTAGATATTTTATAACTGGTTTTTGTAGATGTTTTATATATGGTTTTTGTAGATGTTTTATATATTGTAGATATCGTTAATTGTAAAGATATCGTTAATTGTAAAGATATCGTTAATTGATAGTTAATTGTATAGCTAATTGTATAGTTAATTGTATTAATTATATATTAATTGCGTCGATATTGGGTGTATGTAGTAAACATGTTGTTTACATTTCCTAGATGACCTGGCTCTATAAAAATTGTTTGACCTCTGACTCAGTGACTCAGCAGATGCGTCTGAGCTAGTAAATTAGCGCTATCATTAGAACCACGCCCCACATCAGGCGTTGTGAGTATATTTGTTATACAACTAGTGTGCTCACCACGGAGGTGTACAAAGACTGACTTCTCGGTCAAAACATACACAAGTTCTTGGTTACTACACAGGTCTACACATATATGTGTGTATGTACATCACATACAGACATATACTCGTATAATACATAGACGTATATACACATATAATGTACATGTGCGTACAGATAAATAAACACGTGCGCGCACATACAATACACGCATACATACCTGTATTAACATACAGCAGATGAGTACACAGAAAACAGACATACACAGATGCATGCACATACAGTACACAAATACATACCAGTTTTACGTACAGTACTTAAATAATATATGTACATGCACATACAATAGAGACATGTACACAATAGCTGTATAAATGTACACAATAGCTTTATAGTTAACTATTGACTGTGATGTACTTGGTTTTTCAATGGTCCAACACTGGTTGCAATCTAACCCTTCAACTTGATATATTTTGTATTACACAAGTCAGTATATGACTGAGACATCTATAGATTTCTTCTCTACCCAGGACAGAAGTCAGTATATGACTGAGACATCTATAGACTTCTTCTCTACCTAGGACAAAAGTCAGTATATGACTGAGACATCTATAGATTTCTTCTCTACATAAGGCAGAAGTCAGTATATGACTGAGACATCTATAGATATCTTCTCTACCCAAGGCAGAAGTCAGAAGTGGACTGTACTAGCACTAAAGGGCTAAACGATTTCTGTGCTGCTCAGTAATACAGCAACCAAAGTATGGATGGTTTACAGAGCTAATCCCTCGCTATCACATAACTCGTAATCACGAAGTAACATAGTTTTACAAAGTACAAAAACGAGATACAGTGACGTTCCGATCAAAAGGTCTTCATCAAATAGAAGATACAAGAACAACACAGGATACAGGATAACGCTTGTATAAACAACAGATATGATCAACAAATGAGAGCTTGTATAAACAACAGATATGATCAACAAATGAGAGCTTGTATAAACAACAGATATGATCAACAAATGAGAGGATGTATATTCCGATTTCTGACTTTCTTCAAATAAAAATCTGTGATTTAAAATGAAAAATTAAATAAATGGGAAAACTTGACATAGTAGATTTTTAAAAAAAAATT
The DNA here is from genome assembly GCA_020796225.1 of Arion vulgaris. Classification (NCBI taxonomy): domain Eukaryota; kingdom Metazoa; phylum Mollusca; class Gastropoda; order Stylommatophora; family Arionidae; genus Arion; species Arion vulgaris. Next base: position 1,620,275 of record CM036766.1, read on the forward strand.
AATAATAATTATAAATGCGAGCACACAAATACACACACAGATATATACACATACAGAGAGATAAACACACACACACACACAAACATACACATGCACAGAGATACATACACACACACAAACGCAAACACACACACACCCACTCACAAATACAAACACACACACAAACACACACACAAACACACACACACACACACACACATACAAACAAACACACACACGCTATGAAATATCTGTAAACTTGTAGAATGATAAGAAACATTATAAACAGATAACATGAACAGGTAACTTGAACAGGTAACTTGAACAGGTAACATGAACAGGTAACATGAACAGGTAACGAACAGATAACATGAACAGGTAACATGAACAGGTAATGAACAGTAATGAACAGGTAACTTGAACAGGTAACATGAACAGGTAACATGAACAGGTAACATGAACAGGTAACATGAACAGGTAACTTGAACAGGTAACTGACAGTACATACAGGTAACATGAACAGGTAACTTGAACAGGTAACATGAACAGGTAACTTGAACAGGTAACATGAACAGGTAACTTGAACAGGTAACATGAACAGGTAACTTGAACAGGTAACGTGAACAGATAACGTGAACAGATAACAGGAACAGGTAACACAAACAGATAACAGGAACAGGTAACACGAACAGATAACAGGAACAGGTAACACAAACAGATAACAGGAACAGGTAACATGAACAGGTAACATGAACAGGTAACATGAACAGATAACATGAACAGATAACTTGAACAGATAACATGAACAGATAACATGAACAGGTAACACAAACAGATAACAGGAACAGGTAACACAAACAGATAACATGAACAGGTAACATGAACAGGTAACTTGAACAGATAACAGGAACAGGTAACATGAACAGATAACATAAACAGGTAACACACAAAGATAACATGTACAGGTAACACGAACAGGTAACACGAACAGGTAACACAAGCAGATAACGTGAATATATAACATAAACAGGTAACATGAACAGGTAAAATGTGAGTGTGTCATGAGCAGATAGTGAAGCAGTAAGCAATACTATAACAAAGAAAACGTCAACAATAACAAGTTCTAATCAACAAAAATCATGAAATTTAGAAAAGCATATTTCTACAGAAATATCTAGATCAACGCAACCATTTTCAACATAATTTAGAAAAGCATATTTCTACAGAAATATCTAGATCAACGCAACCATTTTCAACATTTTACATGCTTGCTTTACCGAGTTATGAGTTCGATTTCAAAAGTTAGTTTAAAAAATAGATATATTTCATAGCATTATCATTCAGCAATTTGACTAATTAGCTGAGCTTGCACAGCGGTAAGCAAGACACAAAAATTTATCATTGTACAATTTCTGAACGGAGAATATCAATCAAAAAATCAACTGCACATTTATTTTATTTCCAAACTATACGAGGAAAATTTAGTTGGGTTTTTTTTGTATCATAAAATTATCAATTTCGTGCAGATTATTTTCTGCCAAAAAAAATATACAATTTAAAAATCTGAAAGAATAAACTACCCCGTGTTAATACCATGAGGTATATTTGTGAATACAAGTGTTAGGCATGTATTTTTGTTATTAACATTGTGCTATTAACCAATAACCAATATTAACATTGTGCTAAAGAGTAACCAATATTAACATTGTCATATTAACCAATAACCAATATTAACATTGGCTAAAGGTGGTAACAATTAAGGCAGACATATTAACTTACAAGTGTTGTTCAATCAGTGAAATCTGAGTCCACCTGAGAGCCGCTACGGTCGGGAAAAAATCTACACAAAAATCTGGCGTGCGTCACAGAACAAAAAGTGAGAGCGACACATGTTGTAATCATGAAATTTATAACAGATTATTTCTACAGAAATGTGTAGATCAACACAACCTTTTTCTCATAAAAATGTGGAAAATTTCATCTCATAAAAATGTGGAAAATTTCATTTCATAAAATTGGAAAATCTCATCTCATAAAAATGTGGAAAATCTCATCTCATAAAAATGTGGAAAATCTCATCTCATAAAATGTGATAATGTCATCTCATAAAAATGGAGAATTCATCTCATAAAATGTGAAATCTCATCAAATTTCATCTCATAGAAATGTGGAAAATCTCATCTCATAAAAATGTCGATAAATCAAAATCATCTCATAAAAATGTGGAAAATCTCATCAAATCTCATTCATAAAAATGTGGAAAATCTCATCAATCTCATCATAAAAATGTGGAAAATTCATCAAAATCTCATCTCATAAAATGTGGAAAATCTCATCAAATCTATCATAAAAATGTGGAAATCTCATCAAAATCTCAAAATGTGGAAAACTCTCAATCTATATCATAAAAATGTGGAAAATCATCAAATCTCATCAAAAAATGTGGAAATCATCAAAATCTCATCATAAATGTGGAAAATCTCATCAAAATCTCTATCATAAAAATGTGAAAATCTCATCAAAATCTCATAAAAATGTGGAAAATCTCATCAAAATCTCATTTCATAAAAATGTGGAAAATCTCATCAAAATCTCATATCATAAAAATGTGGAAAATCTCATCAAAATCTCATTAAAAATGTGGAAAATCTCATCAAAATCTCATTTCATAAAAATGTGGAAAATCTCATCAAAATCTCATATCATAAAAATGTGGAAAATCTCATCAAAATCTCATATCATACAAATGTGGAAAATCATCAAAATTTCATATCATAAAAATATGAAAAATCTCATCAAAATCTCTTTAAAAAATGTGGAAAATCTCGAAATCGAGTTGTCGAAGAAATCGAGTAGTTTTTAGTTTTGATAACAAAAATCAAAAGTAGATAAACTTAACAATTAATTTGAGGAAGAAATCGAGTAGTTCTGATAAACAAAAATATGGAGCAAAAATGGTGCCTCCTACCGCCAGCTTTGAATACGCTGTGCCCTCCTACCGCCAGCTTTGAATACGCTGTGCAGATTAATATATAATGATACTCTTTATATTTATAGCATTGGATAAAAGAAAGTAAATAAGTCAGTTTTTAGATTTCTAATTTTATCTGCAAGTTTCAACATCCATCTCGTCTAGGACATGATGACACACATCAGTAACAGACTTTGGGTTTTTTTTTTAACTTATCTCGTGCCGTCTCACTCTCTCTCTCTCTCTCTCTCCCTCTCTCTTTCTCACTCATTTATCTAAAACTTTATAAATAAAGATTGCCATGTTTATATGCAAGTGAACTTGATCAGTGTAGATAGGTAAACTCACATTTGATAGTGTCGTAGTCTTCTCAACGTGTTAGAGATCTCACAATGAAAATGAAAATCGTGGCATATCCCAAAGGACGTAGCCATCAACCACAGTAAACAAGACGTTGATTTTCTAGGCACCACTTATACGTTCAGTAGTTTGCCATTGCTTTCTGAACGGGTGGCGCCATCGTCCTTTGTTAAAATCAACGGAAACGATTTGCAAGCAAACTGTCCACAGCGTGATTCGAACTCAGAACGTCGGGATTAATAGACCGAGTCACTAACCCCTAGGCCACAGACGCCACTGATCTCACAATACTAGACTTTAAAATCTGAATATGAGATGACCAATTCTCTTACTTACTAATTTTCCTTACTTTACTCTGCGAGTCTGGAAACATATTACAGCTGGGCAGACAGTCATATATTTATGCCTGGTACCACTCTTAATGTTACGACGCCAGCGCTCTAGCTTACTGGCTACTCCTAACGCACATTGTACACATACCACCAGCTGCCTACTTACTCAGTTCTGATCTTCCAGATCTGTAAGAGGTTCAGCTGACTAACATGGGCAACACATATCCTTGGTTTGGGAACATAGAACAATCTCAGACTTATAATTGCTGGGCAGATGACGCTCATCAGCCCGGGAGGGCAGGTCGTCTACGGGTTGCTGCCCTGAAAGAAAATAGCAGCCTGCTGTCTTGTAGGTTTTGGCTGGGGACAGCAAAAGGCTAACGGAGAGCGAACACAGTAAGCGCTGGTTGAAATCGAACACACCGCCGAAGGATAAGCACCTGAGCTCCAATAGGTACTGAAGGCTTGTGCATGTACATCCGTTCTTGATGTTTGGCTGCTTATATATCACAATAGAATGATAAAGCGGCCTAAGAACGATCGCGAGAGAGACTTATAATTTGTTTTTCCATTGAAAGTCAGATATATTGAGTGGTTGTGATCACGATTTGACCATAGGTGGAAGGTGTTCAATTCCCGAGATGCTACATTCTCTAATGTCTCTAACTGACATTGAATACCAAGATCACAAAGAAAAGCTTCTTCATTGCTAGAAAGAGCCAATACTGACATATGAATGCGAATCATGGACAATTGATAATCATTATCAAATAGCTTGTCATGTGCAGAGCATTGTTACTCTAACAGTCCATCGTAATTTCTCTCTCTCATAAGCCAGTTCTCCCTCCTCTGCAGCCGTCATGCTTAAATCATCAGTTATAGCATGAATCCATCTTCTCCGTGGTCTTCCTATTCTCATCTTTGCCTGGATACATTTGTTTTCCAAAACGGTCTTCCCAACCTTTCATGTTTTTTAATATGAATTTTTCTCATTATTATTTGCAGCATCAGGTGGGTTTTTTTTTAAATTGTGAGTTCTGTCTGGATATACCTATTTATTCTCTTATCTGTTCATGATATACAGATGTGAGTTCTGTCTGGATATACCTATTTATTCTCTTATCTGTTCATGATATACAGATGTGAGTTCTGTCTGGATATACCTATTTATTCTCTTATCTGTTCATGATATACAGATTTCGGGTATTTCTTACTGTCAGAAACTGACAAGGTTAACATATTTTTATCTTCTCAAATGAGGACGCTTATCCAAATATTAAATTTCATTTTAATTGTGTTCTCTGTATATTTTTCTGAATACCTAATCTCTTTTAGAATGTCTTTCTTTAACATCAAATTTCCATCAAATTTCCATCAAATTGTCTGTATGTGAAATGTTTGAAATTAAATTTGACAATAGAAATTGACGGATTCATACTAAAAGACGATTTCTTGCATTATTTCATTGGTCCATAGATTCAAGGAAAAAGTCTTTCTATCAAAGCATTGTGTGATGGAATAGCAAAGCATTGTGTGGTGGAATAGCAAAGCATTGTGTGGTGGAATATCAAAGCATTGTGTGATGGAATAGCAAAGCATTGTGTGATGGAATAGCAAAGCATTGTGTGATGGAATAGCAAAGCATTGTGTGGTGGAATAGCAAAGCATTGTGTGATGGAATAGCAAAGCATTGTGTGATGGAATAGCAAAGATGAACTGTGATATCTTTATAATTTCAGTGTTACATTTCCCTACTCCTACAGTTTTCTATATAGTCACAGAACTTTGTTTTGTGATATCACTTGATTTCTATAGGTGGATGCGCTAATTTCTCCAGATTACAGTACTGATCCCGGCAGTTTGAATCATCTATGTGTACACGTTTGTTAGTCAAAAATCTGATAGAAGCTTCCATATTTTCCCATGACATGTCATCACAAACCAAGCCCCTTGAAACATGACAATTCACTCATTTGTTAGACAGACACATCTTGATGTATTCCAAACATCCTTCATAAAGTGATTACTCATTTGTTAGACAGACACATCTTGATGTATTCCAAACATCCTTCATAAAGTGATTACTCATTTGTTAGACAGACACATCTTGATGTATTCCAAACATCCTTCATAAAGTGATTACTCATTTGTTAGACCCATATCTTGAGGTATTCCAAACATCCTTCATAAAGTGATTACTCATTTGTTAGACAGACACATCTTGATGTATTCCAAACATCCTTCATAAAGTTATTACTCATTTGTTAGACAGACATATCTTGAGGTATTCCAAACTTCCTTCATAAAGTGATCACTCATTTGTTAGACAGACACATCTTGATGTATTCCAAACATCCTTCATAAAGTGATTACTCATTTGTTAGACAGACATATCTTGAGGTATTCCAAACTTCCTTCATAAAATGCTTGCACATTATTATAGAACTCTTTAACTTTGTCTTCATCGACATCACTTTCCAACTCTTTGATCATATCTTTCACATTTCTTTTTATATCTTTCACATTTCAATGAATGAAGTTTTTGTTTGTTTCTTCCTTCTAACGTGTCTGGCACTGATGAGTAAATCTTCTAATGTGTCTGGCACTGATGAGTAAATCTTTATGACATCATTCAATCAATGACTTTCATTTTCTATATCACTGATGTGAGGATGAAACAAACACTGATCATTGATTGAATATAGTGCAAATACACTTCACTTCAAGAATTCTTGAAGTAGTTCTTCAAAACAGCAGAGACAAAAACGAACAATAGACTTCTCACACGATATAACACGATACACACACTTCAATGTCTCACACGATATAACACGATACACACACTTCAATGTTTCACACGATATAACACGATACACACACTTCAATGTCTCACACGATATAACACGATACACACACTTCAATGTCTCACACGATATAACACGATACACACACTCTACAATGTGAAAGAAAGACAGAAGCAGAAGGAAACACACAGTTTGCTGTAGATATCAGAAGTTGGTGTAATAGACATATAAACCAACTGATATATACAAGAGTAAAGTACACCAATGTGCATACATGTTTTGTTTGCTCTGATAAATCTGAACAGTTTCCCAAAGATTATAGATTATGTTTCCAGTGATAAGTTAGAAAACCAAATTGTAGACAGTTACCACGTGGTTACCGCATAATGTTGCTTACAGTTTGTTACATTTGGTCTTGGCTTGTCACATTACGGTCAAATCTTCCAGTTTCCAAAATGTTTGCGGACACTCAGATTTATTCATGAAATGAGGACGTTTCCGCAAAAATGAGCACATATGGCAACCCTAAAGTGCATTTCAAAACTCATGCTCATATTTGAAATTCTGTAAGCCTGGAGCCATTTAACGTAAAGAGATGATATTTTGCAAAGTGCTCTGTTAATCGTTTTGACATTGCAAGGAAATAATTGCAATGAAAACAAACAGCTGGTTTTCACTTTAGCTTATATGCGGTATATAAAAAACATCAAACATGAATTAGACATACATTTGAAACGCTTACAGTAGCTTTATTGTTGCGTAATTTTAAAAACTTCAATATCCACGTGTTTTTAGTGTTTTCCGTTATTTACCGGAAGACCAAAAGTGTTTACAATTGAACGGACAAAGTTACGTTTAGTTTTTCGAAGGTCATTTCAATAGCCTCATTCCTTTCAGAGGCGTGCACATTGTAGGGACTTTACACTGAGTATAAGAGTAAATTTTGTGATACTGCAAAGCATCACAATGCAAATGTATCAATATTTTTGTATAGAAGCTAAGGGTGAGAGCATTTCTATCCCCGAGCAGAGGACAATGTGCGTTTTGGGAGTAAATCAACGTACATTCAGTCGCTGGATCCAAGACTTTTCACGTACATGTGCAATGCAACCAAGAACGCAAGATAGAAAGAAAGTCATAGATAGTTTTGATAGAGAGTTTATTCGAAGAGAATTGTGTTGAATGTTTGAGTTGAAAGAAACAGTGATATTAAGGAAATTAAAGATGGCGGCTTAGAAAGAACAACTACATCGATGTGTCTAAATCTATATTATGGAGAGCTAGGAAGGAAGGGGGGCGAGGGGTAGGGGGAGCAGGTTTCAAATTTAGAAAATATGCTGGTGGAAGAAACATTATCTGTGAGAAACCACATCTAGTTGTGATGAAAAGCAAATATTTGCGTGAAGTTAGAGAAATATGTCCACAAAGCTATGGCATTGTGTATTTAGATGAAACATGGATTAATGCTCACCACACCAATGAAAACGAATGGCAGTCATCAGATGGAACAATTAAGAAATTAGTAGGCCCACCAAGTGGCAAAGGGCAGCGTTTTATAATTGTACATGCAGGTAGTAGACAAAATGAGCTGTTGAAGAATGCTCAACTCCTATTTGTTTCGAAATCGGCCGATAATCGGGACTGCCACACAGAAAAGAACTGTCATATATTTAGAGAGTGGATTGAGAAAACTATACTTCCGACATTAGATAGGCTCTCTTGTCTGATAATGGATAATGCATCATACCACAATGTAGTGGCACAAGAAGACAAAAGTCCGACGTCGTCTAGTAAATAAAATATACAATACAGATATTTTCATGAGATTGTCATCAATGTACACATCTGGTCCTTTTCAAGACCACCACAATCATCCTGACCTCTTAACATGACAACTTTATCGAAATGAAGGTACAAGTTGAAGTAAAGCCATTTCTTTTTGTATGAATTCCACTCACGCGAAAAATGTGGATACACCTATGACTTATCAAAAGTTGCAAATTTGTTATATTACTGTAAATTCTATTATGTGCTACCAAAATAATTATTAGGTAGTCAAAGATCAAAGAAAATCGTCGCTTGAGTAAAACGGATGTACCTACATAAATTTAAATTATATATTCGTAATGTCATTGGAAATCGAACACCACATGCAAAATTACGTTGTATTTCATACAAGGGTTATTGAGATATTAGAAGAAGTTTGTGTTCACGAGATTTGAAACACACTATAGTATAACTTATACTCGGAAACAAATACATGCTTTCTCACTGTAATGGTAAATGTCCATGCTTCACACCCATAATTCAATCACTTGGAAATAATGGTAGTAAAAAAACAGATAGTATCATTTCTGGAAGCCACAAAGATGTGGTTAAAGAGGAGAATACTAAGAGTTCCATGGATTGTTAGAATGACTAATGTTGATATGTTGACCGAGGTCAAGACACAGAGAAAACTTATTCATAATTTCAGAAGGAGAAAATCCTCATTTTTCAGACATGTAATGAGAGAGTGTGTCAGCGTCTGTAGCTTGAGCAGGTAGTGAGTGTCTGTAGCTTGAGCAGTAGTGAGTGTCTGTAGCTTGAGCAGTAGTGAGTGTCTGGCGCAGTAGTGAGGTCTGTGTTGAGCAGTAGTGAGTGTCTGTAGCTTGAGCAGTAGTGAGTGTCTGTAGCTTGAGCAGGTAGTGAGTGTCTGTAGCTTGAGCAGGTAGTGAGTGTCTGTAGCTTGAGCAGGTAGTGAGTGTCTGTAGCTTGAGCAGTAGAGAGTGTCTGTAGCTTGAGCAGTAGTAAGTGTCTGTAGCTTGAGCAGTAGTGAGTGTCTGTAGCTTGAGCAGTAGTGAGGGTCTGTAGCTTGAGCAGTAGTGAGCGTCTGTAGCTTGAGCAGTAGTGAGTGTCTGTAGCTTGAGCAGTAGTGAGTGTCTGTAGCTTGAGCAGGTAGTGAGTGTCTGTAGCTTGAGCAGTAGTAAGTGTCTGTAGCTTGAGCAGTAGTGAGTGTCTGTAGCTTGAGCAGTAGTGAGTGTCTGTAGCTTGAGCAGTAGTGAGTGTCTGTAGCTTGAGCAGGCAGTGAGTGTCTGTAGCTTGAGCAGGTAGTGAGTGTCTGTAGCTTGAGCAGTAGTGAGTGTCTGTAGCTTGAGCAGTAGTGAGTGTCTGTAGCTTGAGCAGTAGTGAGTGTCTGTAGCTTGAGCAGTAGTCAGTGTCTGTAGCTTGAGCAGTAGTGAGTGTCTGTAGCTTGAGCAGTAGTGAGTTTCTGTAGCTTGAGCAGTAGTGAGTGTCTGTAGCTTGAGCAGTAGTGAGTGTCTGTAGCTTGAGCAGTAGTGAGTGTATGTAGCTTGAGCAGGTAGTGAGTGTCTGTAGCTTGAGCAGTAGTGAGTGTCTGTAGCTTGAGCAGGTAGTGAGTGTCTGTAGCTTGAGCAGTAGTAAGTGTCTTTAGCTTGAGCAGTAGTGAGTGTCTGTAGCTTGAGCAGTAGTGAGTGTCTGTAGCTTGAGCAGTAGTCAGTGTCTGTAGCTTGAGCAGTAGTGAGTGTCTGTAGCTTGAGCAGTAGTGAGTTTCTGTAGCTTGAGCAGTAGTGAGTGTCTGTAGCTTGAGCAGTAGTGAGTGTCTGTAGCTTGAGCAGTAGTGAGTGTATGTAGCTTGAGCAGGTAGTGAGTGTCTGTAGCTTGAGAAGGTGGTGAGTGTCTGTAGCTTGAGCAGTAGTGAGTGTCTGTAGCTTGAGCAGTAGTGAGTGTCTGTAGCTTGAGCAGTAGTGAGTGTCTGTAGCTGAGCAGTAGTGAGTGTCTGTAGCTTGAGGTAGTGAGTGTCTGTAGCTTGAGCAGGTAGTGAGTGTCTGTAGCTTGAGCAGTAGTGAGTGTCTGTAGCTTGAGCAGTAGTGAGTGTCTGTAGCTTGAGCAGTAGTGAGTGTATGTAGCTTGAGCAGTAGTGAGCGTCTGTAGCTTGAGCAGGTAGTGAGTGTCTGTAGCTTGAGCGGGTAGTGAGTGTCTGTAGCTTGAGCAGTAGTGAGTGTCTGTAGCTTGAGCAGAAGTGAGTGTCTGTAGCTGGAGCAGTAGTGAGTGTCTGTAGCTTGAGCAGTAGTGAGTGTCTGTAGCTTGAGCAGTAGTGAGTGTCGGTAGCTTGAGCAGTAGTGAGTGTCTGTAGCTTGAGCAGTAGTGAGTGTCTGTAGCTTGAGCAGTAGTGAGTGTCTGTAGCTTGAGCGGGTAGTGAGCTTGATCACAACCCAAGCGTACCTGGTTCAAACTTCGCGGCGAGCAGGTTTGGAAGTAAATTAGTTCCCTTGGATTTTTACAAACTGTTAACGTACACCCCACCGTTCAGAAAGTGATGGCAAACTACTGAACGTATAAATGGTGCCTAGAAAGTCGACGACTCGTTGACTGTTGTTGATGGTTACATCCTATAAAAGATATGCTACTATTTTCATTGTCAATGAGAGATTTAAACACATAGTGACAGCTGACATAGTGACAGCTGACATAGTGACATCCGACATAGTGACATCTGACATAGTGACATCCGACATAGTGACATCCGACATAGTGACATCTGACATAGTGACATCAGACATAGTGACATCTGACATAGTGACATCCGACATAGTGACATCCGACATAGTGACATCTGACATAGTGACAGCTGACATAGTGACAGCTGACATAGTGACATCCGACATAGTGACATCCGACATAGTGACATCTGACATAGTGACATCTGACATAGTGACATCTGACATAGTGACATCCGACATAGTGACAGCTGACATAGTGACATCTGACATAGTGACATCTGACATAGTGACATCCGACATAGTGACATCCGACATAGTGACATCTGACATAGTGACAGCCGACATAGTGACAGCCGACATAGTGACAGCTGACATAGAGACATCTGACATAGTGACATATGACATAGTGACATCCGACATAGTGACATCCGACATAGTGACATCTGACATAGTGACATCCGACATAGTGACATCTGACATAGTGACATCCGACATAGTGACATCCGACATAGTGACATCTGACATAGTGACAGCTGACATAGTGACAGCTGACATAGTGACAGCCGACATAGTGACATCCGACATAGTGACATCTGACATAGTGACATCTGACATAGTGACATCCGACATAGTGACATCCGACATAGTGACAGCTGACATAGTGACATCTGACATAGTGACATCTGACATAGTGACATCCGACATAGTGACATCCGACATAGTGACATCTGACATAGTGACAGCCGACATAGTGACAGCCGACATAGTGACAGCTGACATAGAGACATCTGACATAGTGACATATGACATAGTGACATCGCATAGTGACAGCTGACATAGTGACAGCCGACATAGTGACATCTGACATAGTGCATCTACGCATAGTGACATCGACATAGTGACATCCGACATAGTGACAGCTGACATAGTGACAGCCGACATAGTGACAACTGACATAGTGACATCCGACATAGTGACAGCCGACATAGTGACAGCCGACATAGTGACATCTGACATAGTGACATCTGACATAGTGACATCCGACATAGTGACAGCTCACATAGTGACAGCCGACATAGTGACAGCCGACATAGTGACAGCTGACATAGTGACAGCTGACATAGTGACATCCGACATAGTGACATCTGACATAGTGACAGCTGACATAGTGACAGCCGACATAGTGACAGCTGACATAGTGACAGCTGACATAGTGACAGCTGACATAGTGACAGCCGACATAGTGACAGCTGACATAGTGACAGCTGACATAGTGACAGCAGACATAGTGACATCCGACATAGTGACAGCTGACATAGTGACAGCTGACATAGTGACAGCTGACATAGTGACATCCGACATAGTGACAGCTGACATGTACAGTGACAGCTGCATAGTGACAGCTGACATAGTGACAGCTGACATAGTGACATCCGACATAGTGACAGCTGACATAGTGACAGCTGACATAGTGACAGCTGACATAGTGACAGCCGACATAGTGACAGCTGACATAGTGACATCCGACATAGTGACAGCTGACATAGTGACAGCTGACATAGTGACAGCTGACATAGTGACAGCTGACATAGTGACATCCGACATAGTGACAGCTCACATAGTGACATCCGACATAGTGACAGCTGACATAGTGACATCCGACATAGTGACAGCTGACATAGTGACATCCGACATAGTGACAGCTGACATAGTGACAGCTGACATAGTGACAGCTGACATAGTGACATCCGACATAGTGACAGCTGACATAGTGACAGCTGACATAGTGACATCAGACATAGTGACAGCTCACATAGTGACATCCGACATAGTGACAGCTGACATAGTGACAGCCGACATAGTGACAGCTGACATAGTGACAGCCGACATAGTGACAGCTGACATAGTGACAGCTGACATAGTGACATCCGACATAGTGACAGCTACATGTGACATCCGACATAGTGACAGCTGACATAGTGACATACGACATAGTGACAGCTGACATAGTGACAGCGAGCATGAGTGACAGCTGACGAAGTGAAGCTGACAAGTGACAGTGGACATAGTGACAGCGACATAGTGACATCCGACATAGTGACAGCTGACAAGTGACAGCTGACAAGTGACATCGACAAGTGACAGTGACATAGTGACACCAGACATAGTGACAGCGACATAGTGACAGTGACATAGTGACAGCTGACATAGTGACACGACATAGTGACACTGACATAGTGACATCCGACATAGTGACAGCTGACATAGTGACATCTGACATAGTGACAGCTGACTATAGTGACATGTGATTCATGACAACGACATAGTGACAGCTGACAAGTGACATCCTGACATAGTGACGCTGATAGTGACAGTCTGACATAGTGACAGCCGACATAGTGACAGCTGACATAGTGACATCCGACATAGTGACAGCTGACATAGTGACATCCGACATAGTGCAGCTGTAGGACAGCTGACAGTGACATCCGACATAGTGACAGCTCCATGTGACATCCGACATGTGACAGCTGACATAGTGACATCGACATAGTGACAGCTGACATGAGTGACAAGCCGACATAGTGACGGAAGTGACGCTGACATAGTGACATCGACATAGTGACAGCTGACATAGTGACAGCTGACATTGACAGCGACATAGTAACAGCTGACATAGTGACAGCCGACATAATTAATGGGAGATGAGTTAGAGGAGGACAGAAAGAGAGAGGAGAGAGAGACGGAGGAGAAAGAGGGGAGAAGGGAGAAAGAAAGAGAGGGGAGAAGAGAGAGAAAAAGAGAGAAAGAGAAGAAAGAGAAGGAGAGAGAGAGAGAGAAAGAAAGAGAGGGAGAGAGAGAGAGAGAGAATGAAAGAGAAGGAGAGAAAGAAAGAGAGGGAGAGAGAGAAAGAGAGGGAGAAAGAGAGAAAGCTAGAGAGAGAGAGGTAGAGAAAGAGAGAGACCATTCTGTTCAGTGTGACTTCATGGCACGGAAGCGTGTCAACATTCTAAATTCTAACTTATAATCAGAACTTCAAAAAAGACATTGTTGTAAATTCTCCTCTAACCGCCATGGCACACACTATGAAACAGAACACTGCACTGAACAAACATGATCGTGGTTGAAGTGCTGCGACCACCCTAACACGATATGCAAACATTGTATTGTTGACGTACTCTGAGACCTAACACAGACTGGAACTAGCGCTAATGTTGGTAGTACTGCTTATGTGTTAATAATGTCTGTGTTATATGAACAATAATACTTCTATAAACCTGTATAAGTCAATGTTACTACGTCCGATATGACATGACAAGAAATGAAACTCAATTGTAACTAGCATCACACAACAGGATGAAATAACATGAAGAAAATAATGAATACAATAGCACATAATAATTGAAATATGAAACAAGTACCTGTATGTAAATCTGAAACTTGTTGGGCTGGAGCAAAGTCCATGAAGTGTTTATGTGAAAGTTTATCTCGGGGAGAGAGAGAGAGCGGTCGTTGGAAAGTCAAGGTGGGCAAGTCGTTGGAAAGTCAAGGTGGGCAAGTCAAGCGATTGTATAAGAAAAGATCAAATATATCAAGATTCTCTCCGATTTGTTACACCATACACTACTTTGTTACATCATACACTACTTTGTTACCCCATACACTACTTTGTTACTTCATACACTACTTTGTTACACCATACACTACTTTGTTACATCATACACTACATTGTTAAAACATACACCACTTTGTTACATCATACACTACATTATTACATAATACACTACATTGTTACCCCATACACTACTTTGTTACATCATACACTACATTATTACATCATACACTACTTTATTACATCATACACTACATTATTACATCATACACTACATTCTTACACCATACACTACATTATTACATCATACACTACATTATTACATCATACACTACATTATTACATCATGCACTATATTATTACATCATACACTACTTTGTTACATCATACACTACATTATTACTCATACACTACATTGTTACCCATACACTACTTTGTTACTCATACACTACATTTTTACTTCATACACTACATTGTTACATCATACACTACTTTGTTACATCATACACTACTTTATTACATCATACACTATTTATTACTCATACACTACTTTGTTACTTCATACACTACTTTATTACATCATACACTACTTTATTACTTCATACACTACTTTGTTACATCATACACTACTTTGTTACTTCATACACTACTTTGTTACTTCATACACTACTTTATTACATCATACACTACTTTGTTACTTCATACACTACTTTTTTACATCATACACTACTTTATTACTCATACACTACTTGTTACTTCATACACTACTTTATTACATCATACACTACTTTATTACTTCATACACTACTTTATTACATCATACACTACTTTGTTACTTCATACACTACTTTGTTACATCATACACTACTTTTTACATCATACACTACTTTGTTACTACATACACTACTTTGTTACATCATACACTACTTTATTACATCATACACTACTTTATTACTTCATACACTACTTTATTACTTCATACACTACTTTATTACTTCATACACTACTTTATTACTTCATACACTACTTTGTTACATCATACACTACTTTGTTACTTCATACACTACTTTGTTACATCATACACTACTTTATTACATCATACACTACTTTGTTACTTCATACACTACTTTATTACAGCATACACTACTTTATTACTTCATACACTACTTTGTTACATCATACACTACTTTGTTACATCATACACTACATTATTACTTCATACACTACTTTGTTACATCATACACTACATTATTACATCATACACTACTTTGTTACATCATACACTACTTTGTTACATCATACACTACATTATTACATCATGCACTACTTTGTTACAGCGTACACTACTTTGTTACTTCATACACTACTTTGTTACTTCATACACTACTTTGTTACTTCATACACCAGGAAAAAACCTGGCCAGCAATGGCGGAATGCGGGAGGACCATTCAGAATCTGAACTGTTTGATTCTGAACACAACTTTGCTAGCGCATTTTCGCCATGTTTGGTCGGATATTTTCCGGTTTCGTTTGCCGAGCTACTGAGTTAGTGCTTGAGCAACGCTGTGAGCTGTGATTGTTACATGGAATGCTTTTGCTGTGTCAACCGTGCGTTTGTTGTGTGTATTCAGAAAATGGCGGACAGCGGTTATGGCGAACAAGCTCAATCTGCCGTATGCAGTTATATTGCGAGTGCAGAAAACTGGATTTTGCCGTGATTGATGTTCCCTTGACAAGAATTGCAATTCAAGTGATGAACAGTTTTGTGTTGCTACATTCGCGACGACCATATGCATTTTATGCGGTGCAGGTTTCTTATTGTGGCGGTACGCGCTGTTTCATTCTGGAATTAGTTCACACAGGAAACTTTTCACAGTTGTTAGCATTTCGTGTGATTTTCATTGGCACAGAAACGGAGCAATTATGGGGTGACCCGTTGCAGTGAAGTTGGAACCGTACTTATGAACTATGAACTATACACTACTTTGTTACCACATACACTACTTTGTTACCACATACACTACTTTGTTACTTCATACACTACTTTATTACTTCATACACTACTTTGTTACTTCATACACTACTTTGTTACCACATACACTACTTTGTTACCACATACACTACTTTGTTACTTCATACACTACTTTGTTACTTCATACACTACTTTGTTACTTCATACACTACTTTGTTACTTCATACACTACTTTGTTACCACATGCACTACTTTATTACTTCATACACTACTTTATTACTTCATACACTACTTTATTACTTCATACACTACTTTATTACTTCATACACTACTTTGTTACATCATACACTACTTTATTACTTCATACACTACTTTATTACTTCATACACTACTTTATTACTTCATACACTACTTTATTACTTCATACACTACTTTATTACTTCATACACTACTTTGTTACATCATACACTACTTTGCTACATCATACACTACTTTATTACTTCATACACTACTTTATTACTTCATACACTACTTTATTACTTCATACACTACTTTGTTACATCATACACTACTTTGTTACTTCATACACTACTTTATTACTTCATACACTACTTTATTACATCATACACTACATTATTACATCATACACTACTTTATTACTTCATACACTACTTTATTACTTCATACACTACTTTGTTACATCATACACTACTTTGTTACTTCATACACTACTTTATTACTTCATACACTACTTTGTTACTTCATACACTACTTTGTTACTTCATACACTACTTTGTTACTTCATACACTACTTTGTTACTTCATACACTACTTTATTACTTCATACACTACTTTGTTACATCATACACTACTTTATTACTTCATACACTACTTTGTTACATCATACACTACTTTGTTACTTCATACACTACTTTGTTACTTCATACACTACTTTGTTACATCATACACTACTTTATTACATCATACACTACTTTATTACTTCATACACTACTTTATTACTTCATACACTACTTTGTTACTTCATACACTACTTTGTTACTTCATACACTACTTTGTTACTTCATACACTACTTTATTACTTCATACACTACTTTGTTACATCATACACTACTTTGTTACTTCATACACTACTTTGTTACTTCATACACTACTTTGTTACTTCATACACTACTTTCTTACTTCATACACTACTTTGTCACATCATACACTACTTTATTACTTCATACACTACTTTATTACTTCATACACTACTTTGTTACTTCATACACTACTTTGTTACTTCATATACTACTTTATTACTTCATACACTACTTTGTTACTTCATACACTACTTTGTTACTTCATACACTACTTTGTTACTTCATACACTACTTTGTTACATCATACACTACTTTGTTACTTCATACACTACTTTGTTACTTCATACACTACTTTATTACTTCATACACTACTTTGTTACATCATACACTACTTTGTTACTTCATACACTACTTTGTTACATCATACACTACTTTGTTACTTCATACACTACTTTATTACTTCATACACTACTTTGTTACCACATACACTACTTTGTTACCACATACACTACTTTATTACTTCATACACTACTTTGTTACATCATACACTACTTTGTTACTTCATACACTACTTTGTTACTTCATACACTACTTTGTTACCACATACACTACTTTATTACTTCATACACTACTTTATTACTTCATACACTACTTTATTACTTCATACACTACTTTATTACTTCATACACTACTTTATTACTTCATACACTACTTTATTACTTCATACACTACTTTGTTACCACATACACTACTTTGTTACCACATACACTACTTTATTACTTCATACACTACTTTATTACTTCATACACTACTTTATTACTTCATACACTACTTTATTACTTCATACACTACTTTATTACTTCATACACTACTTTATTACTTCATACACTACTTTGTTACATCATACACTACTTTGTTACCACATACACTACTTTGTTACTTCATACACTACTTTATTACTTCATACACTACTTTATTACTTCATACACTACTTTGTTACTTCATACACTACTTTGTTACTTCATACACTACTTTATTACTTCATACACTACTTTATTACATCATACACTACTTTATTACTTCATACACTACTTTATTACATCATACACTACTTTATTACTTCATACACTACTTTATTACTTCATACACTCTTATTCTTTACACTACTTTATTACTTCATACACTACTTTATTACTTCATACACTACTTTGTCTTTTAACCAAGATCTAACATTTCTGCTTCATTTCTTGAAATTGGTTTTCTTTTAGAGTCCTTACTTCAAAGTATTCCAGCGAGACGTTGTGCCCTGACAGTTGACATGAAAGTATTCCAGCGAGACGTTGTACCCTGACAGTTGACATGAAAGTATTGGCAAAACACGTAATCACAAAGTACTGTAGTTTTACAAATTTCAAAAACAATGACAAAATACAGCAACGTTTCGACCAACAAGGCCTTTATCAAGGGAAAAGAACAACGAGTGACAAATTTTAAAAACAAATGGACGACCAAAAACAAATGTTTCTAATGAAAATCTGGAAATAAAAACGAAAATCTGGGAATAAAAACGAATAATAACGAAATAAATGTAACACAAAAACACACATAAAAACTAGAAATAGAACGGAAGAGAAACAATGAAAAATCTAGTAAATATATAACTTGAATACATGCAACATATACCCATATAGATTATTAGGCATGGGAAGAGAAAGTACTAAGAAGCATAGGAATGTAATACGTTGAGCCCACGTGGTCGCAAGGTACCATACAAAGAAATCAACCGATTCTCCAGAGCAAATCGACTGCGATCATCGAGGAACACGATCGGATGGTTGTACCTGGACATCGTGAGCTCAAATGGCCAGTATCATTGAAATGGGTGGCTACATGGTTACAGAGCATTGGCGTATGTCGCGCAAGTGTTGGCGAATCGGTCACTGAGCCTCTTGCCTGTCTCGCCGATATAGCCTTGTTACACCGCTTACAGATAATGTCATAGATAAGATTACGGGACTCGCATGTGAAACCATCGTCAATAAGAAACGTGGCTAAAGGAAAGATACAGTACGCGTCTGTATCACATAAGCACATGTATTGCAACGCCGACGACCACACTGGACAGTGCCAAAATGAGTCTGGATAATGGACTTAAGGCGACTGTGTACCAACATATCCTTTGGTGGCTTACAGACGGGACAGAAGTCTTAAGGATATGTTGGTACACAGTCGCCTTAAGTCCAATATCCAGACTCATTTTGGCACTGTTCAGTATGGCCTTCAGCGTTGCAACACGTGTGCTTATGTGATACAGACGCGTACTGTATCTTTCCTTTAGCCACATTTCTTATTGACGATGGTTTCACATGCGAGTCCCGTAATCTTATCTATGACATTATCTGTAAGCGGTGTAACAAGGCTTATATCGGCGAGACAGGCAAGAGGCTCAGTGACCGATTTGTCCAACACTTGCGCGACATACGCCAATGCTCTGTAACCCATGTAGCCACCCATTTCAATGATACTGGCCATTTAGGAGCTCACGATGTCCAGGTCACAGCCATCCGATCGTGTTCCTGTACTTTGTCGCTGTTGCTGTTGCTTTGAATGTTGCTGTATTTTGTCATTGTTTTTGTAATTTGTAAAACTACAGTACTTTGTGATTACGTGTTTTGCCAATCAAATAGTTTTACTGCAGTCTCATCTATTTCATGAAAGTATTCCACGATGACGTTGTACCCTGACAGTTGACATGAAAGTATTTCACGGTGATGTTGTGGCCTGACAGCTGACATGAAGGTATTCCACGTTACGTTGTAGCCTGACAGTTGACATGAAAGTATTCACGGTGACGTTGTACCTGACAGCTGACATGAAGTATTCCACGATGATGTTGTGGTCTGACAGTTGACATGAAAGTATTGCACGATGAAGTTGTACCCTGACAGTTGACATGAAAGTATTCCACGGTGATGTTGTACCTGACAGTAGACATGAAAGTATTCCACGTGATGTTGTTCTGACAGTTGACATGAAAGTATTGCACGAGTGAAGTTGTACCCTGACAGTGACATGAAAGTATTACACGGTGACGTTGTACCTGACAGTTGATATGAAAGTATTCCACGATGATGTTGTACCCTGACAGTTGATATGAAAGTATTCCACGATGATGTTGTACCCTGATAGTTGATATGAAAGTATTCCACGGTGACGTTGTACCCTGACAGTTGATATGAAAGTATTCCACGATGATGGTGTACCCTGACAGTTGATATGAAAGTATTCCACGATGATGTTGTACCCTGACAGTTGATATGAAAGTATTCCACGGTAACGTTGTACCCTGACAGTTGACATGAAAGTATTGCACGGTAACGTTGTGCCCTGACAGTTGACATGAAAGTATTGCACGGTAACGTTGTGCCCTGACAGTTGACATGAAAGTATTCCACGATGATGTTGTACCCTGACAGTTGACATGAAAGTATTCCACGGTGATGTTGTTGCCTGACAGTTGACATGAAAGTATTCCACTGTGATGTTGTACCCTGACAGTTGACATGAAGAAAGTATTCCACGATGACGTTGTACCCTGACAGTTGACATGAAGAAAGTATTCCACGATGACGTTGTACCCTGACAGTTGACATGAAAGTATTCCCCGATGACGTTGTACCCTGACAGTTGACATGAAAGTATTCCACGGTGACGTTGTACCCTGACAGTTGACATGAAAGTATTCCACGGTGACGTTGTACCCTGACAGTTGACATGAAGAAAGTATTCCACGATGACGTTGTACTCTGACAGTTGACATGAAAGTATTCCACGGTGATGTTGTACTGGTAAAGATGTTGTGCTGGTAAATGTGTGTAAACAATTATTTTGTATTATATACCTCTCGTACTGTTATAAATTACATAGGACCTGTGGACAATTTCTCCACACTGCTCTATCCTGGGCGACACGTTTAATCTCTCCATGAAATTGTGTTCGATAATTCTCGCTTCTCTCAGTAAAGTTCGTTTCAGGGTTTCTCTTTGAAGTTCTTTCTTTCTGGAACACTTTTCTCTCCCACTTCAATGTCTGCTTTCTCTCCTACTTCAATGTCTGCTTTCTCTCCTACTTCAATGTCTGCTTTCTCTCCTACTTCAATGTCTGCTTTCTCTCCTACTTCAATGTCTGCTTTCTCTCCTACTTCAATGTCTGCTTTCTCTCCCACTTCAATGTCTGCTTTGTGATTCTTTGATAATTTCTTCTCATAGTATGCCCAACATATCTTCATCTTCTATGTCTTACAACAGATGCTTCGTGGCGAAGTTATCAGTTGATGAGGACTAGCATCATAGCACTCCGGACATGTCCATAGGTGCTCCGATCTCCGCCTCAGCAAATCCAGCAGCCCAACACGCCAATTTAATGTTGATTAATCAATCTCCTTGCATATTTAGAATGTGGTTCTTTTCGGGCTGTACCAATATTGACACCCATCTCTCTCAGTCTGGTCAGCGAGTGGGTTTCGTGACGAAGATAGAGAGAAGGGGAGGGAGAGAGAGAGAGAGAGCGAGCATGATATCTCCTACCTTGAATACGATAACTTTGAGATCTGATACGCTCCCTCCGGTACCCATCCCAACTGAAAGAACATTGTTCCACGTAATTCTATCAACTGTTTGCAGGAAATAACCCAAGGAGATGAGTTATAAGTGGAACATAATTTTCAGAACATAAACGGTGCTAGTATCAGTGACAAGACAAATTGTGGACTCTGCTTAGATGACCTTTACCTGGTCTGATATGTAGGCGGTTGTTACATTCCACAGATCTGCTACTGCTCATGTCTGATATGTCTGAAGTTAGACAACATGAGTAGATAGGAGAGACATACGAGATTGTATTCTTTAATACTGCATTAACCATAACCTATCGGTGTGAAGCATGGTATTTAACAATGCAGTGGAAAAAGCATATATGTGCTTTTGAATATAAGTGTTACAGAAAAGTCGTCCGTATAGCATGGACAGAGAAGAGAACAAATAGAACTGTACAGAAAGAACTCAGAATCAAAGAAAAACTGGCTGATGATATCAATAAGAAAATTGAAGTATTTGGAATGTATCAAGAGGCACGAAGGGTTTGATAAGAATATTATGAGAGAGGATACACCCAAGCAAAGAATTGTATTTGTTGTTTGATTGCTGGAAGATTAAGCCACTATTAGATGGCAGATTAAGCCACTATTATATGGAAGATTAAGCCACTATTAGGTGACAGATTAAGCTACTATTAGGTGGCAGATTAAGCCACTATTATGTGACAGATTAAGCCACTATTATGTGGAAGGTTAAGCCACTATTATGTGACAGATTAAGCCACTATTATGTGACAGATTAAGCCAATATTATGTGGAAGATTAAGCCACTATTATGTGAAGATTAAGCCTATTAGGTGACAGATTAAGACACTATTATGTGGAAGATTAAGCCACTATTATGTGACAGATTAAGCCACTATTAGGTGACAGATTAAGACACTATTAGGTGACAGATTAAGACACTATTATGTGGAAGATTAAGCCACTATTAGGTGACAGATTAAGCCACTATTAGGTCACAGATTAAGCCACTATTATGTGACAGATTAAGCCACTATTATGTGGAAGATTAAGCCACTATTATGTGGCAGATTAAGCCACTATTAGGTGACAGATTAAGCCACTATTATGTGGAAGATTAAGCCACTATTAGGTGGCAGATTAAGCCACTATTAGGTGACAGATTAAACCACTATTGGGTGACAGATTAAGCCACATTAGGGCAGATTGCCACTATTAGGTGGCAGATAAAGCCACTATTAGGTGACAGATTAAGCCACTATTATGAGGAAGATTAAGCCACTATTATGTGGAAGATTAAGCCACTATTAGGTGACAGATTAAGCCACTATTAGGTGACAGATTAAGACACTATTAGGTGACAGATTAAGCCACTATTAGGTGGCATATTAAGCCACTATTATGTGGAAGATTAAGCCACTATTATGTGACAGATTAAGACACTATTATGTGGAAGATTAAGCCACTATTATGGGACAGATTAAGACACTATTATGTGGAAGATTAAGCCACTATTATGTGACAGATTAGCTCACTATTAGGGCAGATTAGCCACTATTATATGGAAGATTGCCACTATTAGGTGACAGATTAGCTACATTAGGTGGCAGATTAAGCCACTATTATGTGACAGATTAAGCCACTATTATGTGGAAGGTTAAGCCACTATTATGTGACAGATTAAGCCACTATTATGTGACAGATTGCATATTATGGAAGATTAGCCACTATTATGTGGAAGATTAAGCACTATTAGGTGACAGATTAAGACACTATTATGTGGAAGATTAAGCCACTATTATGTGACAGATTAAGCCACTATTAGGTGACAGATTAAGACACTATTAGGTGACAGATTAAGACACTATTATGTGGAAGATTAAGCCACTATTAGGTGACAGATTAAGCCACTATTAGGTCACAGATTAAGCCACTATTATGTGACAGATTAAGCCACTATTATGTGGAAGATTGCCACTATTAGTGGCAGATTAAGCCACTATTAGGTGACAGATTAAGCCACTATTATGGGGGAAGATTAGCACTATTAGGTGGCAGATTAGCCACTATTAGGTGACAGATTAAACCACATTGGGTGACAGATTAAACCAATTAGGTGGCAGATTAGCCACTATTAGGTGGCAGATAAAGCCACTATTAGGTGACAGATTAAGCCACTATTATGAGGAAGATTAAGCCACTATTATGTGGAAGATTAAGCCACTATTAGGTGACAGATTAAGCCACTATTAGGTGACAGATTAAGACACTATTAGGTGACAGATTAGCACATTAGGTGGCATATTAGCCACTATTATGTGGAAGATTAAGCCACTATTATGTGACAGATTAAGACACTATTATGTGGAAGATTAAGCCACTATTATGGGACAGATTAAGACACTATTATGTGGAAGATTAAGCCACTATTATGTGACAGATTAAGCCACTATTAGGTGACAGATTAAGCCACTATTATGGGAAGATTGCCACTATTAGGTGACAGATTAAGCCACTATTAGGTGACAGATTAAGCCACTATTAGGTGACAGATTAAGACACTATTAGGCGACAGATTAAGACACTATTAGGTGACAGATTAAGCCACTATTATGTGACAGATTAAGCCACTATTAGGTGACAGATTAAGACACTATTATGTGACAGATTAAGCCACTATTATGTGGAAGATTAAGCCACTATTATGTGACAGATTAAGCCACTATTAGGTGACAGATTAAGCCACTATTATGTGGAAGATTGCACTATTAGGTGACAGATTAAGCCACTATTAGGTGACAGATTAACCACTATTGGTACAGATTAAGCCACTATTAGTTGGCAGATTAAGCACATTAGGTGGCAGATTGCCACTATTAGGTGACAGATTAAGCCACTATTATGTGGAAGATTACGCCACTATTATGTGGAAGATTAAGCCACTATTAGGTGACAGATTAAGCCACTATTAGGTGACAGATTAAGACACTATTATGTGGAAGATTAAGCCACTATTATGTGACAGATTAAGACACTATTATGTGGAAGATTAAGCCACTATTATGTGACAGATTAAGCCACATTATGGACAGATTAGCCACATTAGGTGACAGATTGCCACTATTATGGGAAGATTAAGCCACTATTATGTGACAGATTAGCCACTATTATGTGGAAGATTAAGCCACTATTATGTGGCAGATTAAGCCACTATTAGGTGACAGATTAAGCCACTATTATGTGGAAGATTAAGCCACTATTAGGTGACAGATTAAACCACTATTGGGTGACAGATTAAGCCACTATTAGGTGGCAGATTAGCCACATTAGGTGACAGATTAAACCACTATTGGGTGACAGATTAAGCCACTATTAGGTAGTAGATTAAGCCACTATTAGGTGGCAGATTAAGCCACTATTAGGTGACAGATTAAGCCACTATTATGAGGAAGATTAATCCACTATTATGTGGAAGATTAAGCCACAATTAGGTGACAGATTAAGCCACTATTAGGTGACAGATTAAGACACTATTAGGTGACAGATTAAGCCACTATTAGGTGGCATATTAAGCCACTATTATGTGGAAGATTAAGCCACTATTATGTGACAGATTAAGACACTATTATGTGGAAGATTAAGCCACTATTATGTGACAGATTAAGACACTATTATGTGGAAGATTAAGTCACTATTATGTGACAGATTAAGCCACTATTAGGTGACAGATTAAGCCACTATTATGTGGAAGATTAAGCCACTATTAGGTGACAGATTAAGCCACTATTAGGTGACAGATTAAGCCACTATTAGATGACAGATTAAGACACTAGTAGGCGGCAGATTAAGACACTATTAGGCGACAGATTAAGACACTATTAGGTGACAGATTAAACCACTATTGGGTGAGAGATTAAGCCACTATTAGGTGGTAGATTAAGCCACTATTAGGTGGCAGATTAAGCCACTATTAGGTGACAGATTAAGCCACTATTATGAGGAAGATTAAGCCACTATTATGTGAAGATTAGCCACTATTAGTGACAGATTAAGCCACTATTAGTGACAGATTAAGACACTATTGGTGACAGATTGCCACATTAGGTGGCATATTAAGACACTATTATGTGGAAGATTAAGCCACTATTATGTGACGATTAAGACACTATTATGTGAAGATTAAGCCACTATTATGTGACAGATTAAGACACTATTATGTGGAAGATTAAGCCACTATTATGTGACAGATTAAGCCACTATTAGGTGACAGATTAAGCCACTATTATGTGGAAGATTAAGCCACTATTAGGTGACAGATTAAGCCACTATTAGGTGACAGATTAAGCCACTATTAGGTGACAGATTAAGACACTATTAGGCGGCAGATTAAGACACTATTAGGCGACAGATTAAGACACTATTAGGTGACAGATTAAACCACTATTGGGTGACAGATTAAGCCACTATTAGGTGGTAGATTAAGCCACTATTATGTGGAAGATTAAGCCACTATTAGGTGACAGATTAAGCCACTATTATGAGGAAGATTAAGCCACTATTATGTGGAACATTAAGCCACTATTAGGTGACAGATTAAGACACTATTAGGTGACAGATTAAGCCACTATTAGGTGGCATATTAAGCCACTATTATGTGGAAGATTAAGCCACTATTATGTGACAGATTAAGACACTATTATGTGGAAGATTAAGCCACTATTATGTGACAGATTAAGACACTATTATGTGGAAGATTAAGCCACTATTATGTGACAGATTAAGCCACTATTAGGTGACAGATTAAGCCACTATTAGTGGAAGATTAGCCACTATTAGGTGACAGATTAAGCCACTATTAGGTGACAGATTAAGCACTATTAGTGACAGATTAAGACACTATTAGGCGGCAGATTAAGACACTATTAGGCGACAGATTAAGACACTATTAGGTGACAGATTAAGCCACTATTAGGTGACAGATTAAGACACTATTAGGCGGCAGATTAAGCCACTATTAGACGGCAGATTAAGCTACTTTTAGACGGAAGATGCCCACTTCTTTCAATATAAGACTGGTGTTGTAGATTATAAGTGGTAGTGAGCTCCATTTACAACCCAAGCGTACCTGGTTCAAACTCCACGGCAGGCAGTTTGGAATCAAATTCGCTTCCATGGGATTTTTTACGAAATGTAAAATAAACATCACCCTCAGAAAACAATGGCAAACTACTGAGCGTATAAGAGGTGCCTAGAAAATCATCGATTCGTTTACTGTGGTTGATGGCTACTTCCTGTAATGGATATGCCTCGATCAAAGATAGAACTTGGGACTAGTCCTAAAAATGACAGTTGAGTAATGTGCTTATTGTGTTCTCTGTGTTGATCTCAGTGTAGTCTTGATGAAGAACTCTGTGTTGATCTCAGTGTAGTCCTGATGAAGAACTCTGTGTTGATCTCAGTGTAGTCCTGATGAAGAACTCTGTGTTGATCTCAGTGTAGTCCTGATGAAGAACTCTGTGTTGATCTCAGTGTAGTCCTGATGAAGAACTCTGTGTTGATCTCAGTGTAGTCCTAATGAAGAACTCTGTGTTGATCTCAGTGTAGTCCTGATGAAGAACTCTGTGTTGATCTCAGTGTAGTCCTGATGAAGAACTCTGTGTTGATCTCAGTGTAGTCCCGATGAAGAACTCTGTGTTGATCTCAGTGTAGTCCCGATGAAGAACGCTGTGTTGATCTCAGTGTAGTCCTGATGAAGAACTCTGTGTTGATCTCAGTGTAGTCCTGATGAAGAACTCTGTGTTGATCTCAGTGTAGTCCTGATGAAGAACTCTGTGTTGATCTCAGTGTAGTCTTGATGAAGAACTCTGTGTTGATCTCAGTGTAGTCCTGATGAAGAGCAACAACTGAGCAGCCATTTACACTATCGCTGTTTGTTTATCTGGCCACGAAAACGTATCATACATCAACCCGTGGGTCAATCTGTCGGGAATGTGACCTTCACTGAGATTTGTCCTGGGGAATGTGACCTCACTCTACACTGAGATCTCGTCCTGGGGAATGTGACCCTCACTCTACACTGTGAAGATCACTGACGCTAAGAGACAAGTCATCAGAGATTAGATAACCTGCGTGTTACATCAGCTTGTAGTTCTAATCTCCAGTCTAGAAACATGTGCATGTTAGTTACTCAAGTGGACAGCTTCTGTCTCTAGTTCCAGTCTAAAACATGTAAGTTACTCAAGTGGATAGCTTCTGTCTCTAGTTCCAGTCGAATATGTTAGTTACTCAAGTGGATAGCTTCTGTCTCTAGTTCCAGTCTAGAATATGTTAGTTACTCAAGTGGATAGCTTCTGTCTCTAGTTCCAGTCTAGAATATGTTAGTTACTCAAGTGGATAGCTTCTGTCTCTAGTTCGTTCCCCTTTTAAAACCATCAAATCATCTGTGTGCACTTGTGTCAACTTTCAACCCAAGACATCAGTATATTGGGTTACATCAAGGTTGATATCATCCTACTATTCTGTCTTTCAATATGACTTACAAGAGTACAAGCGAGTCGAGAAATTAGTGATAAGTTGCCCACCTCTGTTCCATCTCTTTCTCTCTCTCGTAACGCACACATGGATACATAGAACGTCTAGCATACATACACACATGGATACATAGAACATCTAGCATACATACACACATGGATACATAGAACGTTAGCATCATACATACACACATGGTTACATAGAACGTGTAGCATACATACACACATGGTTACATAGAACGTGTAGCATACATACACACATGGATACATAGAACGTCTAGCATACATACACACATGGTTACATAGAACGTGTAGCATACATACACACATGGATACATAGAACGTGTAGCATACATACACACATGGTTACATAGAACGTGTAGCATACATACACACATGGTTACATAGAACGTCTAGCATACATACACACATGGTTACATAGAACTCAGTACACATACACACATGGTTACATAGAACAGTAGCATACAACACACACATGGTTACATAGAACGTCTAGCATACATACACACATGGTTACATAGAACTGTAGCTACATACACACATGGTTACATAGAACGTCTAGCATACAACACACATGGTTACTAGAACGTGTAGCATACATAACACATGGATCCATCATAGATGAGCTACATACACACATGGTTACATAGAACGTGTAGCATACATACACACATGGTTACATAGAACGTCTAGCATACATACACACATGGTTACATAGAACATGTAGCGTACATACACACATGGTTACATAGAACGTCTAGCATACATACACACATGGTTACATAGAACATGTAGCATACATACACACATGGTTACATAGAACGTCTAGCATACATACACACATGGTTACATAGAACGTGTAGCATACATACACACATGGTTACATAGAACGTCTAGCATACATACACACATGGTTACATAGAACGTCTAGCATACATACACACATGGTTACATAGAACATGTAGCGTACATACACACATGGTTACGTAGAACGTGTAGCATACATACATACACACATGGTTACATAGAACATGTAGCGTACATACACACATGGTTACATAGAACGTGTAGTATACAAACAAACACACCTACCTTACACAGACGTGTGCACGATGACAGAAACACATCACATCCCCATCAAAGACTAAAACTGAAACAATAAATGATGGCACTAACAAGGAATTCAATCAAGAGGGACTTGTTGGCCTAGTCTGACTTTTATTTCTATGACCAAATGTAGAGACAGACAACACGTAGAGACAGACAACACGTAGTTACAGACAACACGTAGTTACAGACAACGTGTAGACAATACTAGAACAATGATAAGAAGACAAACTGGAGACACAGAGTTGAAACAAGATGTCACACAGACAGACAGACACACAGACAGACATATAATCATAATCACAAGACATAGACAAACAAGAATAGATATAGTTTGATCATATTCAACAACAACAACAGCAACAACAACAACAACATATTTATGTCTCGTTGTCTTATTGATCTTTTAGTTGTTGTACTACAGTCTAGCTAGTTGTTGTTGATACAGTCTAGCTAGTTGTTGTTGATACAGTCTAGCTAGTTGTTGGTGATACAGTCTAGCTAGTTGTTGGTGATACAGTCTAGCTAGTTGTTGTTGATACAGTCTAGCTAGTTGTTGATGATACAGTCTAACCAGTTGTTGATGATACAGTCTAACCAGTTGTTGTTGATACAGTCTAACTAGTTGTTGTTGATACAGTCTAATCAGTTGTTGTTGATACAGTCTAACCAGTTGTTGGTGATACAGTCTAACTAGTTGTTGATGATACAGTCTAACGAGTTGTTGATACAGTCTAACCAGTTGTTGGTGATACAGCTACTAGTTGTTGTTGATACAGTCTAACTAGTTGTTGGTGATACAGTCTAACCAGTTGTTGGTGATACAGTCTAACTAGTTGTTGTTGATACAGTCTAACCAGTTGTTGGTGATATCTAACAGTAGTCGCAGTCGGTGTGAGAACACTGATCAAATAAGACAGAAACTAGACATAATTAGATAAGACAGGAACTAGACATATTGAAATTAGATAAGACAGGAACTAGACATATATAAATTAGATAAGATAGGAACTAGACATATAGAAATTAGATAAGATGGGAACTAGACATATAGAAATTAGATAAAATAGAACTAGGATATAGAAATTAGATAAGATAGGAACTATGCATATAGAAATTAGATAAGATAGGAACTAGACATATATAAATTAGATAAGACAGGAACTAGACATATAGAAATTAGATAAGATAGGAACTAGACATATAGAAATTAGATAAGATAGGAACTATGCATATAGAAATTAGATAAGATAGGAACTAGACATATATAAATTAGATAAGACAGGAACTAGACATATAGAAATTAGATAAGATAGGAACTATGCATATAGAAATTAGATAAGATAGGAACTAGACATATAGAAATTAGATAAGATAGGAACTAGACATATATAAATTAGATAAGATAGGAACTAGACATATATAAATTAGATAAGATAGGAACTAGACATATAGAAATTAGATAAGATAGGAACTAGACATATAGAAATTAGATAAGATAGGAACTAGACATATAGAAATTAGATAAGATAGGAACTAGACATATAGAAATTAGATAAGATAGGAACTAGACATATAGAAATTAGATAAGATAGGAACTAGACATATAGAAATTAGATAAGATAGGAACTAGACATATAGAAATTAGATAAGATAGGAACTATGCATATAGAAATTAGATAAGATAGGAACTAGACATATAGAAATTAGATAAGATAGGAACTAGACATATAGAAATTAGATAAGATAGGAACTAGACATAGAAATCTATAAAACAAAACATACATCGAATCAGACATCTATAGAACAAGACATACATCTATAAAACAAGACATACATTTATAAAACAAGACATACATCTATAAAACAAGACATACATCTATAAAACAAGACAGTCATTGAATCAGACATAAAAAACAGACAAAACAGGAAGCATCTATATGTGTATATGATCATGCTCTGATATATATTAAAAGACAAATGCATCTGAGTCTACAGTCTGCTACATACAACATAACATAGACAACAAAAACATTGACTTGACAATGAGATTGGTTGAAGTTCAGATCTAATTGTTGATTACAAAATACAACATCCACATATAACAACAAAAATGCATAGATTGAATCCATCTTACAAAAAGAGATGGCCAGAAATGCAATCAACAAGCTTAAACAATCATAGACTATACTGTCATATCAAATATCCATGATAGACTGCATGAACATCACATTAATTACTTTAGATTCATTCATAAACAAATCTAACGACATTTTAGCTGAACCAAATCTCGAGAGCCGCTGTAGCGTAGTTGTTAGTGAACTCGCTTCGCAAGGCTGGTGGTCTGGGTTCAGCTCCGCAATGTGCGTGGAATTTTTCCCGACCACGACGGCTCTCAGGTCGACCAGCCTCAACTGGGTACCGGACATGATCTGGGAAAGTAAAGGCGGCCGGCGTGATGCTGACCACATCACCCATTGTGTGCCGACGGTCAATGAAAATACAGGCCTAACACTGTATTGACCTATATACCACAAGGTATGAAAGGGTTCCTTACTTTACTTTACTTAAATCTCGGTGTGTATCATGTGATCTCTCTCTCGCGATCCCGGCCTAGACTGATGAACCAACTTTTATCATGAATTTTACTGTGTTTTTAAGACTCGTTCCTCCGTACAGCTTCTCGTGAAGCTCTGTGTTATGTGGCCAGGTTTCTTTTCTTATACCTGCTATCAGCTGACAATCTTGCAGTACGTGTTCTGCCGTCATGTCTGCCTTTTTCAGGGGCACAGGCTAGTTGTGCCAATTTTAAATTTGTTAAACATGTGGGCGCGAAGCTTGTTGTGGCCGGTACGGAGGCGAAGGATGGCAACTTGTTCACTACGAGACAGACCGTAGTACCCGTCGCTGTTGTTGTACTGAGGATGGTCTTTTGTCCATTTGTCTCTATAGTGCCAGCCGATGGTTGTTCTGGCTTCCTCATAACTGATCTCGAGATCAGTCTGAGGTAGTCGCCTGCCTTCTTTAGCTAGCTTGTCTGCGTGTTCGTTTCCGCTAATGTTGCAGTGTGATGGTATCCACTGAATGACGGTGCGTTTGAGTGAACGCGCTAGTGCATCGAGGGTCGCTTTCAGCTCGTTTAGCTCTGTTTTGCCTACGCTTTTGAGTGCCGCGATGACCGATAGATCATCGGTGAATATCACGACTTTGTTGCGAGAGGTATCTTTTCTCTCTAGGATCATTTCGGCCGCTGTTCTTATTGCCTCTGCCCGGTAGTTATTTGAGTATTTGCCTGTGACAATCGCTTTCGTGACCGTCACTTTCTTTGAGAGTTTAAACACTATTCCACCTCCGCCGTCGCTGATTGCGTTCCTTGCCGATCCGTCAGTATACACATGTATCCACTCACTTTCATGGTACTCGGTTGCTATGTGTTTTTCTGTGGCTACTTTTCTTTCGCAGATATTTTTTGCCCTTTTTCAGTATGCCTGGGATTGATTCCCTTGTTCCGGCATTTTGGTTTTCCACGGCGGGCACTTATCGGTTGTCGGGATTGATTTGACTTTGCAAGGTCCGGATGGTCTACGGTCAGTGCTTTGGCGTTTTTTGCGAAGCTGGTCCTCTGTATCCTGCCCCTTCCAAATCCATTCATTCTTTCGTACATAGGGTGGGAATCGAGCCGTTTAAGTTTTTCCGCTAACACCAAGACTTTTCTGTCCCTTCGGTCTGACATTGGTTGGATGCCTGTGATTGTTTCCATCGCCTTGATGGGCGTGGACTTCATGGCCCCTGTGATAATGCGTATTGCACGGTTCTGACTATTGCTCACGTTGGCGAATTGCTTGTTGGATGCACTACTCCACACTGCAATGCCGTACTCCAGGACCGGTCGCACTCTTGTATCATGTGATCTAAGTGTGTGTAACACAAATCTCGGTGTGTATCGTGTGATCTATGTGTGTATGTAACACAAATCTCTGTGTATCGTGTGTTTGTAACACAAACTTTGGTGTGTATCCTGTGTCTGTAACACAAACCTTGGTGTGTATCATGTGATCGAAGTGTGTCTGTAACACAAATCTGTCTAGAGAAACAAACTGATGAAGATATCAACAAAATGATTAGATAACAGTAAAGATCATTCAATAAAGAGAATCACATCAAAATTTTGAGAAACATAACTTTGAGTAACACAACTTTGAGAAACATAACTTTGAGAAACATAACTTTGAGTAACACAACTTTGAGAAACACAACTTTCTTCCCTCTTTAGCCTGTTACGCCCTTGGCGTTTAGGGCAGCAACAAACATACACCATTCTTCCCTGTTCATGGCCTTCCTATGTATTGTGTTCCAGCTATGATTCATTTCCTTCAGTTCTTGCTCTATCGTTCTCCTCCAGGTCGTCTTGGGTCTTCCACGCTTTCGTCTACCCTCTGGAGTCCATCTCAGTGCAGTTTTCGTGTCGGAGCCAGTCTCCATGCGCATCACATGTCCAATCCATTTCCAGCGTCGTCTGCGGATGATAGTGCCCATATTCTCTTGTTGGCATCGTGCAAGCAATTCTTGGTTCGAGATAGTAGTCGGCCAGTACACACGTAAGATTTTTCGCAGACAAGTTGTATGAAAGGTGGAGAGTCTGGACATATCCTGTTCTGTCATTCTCCAGCATTCCGATCCGTACAGTAATGTTGACAGCACACAGCTGTTATAGATACTAGTCTTGGTTCTGATGCTGTATTGGGCAGATTTCAAGGCGGTCTGAAGGGTCATGAATGCACTTCGTGCCTTACTCAGTCTGTTTTTAATGTCAGATCCAGCGCCTCCTTCATTGCTAATAACACTTCCAAGGTATGTGAAAACGGTTGTATCTCGGAGGGTTTTACCTTCTAGTTTGACTGGTGCTGGAGTTGCTATGTTCAGAGTCCTTACTTCAGTTTTCTTCTGATTTATTTTCAGCCCAACCATCTTACTATATTGGTTAAGGCGGCAGGTCTTTTCCTGGATATCTCTATGTGTATGAGATAGGAGTGCGATGTCATCTGCAAAATCTAGGTCTTCCAGAGTGGATGTGAGCGCCCATCTAATACCTCTTGCCTTATCTTCCGTTGTTTTACGCATCACCCAATCTATGACAGTGTTGAATAATAGGGCTGACATAACACATCCTTATCGCACGCCTGTTTTTACTTCAAACTTTAGTTCTGAGGTTTCAACACTGCATGCAAACTTGCTGTAGCAGCTTTTTATAATATTTATAAACACAGTGGGATTCCATACCATCTTAAGATACGCCATAGACTTTCGTGGTGTATGCTATCAAAAGCTTTTCAAAATCTACAAAGTTGATATAGAGTTTGCTTTGCCATTCTGTGCATTGCTCTATGATATTTCTAAGATCAAATATTTGGCATATACAGCTCCGTCCTCTGCGAAATCCTGCTTGTTCCTTTCTCAGTTTCTTATCCACAGCATCAGTAATGCGTTGTACGATGATTTTGCTTAAGATTTTACTTGGGACAGAAAGCAGTGTTATTCCACGCCAATTATTACAATCGGAAAGGAGCCCTTTTGGGTATCTTGATGATGACTCCTCTGTTCCATGCATCAGGTATTATTTGGGCATTCCATATAGTAGTAAACAAGGGTTGCAATATATTAGCTGCAAGTTCTGGGTCTATTTTGAATAGTTCTGCGTTTAAGTTATCATTCCCTGGTGCCTTGTTATTCTTAAGAGATTTAATTGCTGTAATGATCTCATCCCGGCTGGGTGTTTCAATGCCAATTTCTAATTCCTCTGTTGGTTCTGGTATGTCTGCTACTACCGTTGGCGGTGGTCTGTTTAACAATTCTTTAAAATGCTCTGTCCATCGTATTTCTTGTTCCTTTTCCGTTGTCAATAATATTCCATTCTTATCCTTTATGAGAGTATTTGATCTCCTGTAATGTTTCCCGCTTATTAGCTTTGTAATTTTGTACACTGTTCCCTGATCACACTTTTTGCTGCTTCTTCTGCCTGTACTGCCAGGTCTTCAACATACATTCTTTTGTTAGCTCTCACATCCCGTTTGATTTCTTTACTTGCGCTTTTGTACTGTTCTTGGTATCTTGCTTTCAGTCTTTCAGACTTTGCTTCTAACAATTTTTTTTTTAATATTCTTCGGCTGTCTATTATTTTCCATGTTGTTGGTGTTATCCATTCTTTTCTTTGTGCGGTACCCTAGACATGTTTCACTGCTCTTGCTATATATAGATGCTATGTTGTCTCATGTTCTATCTATGTTGTCAGTTTCATCCGTAGTTTCATTACTTTCTAGGGCTTGGAATCTGTTCTTTATCTGCATTATAAACTTATCCCTTACTTCCGTGTCTTTTAGTCTATCCACATCGAACCTCTTTTGGAAGTTTTTCTGTTGTCCTGTTTTTCTTAGTTTAAGTTTGACATAAGCTGTGACTAGGTGGTGGTCGCTACCAACATCTGTACCTCTCTTGACTACAACATCTAGCAGCGAGTGTCTCCAGGGTCCATTGATCATTATATGATCTATTTGGTTTTTATCTCTGCCATTAGGGAATACCATGTTAATTTGTGGATATCTAAATGTTGAAATAGGGTTCCTCCTATAACGAGATTGTTCATGCTGCAGAAGTTTACTAAACGTTCCCATTTTCGTTCATCATACCACATCCATATTTTCCCATAGTTCTATAACTATGCGTGTTGTCTTGTCCGACCTTCGCATTGTGATCTCCCATAACAATGATAACATCATGGGATGGTGACTTGTCTAATTCTGCTTGTAGGTTTTCGTAGTACGAGTCTTTCTTTGTATCCTCGCTATCATTAGTTGGCGCATAGCATTGTAGGATTGTGATGTTTGTATGCTTCCCCTTTAGTCTGATCTTAATCAAGCAGCTGCTGATAGGTTTCCATTCTAACAGACACTTTTCCACGCCTTTTCTTAGGATTACTGCTACTCCTTCATGGTAAACACAACTTTAAGAAACACAATTTTGAGAAACACAATTTTGAGAAACATAGCTTTGAAAAACACAACTTTGAGAAACACAACAACTTTGAGAAACACAACAACTTTGAGAAACACAACAACTTTGAGAAACATTGAGAGAAGAACCCCAATAGAACATTAGAAGCATTAAATGATTCTGTACATAAGGTCTTAATAACAAAGTTATCCACTCAACATATATACGTTTAAAATATAATTTGATATTTCATTGCTTATCAATTACTTTCCAACTCTTGTCCACATTACAATGAACTTAGAACTAAGACAAGTCAAGTGTAAACAATAACGAACGCATATGCTCATTGTTTATGCTAGAAGTAGAAGTCAAACAGAGTTTATCCTTCATTCTAAGATACTCTGTGGCCAAGAAAACTGAGAGATTTCTCATGAATGGTCATAATGCTAGTTGGTAAACAGTTCATAAACAATGCATCCATTCACAATTCTCCTCATATTTATGTATTCATAAATGGATTACCAATATAAAGAGAGCAGTCAAATTAGTTTATTCAACATATTGTTCATCAAGACCCTTGGTAAGTTGGATTTTTGTTCTCCCAATTTCGCCGTGTGGTGTCAGGGCCTGCACGTGAAGCAAAAAATACTACCACTACAACTTACAAGGCATGTCGTAAGCAGCAACTGATGTAGGCATGTCGTAAGCAGAAACTGATGTAGGCATGTCGTAAGCAGCAACTGATGTAGGCATGTCGTAAGCAGCAACTGATGTAGGCATGTCGTAAGCAGCAACTGATGTACGACCTAGGGAAAGCTACTCTAGTATATAAAATACTACCATTACAACCTACAAGGCATGTCGTAAGCAGCAACTGATGTAGGGCATAGGGAAGCTACTCTAGTATATAAAAAGCAGTGTAGAAATTGGATGTGCTGGCCTACTTGTAGGCGCATAACTGACACAATGTACAATCGCTCTTAGTCTCAGATCACATACAAATCACACCGAGTGGTTAACAAGTGGTGGATATGGAACGTTGGAAAAAGAAATTGTCACAATTTCAGTTGTTATTTTCAATGAAATGCTAATATGTTTCCTGTATCATTAACACTGCAAGTATTGATGCTAATACAGTCACAAGTATTGCATGCTCGTAACTATATTTATTTGTCTTCAGTTTGATATCTAGAACACGTCATAGTCTATATCATATTTAGAAAGGATCATTTACTTTTGCTTAAACTACCAGTGCACTTTGTTGGTGAACTAAAAACACAATTCTGTCCAGGGGTAAAATAAACCCTATATAGCAGATCAGTTAAGTGCTAGACAGTGAGAGATCTGACAGACATGAGAAGTGAAACGTCACAAGAGAGCACATCTCAGACACTAGACAATCTCTCAGTCTACTATGTGATATGTCAAACATACAATATATCTACAACCATATGGTATGTCTACAATTGTATGGTATGTCTACAACTGTATGGTATGTCTACAACGTATGGTATGTCTACAACAGTATGGTATGTCTGCAACTGTATGCTATGTCTACAACTGTATGGTATGTCTGCAACTGTATGGTATGTCTGCAACTGTATGGTATGTCTACAACAGTATGGTATGTCTACAACCGTATCGTATGTCTGCAACTGTATGGTATGTCTACAACTGTATCGTATGTCTACAACTGTATGGTATGTCTACAACAGTATGGTATGTCTACAATCTTATGGTAAAGAAGTGATATGTCAACTATTGAATATGTATGAAATATAAGACACGTCCTGAAAAAGATTTCCTCTAAGCTCCTATACGACATTCTAAGCTTTTATACAGACATTCTAAGCTTCCTTATACAGACATTCTAAGCTTCTTTATACAGACATTCTAAGTCTTATCAGACATTCACAGCTTCCTATACAGACATTCTCAGCTTCCTTAACAGACATTCTAAGCTTCCTATTACAGACATTCTAAGCTTCTTTATACAGACATTCAGCTTTTATACAGACATTCTAAGCTTCTTTATACAGACATTCTAAGCTTTCTTATACAGACATTCAAGCCTGCAAGTATACAACATCTTATACAGAACACAGACAGACAGGCAGACAAAAGATAAAGCACTTATCTCAAGATTTATCATTTCTGAGACCTTCTAAAACAACAAAATTAACATCAATATTAACATTAATCAATTACTTAAATAAACAATGAAATAAATGTACAAGATGAAATCATCATTGAGTAAAGACATCTTCACAAACTAAGTACAGTCATATTGAGGTCCAACACACAAACAAAGCTGATATCAGATGATAAACACAAGCTGATCATCAGATAAGACAAAGCTTGATATCGATGAAACAAGCTGCATATCAGATGATAAACAGCTGATATCAGATGATAAACAAAGTGGATATCAGATGATAAACAAAGGTTTATTCAGATGATAAAACAAAGGAGATATTGATGATAAAACAAAGGCGATATCGATGATAAAACAAAGGTGATATTGGATGATAAAACAAAGTGATATCGATGATAAAACAAAGTGATATTGATGAAAAACAAAGGTGATATCGATGATAAAAACAAAGGTGGATATTGATGATAAAACAAAGGTGGATATTGGATGATAAAACAAAGGATATTGATGATCAAACAAAGCTGGATATAGCAAACTGGACTAGGTGGAGAATGAAGTACTAATGCCATCACAGCCTGATATCAGCATTGGCATGTATCCATGGATTTGTGGATAATGATATGCAGGAATATCATCCAGCCAGCATCATCCTGACTTTAACCATTGATACACTCCATTAACACACTTCTACCTATATTCTGTCCACCACTACTACACTCCAGACTTCTACCAACATTCTGTCCACCACTACTACACTCCACTACTACACTCCACTACTACACTCCAGACTTCTACCAACATTCTGTCCACCACTACTACACTCCAGACTTCTACCAACATTCTGTCCACCACTACTACACTCCAGACTTCAACCAACATTCTGTCCACCACTACTACACTCCACTACTACACTCCACACTTCTACCAACATTCTGTCCACCACTACTACACTCCAGACTTCTACCAACATTCTGTCCACCACTACCACACTCCACACTCCTCCAGACTCTACCAACATTCTGTCCACCACTACTACACTCCAGACTTCTACCAACATTCTGTCCACCACTACTACACTCCAGACTCTACCCACATTCTGTCCACCACTAACACTCCAGACTTCTACCAACATTCTGTCCACTACTACTACACTCCAGACTTCTACCAACATTCTGTCCACCACTAAAACACTCCAGACTTCTACCAACATTCTGTCCACTACTACTACACTCCACACTTCTACCAACATCTACCACTACTACACTCCACTTCTACCAACATTCTGTCCACCACTACTACACTCCACACTTCTACCAACATTCTGTCCACCACTACTACACTCCACTACTACACTCCACTACTACACTCCAGACTTCCACTAAAATTTAGAAATAAATATGTCATATCTATTTCTGACCAGATCAAGCTTACAAACAAACAAACAAATATAAGATTATGTACATTGATATGTATAAGTGAATTCATACACAAACTTACTAGAACAGCCTCAATCTGTAGGTATATGGGTAAGTAACTACTGAACAGCCTCAATCTGTTAGGTCTATGGGCTGAAGTAACTTACTAGAACAGCCTCAATCTGTTAGGTCTATGGGCTGAAGTAACTTACTAGAACAGCCTCAAACTGTCAAGTCTATGGACTAATCTCTCCAGACAAGAAAAAAACTTG
Source organism: Arion vulgaris (assembly GCA_020796225.1). Classification (NCBI taxonomy): domain Eukaryota; kingdom Metazoa; phylum Mollusca; class Gastropoda; order Stylommatophora; family Arionidae; genus Arion; species Arion vulgaris. Next base: position 1,661,013 of record CM036766.1, read on the forward strand.
ACTTTTGTTGTTTAGTCTTTGTTCTCCACATACACTTTTCCCAACATCACATTACACAGCTGTTCTAGACATCAGTAACATCACATTACACAGCTGTTCTAGACATCTCTAACGTCACATTACACAGCTGTTCTAGACATCTCTAACATCACATTACACAGCTGTTCTAGACATCTCTAACGTCACATTACATGCAGCTTCTAGACATCTCTAACATCACATTACATGGCTGTTCTAGACATCTCTAACATCACATTACACAGCTGTTCTAGACATCACATTACACAGCTGTTCTAGACATCACTAACATCACATTACACAGCTGTACTAGACATCACTAACATCACATTACACAGCTGTTCTAGACATCTCTAACATCACTAACATTCTAGACATCTACATACATGCTGTTCTAGACATCTCTAACATCACATTACAGCTGTTCTAGACATCACTAACATCACATGGCTATTCTAGACATCACAACACAGCTGTAACATGACATCACTTACACAGCTGTTCTAAACATCACATCACACAGCTGTTCTAGACATCACTAACATCACATGGCTTACTAGACATCCTAACATCACATTACACAGCTGTTCTAGACATCACTAACATCACATCACATATATCACAGCTGTATCTAGACATCTAACATCCATTACACAGCTGTTCTAGACATCACTAACATCACATGGCTATTCTAGACATCACATTACACAGCTGTACTAGAACTATCACATTACACAGCTGTTCTAGACATCACTAACATCACATGATTGTTCTAGATATCACTCACAGCACATTACACAGCTGTACTAGACATTCTATCACTAATGCATGACAACATCACTATATTACATGGCTGTTCTAGACATCACTAACATCACATTACACAGCTGTACTAGACATCCCCAACATCACATTACATGGCTGTTCTAAACAGCACAAACATAAAAACCAATTTTGATTTATGGTCATTACCATCATTGCTTCATACAAATCATAAAATAAAAATCAGAAAATACACAAAATGTCTGGAGTAAGAAATGTCTGTCTCAATGCTGAAAGCAGACAACAATGTTGACTAGTGGGACATGTTGTCTCTCAATAGATATCAATAACCTGGCATCATTATGTATGACATTGCTGACAGTAAACATCAGCCAGATAGATAATATAGCAGAAATGAAATCATTAAATCATAAAACTAGTCTGTACACAATTCACATGAACATGCTGCGGCTGAGATAGTCAATATACAACACACACACTGTGGGGGGACATGGAAGGATGACTGTGTGACTGTGGTTCTACTGTTGTTGATAGCATGTGTATCATATAGTTCTGATATGCTAGAAATATTAAATACCTTCTATAGATCTATCTCTGTGTGTAGATCATATACACACTACAATGACACTGTTGTGTTAGTCAAACAGGTAGAGCACCCTACCTACAAACATATTTCATTTTCTATTGGTTTGAGGACTAAGTCGTTGAGGTCTTCCCCTAGGACAACAATCAACCTACCTTGCCGAGAATGTGGTCCCTTCCAAGTCTGCACTACATGGTGTCCCTTATGAGCATATTCACAAAATATCTATTTTCTAAACTTTTAGAAACCCTAAAAATAGAACTATGTCACAGACTATTGGTCTAAATATTTAAGGAGGTTTGGGGGCAGCTTAAGATTATCTAGCATATTTACTAAAGGTCATGCATAACAAGCATGTAGTTCAAGGTGACTTACGATGAAGGTCAGGTATACATGCTAGACACATTTCCTGCTAATATGTAGTTGAGTTTTGTATTGAATATATTCATCTATTGACTTCATTGTTTTAACTTGCACATGACCACAGCATCAGGGAAGAAGAAGAGACGGAGCAGGAGGGCAAGGATATGTTAACTAACATGGCTGTAATCATTAGTATACTAGTGTATATAATTATTTTAGTATACTAGTGTATATAATTACTTTAGTATACTAGTGTATATAATTACTTTAGTATACTAGTGTATATAATTACTTTAGTATACTAGTGTATATATTACATACACATACAACTATCTATAAACAGGTGTAACTACAAGACAGGTATAATATCTACATACAGGTGTAACTATTTACATAAAGGTATAACTACTCTACATAAAGGTAACACCTACAGACAGGTATAACTACTACAAACATCAGTGTAGAACATTATAATTACCATTATTTCAGACACTGAGATGAGGGAAAGGCGGTAAGACAATAGTTGCAAGATGGCAGTTGTAATAAGAGAGAGAGAGAGTGTATTTTTGGTGCCAATCAAACCAGTGACTCCTCCCCTTCTTCAGACTCCCAATCATCGTAATTAACACGACAGAAAACAGATAGCTTGTGGCTTGCTGCTCTGAGCTGGATTTGAGAGCGGTTGTGCTCTGGAGAGGAACACTGATGTTGCGGTTGTTGAGATTGATATGAAGTATTAATTTGCTGAGGTAGTTGTCGAAGGGTTGTGTTGCTGTAGTGAGGCTGCTGAGAACTAGTAACTTGGTAAGGCTGGTTTGTTTGAGACTGTGTCGAGTGCATATTTGGTTGCAAGCAGTCCAGATGAAGTGGCTGCTGATGGTGCTGTGAAGATATGGGTCTGTGTGAGTTACCAGATGAAGACTGAGCTAATGAAGAATGCTGACTGAAGCCTGAACTGAATGAATGATTTGGTGACTCCGTAGGAGACAGTTGGCACTGCTGCTTTTGTCTAGAACAAACATCTGGATACATCTCCATGCCTGATGCTCCAGTGGGAGCCAGCTGACTGTGTTGTTTCTGTCTATGACATACATCTGGAGGTATCTGTGTGTAGAGACGAAAGTTCAAGAGTGGTTTGTGTGGGCTGCCACTAGTAGACGAGTCGTGGGTCTGTGGATGGAGAGACACTCGCAGCAGAGAACTCAGATCCTCGCACTGTGGGCTGCCTAATGGTGAGCTGGGGTATGACTGATTAAGACTGGTCCATTGCTGTCCTCCACAGTAGCTGGTGTCAGATTGACTCATTGATAGCGAGTTCTCTGGACAGATTTCTGTTTCAGAGTTGACACTGAGAGGATCAGAAGGGTAGTGCTGCAGCTGCTTATGTTGATGATGTTTGTGGTGATGGCGGTGTCTATGATCATGTTTCCAAGATGTTGGAGATGTAGTCCGTGATAATGATGAGAGATGAGGTTGACTATGACTAATGTTTGAATGTTGATGTGGCAATACAGGTGACTGAGGTGATGACTGAGGTGACTGAGCCTGTGGTTGCTGCTGCTGTTGTTGTTGTATCTCTATGCTCTCAGCTGCTGCCATATTTAAACTATTGGGAAGAGACTTGTGTCTCAACATTGGACTGACTGTTGTATGCTGATGATGATGATGATCAGAAGAAGAAATCCTGCTACTGCGTTTAGTGTTAGATTTAGATATCATGGTATTTGTTGGTCTCAGTTGTCTGGTCAGCACATGATGTTGATTGTGTGGGCTAGTGTGTTGTGTCTGAGAAATGTCCTGCTGTTGAAACCTCACTCTCTTCGGTGACTGAGAATAGAGAACAAACAGCTAAACCACAAGCAGAGAACACACAACATAAGCTATGATACACACACACACACATATATACACAGACATGACCTTCTCATTATACCAATGTCCTACTAGATCATACAGCGTCAGTAGACACTGAACTACATACAGAGTCAGTAGACACTGAACTACATACAGCGTCAGTAGACACTGAACTACATGATCAGAGTCAGTTAGACACTGAACCCATACATACAGAGTCAGCAGACACTGAACTACATACAGCGTGAGTAGACACTGAACTACATACAGCGTCAGTAGACACTGAACTACATAGCAGAGCAGGTAGACACTGAACTACATACAGAGTCAGTAGACACTGAACTACATACAGAGTCAGTAGACACTGAACTACATACAGAGTCAGTAGACACTGAACTACACAATTCTGATTACAGTAGAATCCATGTCATTACATTTTCTGGTATGTCTGTGATTGAGTCATACATTCTAGTGTTGAGTCATACATTCTAGCATTGAGTCATACATTCTGGGCATTGAGTCATACATTCTAGTGTTGAGTCATACATTCTAGTGTTGAGTCATACATTCTAGTGTTGAGTCATACATTCTAGTGTTGAGTCATACATTCTAGTGTTGAGTCATACATTCTAGTGTTGAGTCATACATTCTAGTGTTGAGTTATACATTCTAGTGTTGAGTCATACATTCTAGTGTTGAGTATACATTCTAGTGTTGAGTCACACAATGAGTCACCACATAACATAAAACATAAATGTATGTTTAATTGTTCAGAAATGTGCTAGTGTTAATAATTGTAAGTCATACAGGTCATGAGGTCATGCTATTAATAATAAAATATTTGGCATTTACTGTCTTTTCAGACATGATCATTTAGCAAGTGTGTAGCTGTGACAACTTCTGAGTTTGTGCTTGTTTCTTGTCTTGTCTTCCAAGCTCATCTTGAAGTTTCTCTTCACAAGATTCTGCATGCTTGAGTAAGCTTGTTTTACATATATCTTGGTCATCAGTTAGTTTTTCCCATTTGTTGCTGCTCTGGGGCCTCTTCCCTTGTGAAAGTTCACAGAACAGTTCCTGTTGTTGGGGGTGGGGGAGGGGGAGGAGGAGTATGCAGCTATTATCAATTAGTCTGACATATCCTAGCCATCTGAATCATCTACTGTTGAGTATGCACATGATTGAAGGCATGTTAGCAGAGATTGTAGTACTTGAGAGTTGGTTATTTCACCACCTGATCTTCATAATCTTTCACAGACAGTAAAAGGGAATAATATTAAATCTGCTCTCACATCTAGAGTAAGCTGTCCATGTTACTGAGCCATACAGTAAAGAGCTAATTACACAGGTTTGATAGATCTCAACTGAAATGTTAATTTTGGTGTTGTCCCACACTCTCTTCAAAAGTTGATAGAATCTGCACTATCTATTTATGTATTGATATCTTTGTCAAGTGACTAATGAACTCAAGTTAACAACAATTTTGAACTGGTGTTAGATGGTTACTATTTAAAGTGATATTTGTTGTGTTACCTCCTGACATAAAACCACTGTCTTGGTGACACTTATAAAGTTAATTGCATATCCTTTACAGGACTTTGCGAATCAACACAAGATTTTTAACGATGTGTGATTTTTCTAGTCATTATTATGTTCAGTAGTTTGCCATTGCTTTCTGAACGGGTGGTGCCATTGTCCTTTGTAAAAATCCACGCAAACAATTTGCAACCAAACTGTCCGCAGCGTGATTCGAACTCAGAACATAGGGGTTAATAGATCGAGTCCCTAACCCTAAGACGTCACCCTTATTGTGACAGGTGACACTTATAGTCAGATAAAATAGGTTGCATGCCCTGGCCAAATTATTGATTAGGCATTGCAGTGTAGCCTCAATGTGTGCAACTAAGGCAGCATCCTCAGCGAAAAAGAGTTCCTTGAGAACAATTTCCTGTTTTTGTCTCTTAGGTGAGGCAAGTTAAAGAGTGAACCATCAGATCTAGTGTGGATGAAAACATCGCATCAGTATCCCGATGGCATGGTACATCAGTATCCCGATGGCATGGTACATCAGTATCCTGATGGCATGGTACATCAGTATCCCGATGGCATGGTACATCAGTATCCCAATGGCATAGTACATCAGTATCCCGATGGCATGGTACATCAGTATCCAGATGGCATGGTATGAAAGGACTGCACAGAAGATGTCAAAGGAAGTAGGTGCAATGAGACAGAATTGTTTGACTTGACATTTAACAGTAAAGCTGTCCATTAAGTTAAGCCTGGTCTAACTGCTAAAACTGCTGGACAATGTAGATAACAATCACTGGACATTTTACTTCGACATAGTCTTGCTAGCAGCCTTCATTACATCAGCTGTAACATAACCTTGCTACTGGCCTTCATTACATCAGCTGTAACATAGTCTTGCTACTGGCCTTCATTACATCAGCTGTAACATAACCTTGCTACCAGCCTTCATTACATCAGCTGTAACATAGTCTTGCTACCAGCCTTCATTACATCAGCTGTAACATAGTCTTGCTACCAGCCTTCATTACATCAGCTGTAACATAGTCTTGCTACCAGCCTTCATTACATCAGCTGTAACATAGTCTTGCTACCAGCCTTCATTACATCAGATGTAACATAACCTTGCTACCAGCCTTCATTACATCAGCTGTAACATAACCTTGCTACTGGCCTTCATTACATCAGCTGTAACATAACCTTGCTACTGGCCTTCATTACATCAGCTGTAACATAGTCTTGCTACCAGCCTTCATTACATCAGCTGTAACATAGTCTTGCTACTGGCCTTCATTACATCAGCTGTAACATAACCTTGCTACCAGCCTTCATTACATCAGCTGTAACATAGTCTTGCTACCAGCCTTCATTACATCAGATGTAACATAGTCTTGCTACTGGCCTTCATTACATCAGCTGTAACATAACCTTGCTACTGGCCTTCATTACATCAGCTGTAACATAACCTTGCTACTGGCCTTCATTACATCAGCTGTAACATAACCTTGCTACTGGCCTTCATTACATCAGCTGTAACATAGTCTTGCTACCAGCCTTCATTACATCAGCTGTAACATAGTCTTGCTACTGGCCTTCATTACATCAGCTGTAACATAACCTTGCTACCAGCCTTCATTACATCAGCTGTAACATAGTCTTGCTACCAGCCTTCATTACATCAGCTGTAACATAGTCTTGCTACCAGCCTTCATTACATCAGCTGTAACATAGTCTTGCTACCAGCCTTCATTACATCAGATGTAACATAGTCTTGCTACCAGCCTTCATTACATCAGCTGTAACATAGTCTTGCTACCAGCCTTCATTACATCAGCTGTAACATAGTCTTGCTACGGCCTTCATTACATCAGCTGTAACATAGCCTTGCTACTGGCCTTCATTACATCAGCTGTAACATAGCCTTGCTACTGGCCTTCATTACATCAGCTGTAACATAGTCTTGCTACGCCTTCATTACATCAGCTGTAACATAGCCTTGCTACCGGCCTTCATTACATCAGCTGTAACATAGTCTTGCTACTGGCCTTCATTACATCAGCTGTAACATAGTCTTGCTACTGGCCTTCATTACATCAGCTGTAACATAGTCTTGCTACTGGCCTTCATTACATCAGCTGTAACATAGTCTTGCTACTGGCCTTCATTACATCTGCTGTAACATAGTCTCAGTTGTCTGGTTAGCACATGATGTTGATTGTGAGGGCTAGTGTGTTGTGTCTGAGAAATGTCCTGCTGTTGAAACCTCACTCTCTTCGGTGACTGAGAATAGAGAACAAACAGCTAAACCACAAGCAGAGAACACACAACATAAGCTATGATACACACACACACACATATATACACAGACATGACCTTCTCATTATACCAATGTCCTACTAGATCATACAGCGTCAGTAGACACTGAACTACATACAGAGTCAGTAGACACTGAACTACATACAGCGTCAGTAGACACTGAACTACAGACAGAGTCAGTAGACACTGAACTACATACAGAGTCAGCAGACACTGAACTACATACAGCGTGAGTAGACACTGAACTACATACAGCGTCAGTAGACACTGAACTACATACAGAGTCAGTAGACACTGAACTACATACAGAGTCAGTAGACACTGAACTACATACAGAGTCAGTAGACACTGAACTACATACAGAGTCAGTAGACACTGAACTACACAATTCTGATTACAGTAGAATCCATGTCATTACATTTTCTGGTATGTCTGTGATTGAGTCATACATTCTAGTGTTGAGTCATACATTCTAGCATTGAGTCATACATTCTAGCATTGAGTCATACATTCTAGTGTTGAGTCATACATTCTAGTGTTGAGTCATACATTCTAGTGTTGAGTCATACATTCTAGTGTTGAGTCATACATTCTAGTGTTGAGTCATACATTCTAGTGTTGAGTCATACATTCTAGTGTTGAGTTATACATTCTAGTGTTGAGTCATACATTCTAGTGTTGAGTTATACATTCTAGTGTTGAGTCACCACAATGAGTCACCACAATAACATAAAACATAAATGTATGGTTTAATTGTGTCAGGAATATGTGCTAGTGTTAATAATTGTAAGGTCATGAGGTCATGCTATTAATAATAAAATATTTGGCATTTACTGTCTTTTCAGACATGATCATTTAGCAAGTGTGTAGCTGTGACAACTTCTGAGTTTGTGCTTGTTTCTCTTGCGTTCAAGCTCATCTTGAAGTTTCTCTTCACAAGATTCTGCATGCTTGAGTAAGCTTGTTTTACATATATCTTGGTCATCAGTTAGTTTTTCCCATTTGTTGCTGCTCTGGGGCCTCTTCCCTTGTGAAAGTTCACAGAACAGTTCCTGTTGTTGGGGGTGGGGAGGGGGAGGAGGAGTATGCAGCTATTATCAATTAGTCTGACATATCCTAGCCATCTGAATCATCTACTGTTGAGTATGCACATGATTGAAGGCATGTTAGCAGAGATTGTAGTACTTGAGAGTTGGTTATTTCACCACCTGATCTTCATAATCTTTCACAGACAGTAAAAGGGAATAATATTAAATCTGCTCTCACATCTAGAGTAAGCTGTCCATGTTACTGAGCCATACAGTAAAGAGCTAATTACACAGGTTTGATAGATCTCAACTGAAATGTTAATTTTGGTGTTGTCCCACACTCTCTTCAAAAGTTGATAGAATCTGCACTATCTATTTATGTATTGATATCTTTGTCAAGTGACTAATGAACTCAAGTTAACAACAATTTTGAACTGGTGTTAGATGGTTACTATTTAAAGTGATATTTGTTGTGTTACCTCCTGACATAAAACCACTGTCTTGGTGACACTTATAAAGTTAATTGCATATCCTTTACAGGACTTTGCGAATCAACACAAGATTTTTAACGATGTGTGATTTTTCTAGTCATTATTATGTTCAGTAGTTTGCCATTGCTTTCTGAACGGGTGGTGCCATTGTCCTTTGTAAAAATCCACGCAAACAATTTGCAACCAAACTGTCCGCAGCGTGATTCGAACTCAGAACATAGGGGTTAATAGATCGAGTCCCTAACCCTAAGACGTCACCCTTATTGTGACAGGTGACACTTATAGTCAGATAAAATAGGTTGCATGCCCTGGCCAAATTATTGATTAGGCATTGCAGTGTAGCCTCAATGTGTGCAACTAAGGCAGCATCCTCAGCGAAAAAGAGTTCCTTGAGAACAATTTCCTGTTTTTGTCTCTTAGGTGAGGCAAGTTAAAGAGTGAACCATCAGATCTAGTGTGGATGAAAACATCGTCATCAGTATCCCGATGGCATGGTACATCAGTATCCCGATGGCATGGTACATCAGTATCCTGATGGCATGGTACATCAGTATCCCGATGGCATGGTACATCAGTATCCCAATGGCATAGTACATCAGTATCCCGATGGCATGGTACATCAGTATCCAGATGGCATGGTATGAAAGGACTGCACAGAAGATGTCAAAGGAAGTAGGTGCAATGAGACAGAATTGTTTGACTTGACATTTAACAGTAAAGCTGTCCATTAAGTTAAGCCTGGTCTAACTGCTAAAACTGCTGGACAATGTAGATAACAATCACTGGACATTTTACTTCGACATAGTCTTGCTAGCAGCCTTCATTACATCAGCTGTAACATAGTCTTGCTACTGGCCTTCATTACATCAGCTGTAACATAACCTTGCTACTGGCCTTCATTACATCAGCTGTAACATAGTCTTGCTACTGGCCTTCATTACATCAGCTGTAACATAACCTTGCTACCAGCCTTCATTACATCAGCTGTAACATAGTCTTGCTACCAGCCTTCATTACATCAGCTGTAACATAGTCTTGCTACCAGCCTTCATTACATCAGCTGTAACATAGTCTTGCTACCAGCCTTCATTACATCAGCTGTAACATAGTCTTGCTACCAGCCTTCATTACATCAGATGTAACATAACCTTGCTACCAGCCTTCATTACATCAGCTGTAACATAACCTTGCTACTGGCCTTCATTACATCAGCTGTAACATAACCTTGCTACTGGCCTTCATTACATCAGCTGTAACATAGTCTTGCTACCAGCCTTCATTACATCAGCTGTAACATAGTCTTGCTACTGGCCTTCATTACATCAGCTGTAACATAGTCTTGCTACCAGCCTTCATTACATCAGCTGTAACATAGTCTTGCTACCGGCCTTCATTACATCAGCTGTAACATAGTCTTGCTACTGGCCTTCATTACATCAGCTGTAACAAAGTCTTGCTACTGGCCTTCATTACATCAGCTGTAACATAACCTTGCTACCAGCCTTCATTACATCAGCTGTAACATAGTCTTGCTACCAGCCTTCATTACATCAGATGTAACATAGTCTTGCTACTGGCCTTCATTACATCAGCTGTAACATAACCTTGCTACTGGCCTTCATTACATCAGCTGTAACATAACCTTGCTACTGGCCTTCATTACATCAGCTGTAACATAACCTTGCTACTGGCCTTCATTACATCAGCTGTAACATAGTCTTGCTACTGGCCTTCATTACATCAGCTGTAACATAACCTTGCTACCAGCCTTCATTACATCAGCTGTAACATAGTCTTGCTACCAGCCTTCATTACATCAGATGTAACATAGTCTTGCTACTGGCCTTCATTACATCAGCTGTAACATAACCTTGCTACTGGCCTTCATTACATCAGCTGTAACATAACCTTGCTACTGGCCTTCATTACATCAGCTGTAACATAACCTTGCTACTGGCCTTCATTACATCAGCTGTAACATAGTCTTGCTACCAGCCTTCATTACATCAGCTGTAACATAGTCTTGCTACTGGCCTTCATTACATCAGCTGTAACATAACCTTGCTACCAGCCTTCATTACATCAGCTGTAACATAGTCTTGCTACCAGCCTTCATTACATCAGCTGTAACATAGTCTTGCTACCAGCCTTCATTACATCAGCTGTAACATAGTCTTGCTACCAGCCTTCATTACATCAGATGTAACATAGTCTTGCTACCAGCCTTCATTACATCAGCTGTAACATAGTCTTGCTACCAGCCTTCATTACATCAGCTGTAACATAGTCTTGCTACCGGCCTTCATTACATCAGCTGTAACATAGCCTTGCTACTGGCCTTCATTACATCAGCTGTAACATAGCCTTGCTACTGGCCTTCATTACATCAGCTGTAACATAGTCTTGCTACCGGCCTTCATTACATCAGCTGTAACATAGCCTTGCTACCGGCCTTCATTACATCAGCTGTAACATAGTCTTGCTACTGGCCTTCATTACATCAGCTGTAACATAGTCTTGCTACTGGCCTTCATTACATCAGCTGTAACATAGTCTTGCTACTGGCCTTCATTACATCAGCTGTAACATAGTCTTGCTACTGGCCTTCATTACATCAGCTGTAACATAGTCTTGCTACCGGCCTTCATTACATCAGCTGTAACATAGTCTTGCTACAGGCCTTCATTACATCAGCTGTAACATAGTCTTGCTACCGGCCTTCATTACATCAGCTGTAACATAGTCTTGCTACTGGCCTTCATTACATCAGCTGTAACATAGTCTTGCTACTGGTCTTCATTACATCAGCTGTAACATAGTCTTGCTACTGGCCTTCATTACATCAGCTGTAACATAGTCTTGCTACTGGCCTTCATTACATCAGCTGTAACATAACCTTGCTACCAGCCTTCATTACATCAGCTGTAACATAACCTTGCTACTGGCCTTCATTACATCAGCTGTAACATAACCTTGCTACTGGCCTTCATTACATCAGCTGTAACATAACCTTGCTACTGGCCTTCATTACATCAGCTGTAACATAGTCTTGCTACCAGCCTTCATTACATCAGCTGTAACATAGTCTTGCTACTGGCCTTCATTACATCAGCTGTAACATAGTCTTGCTACCAGCCTTCATTACATCAGCTGTAACATAGTCTTGCTACGCCTTCATTACATCAGCTGTAACATAGTCTTCTATGGCCTTCATTACATCAGCTGTAACAAAGTCTTGCTACTGGCCTTTATTACATCAGCTGTAACATAACCTTGCTACCAGCCTTCATTACATCAGCTGTAACATAGTCTTGCTACCAGCCTTCATTACATCAGCTGTAACATAGTCTTGCTACTGGCCTTCATTACATCAGCTGTAACATAACCTTGCTACTGGCCTTCATTACATCAGCTGTAACATAACCTTGCTACTGGCCTTCATTACATCAGCTGTAACATAGTCTTGCTACCAGCCTTCATTACATCAGCTGTAACATAGTCTTGCTACTGGCCTTCATTACATCAGCTGTAACATAACCTTGCTACCAGCCTTCATTACATCAGCTGTAACATAGTCTTGCTACCAGCCTTCATTACATCAGCTGTAACATAGTCTTGCTACCAGCCTTCATTACATCAGCTGTAACATAGTCTTGCTACCAGCCTTCATTACATCAGATGTAACATAGTCTTGCTACCAGCCTTCATTACATCAGCTGTAACATAGTCTTGCTACCAGCCTTCATTACATCAGCTGTAACATAGTCTTGCTACCAGCCTTCATTACATCAGCTGTAACATAGTCTTGCTACCGGCCTTCATTACATCAGCTGTAACATAGTCTTGCTACTGGCCTTCATTACATCAGCTGTAACATAGTCTTGCTACCGGCCTTCATTACATCAGCTGTAACATAGTCTTGCTACCAGCCTTCATTACATCAGCTGTAACATAGTCTTGCTACCAGCCTTCATTACATCAGCTGTAACATAGTCTTGCTACCGGCCTTCATTACATCAGCTGTAACATAACCTTGCTACTGGCCTTCATTACATCAGCTGTAACATAGTCTTGCTACCAGCCTTCATTACATCAGCTGTAACATAGTCTTGCTACGGCCTTCATTACATCAGCTGTAAAATAGTCTTGCTACTGGCCTTCATTACATCAGCTGTAACATAACCTTGCTACTGCCCTTCATTACATCAGCTGTAACATAGCCTTGCTACTGGCCTTCATTACATCAGCTGTAACATAACCTTGCTACTGGCCTTCATTACATCAGCTGTAACATAACCTTGCTACCAGCCTTCATTACATCAGCTGTAACATAACCTTGCTACTGCAGCTTCATTCACATCAGCTGTAACAACTTGCTACCAGCCTTCATTACATCAGCTGTAACATAACTCTTCTACCAGCCTTCATTACATCAGCTGTAACATAGTCTTCTACCAGCCTTCATTACATCAGCTGTAACATAACCTTGCTACTGGCCTTTATTACATCAGCTGTAACATAACCTTGCTACTGGCCTTCATTACATCAGCTGTAACATAGTCTTGCTACCAGCCTTCATTACATCAGCTGTAACATAGTCTTGCTACTGGCCTTCATTACATCAGCTGTAACATAGTCTTGCTACCAGCCTTCATTACATCAGCTGTAACATAGTCTTGCTACCGGCCTTCATTACATCAGCTGTAACATAGTCTTGCTACTGGCCTTCATTACATCAGCTGTAACAACGTCTTGCTATTGGCCTTCATTACATCAGCTGTAACATAACCTTGCTACCAGCCTTCATTACATCAGCTGTAACATAGTCTTGCTACCAGCCTTCATTACATCAGCTGTAACATAGTCTTGCTACTGGCCTTCATTACATCAGCTGTAACATAACCTTGCTACTGGCCTTCATTACATCAGCTGTAACATAACCTTGCTACTGGCCTTCATTACATCAGCTGTAACATAGTCTTGCTACCAGCCTTCATTACATCAGCTGTAACATAGTCTTGCTACTGACCTTCATTACATCAGCTGTAACATAACCTTGCTACCAGCCTTCATTACATCAGCTGTAACATAGTCTTGCTACCAGCCTTCATTACATCAGCTGTAACATAGTCTTGCTACCAGCCTTCATTACATCAGCTGTAACATAGTCTTGCTACAGGCCTTCATTACATCAGCTGTAACATAGTCTTGCTACCAGCCTTCATTACATCAGATGTAACATAGTCTTGCTACCAGCCTTCATTACATCAGCTGTAACATAGTCTTGCTACCAGCCTTCATTACATCAGCTGTAACATAGTCTTGCTACCAGCCTTCATTACATCAGCTGTAACATAGCCTTGCTACTGGCCTTCATTACATCAGCTGTAACATAGTCTTGCTACCAGCCTTCATTACATCAGCTGTAACATAACCTTGCTACCGGCCTTCATTACATCAGCTGTAACATAGTCTTGCGACCGGCCTTCATTACATCAGCTGTAACAGATCTTATCTTTGTATCTAACCTGGATCATAGCTAATTCACTTGTTACATTTTACATGTGTAATCTTGACCTATAGTCAGAAGTACATGCTACCTCCCTCCCTCCCTATATGCCAATAACAAAGGTAGTAACTCACCTGTCTCTAACATAGACTCTATCAGCAGCAGTAATTAAAAAACAAGAACATATTATTTGTGTTAGTTGAACAAAATATCATCCTTACAGCTACACAGGGCAACACCATCCTTACAGCTACACAGGGCAACACCATCCTTACAGCTACACAGGGCAACACCATCCTTACAGCTACACAGGGCAACACCATCCTTACAACTACACAGGGCAACACCATCCTTACAACTACACAGGGCAACACCATCCTTACAACTACACAGGGCAATACCATCCTTACAGCTACAAAGATCAACATGACCCTAAAACATCACAATCTCATCCACACACACACACACACACACACACATCTAGTACAAAATATATATTATAAACATCAGTGATTAGTCACAAAAATATTGACTATACTCATCATCATCTAGTGGCAAGCATACAATATAACGTTAAGTTGACCATCTTACACAAACTGATGGCATTGAAACTCAACATCTTCCAATCAACAAAATCATTCAACTAACTTGAGTATTACGAACTAGATGTCATGTCATGTCTTGTACTGACCTGATCAGCTGTTGGTGTTGGTGTCGACTGGGAATCTGTAAACACAATACCAGATACAAATAATAAATACAACACAAGAAACTACAAAGTGATGCCCAAATGTCCAAACATGACATTTATGTCTCATGGTGTCTGATATCATTTGTGTTGTCTGAGTTAAAATGTTGCATGTCTATGGTGACATATCCTGACTAAATACATCTGTCATCTATCTACCTGTCCACCATTCGACATGTCCATCTATCTACCTGTCCATCTATCTACTTGTCCATCTACCTGTCCATCTATCTACCTGTCCATCTATCTACTTGTCCATCTATCTACCTGCCCATCTATCTACCTGTCCATCTATCTACTTGTCCATCTATCTACTTGTCCATCTATCTACTTGTCCATCTATCTACCTGTCCATATATCTACCTGTCCATCTACCTGTCCATCTATCTACCTGTCCACCAATTGACATGTACATATATCTACCTGTCCATCTATCTACTTGTCCATCTATCTACCTGTCCATCTATCTACTTGTCCATCTATCTACCTGTCCATCTACCTGTCCATCTATCTACCTGTCCATATATCTACCTGTCCACCAATTGACATGTCCATATATCTACCTGTCCATCTATCTACTTGTCCATCTATCTACCTGTCCATCTACCTGTCCATCTATCTACCTGTCCATATATCTACCTGTCCACCAATTGACATGTCCATATATCTACCTGTCCATCTATCTACCTTTCCATCAATTGACGTGTCCATCTTTTTACCTGCCCACTAGTCTGTCCACTTGTCTATTTATCCATCAGTTCAGTTGTCCACTATGTTACTTGTCCATCATTCTACCAAAATGACATATGACATGAAGCAATATCAACAAAAACTGAGACATCAAACATGCAAGCTAGTAAACGTGCATGATGTACAACATCAATGATGGAAAGCATGACATATGACATCAAGTAAGCAGTTCATTAAAACATATGACATTCAAACAAGCATAACATATGGTATCACATCCATGACTGTGGCTGAAATTGTTATATGCCTGGGCTTACAGATTGTATGTTGTCTAACTTAGGCACAACATAGTCATCCTCTCTGGCACACATCACACACGGACATGGTTATCAAGTGGTTGATACAGCAAAGACAAACCAAACATACAAACAAATGTAAGACAGGTAGAGGATGATGACATATTGCATAAACATAACTAAATGACATATGCTAATTAAGTTTGCAGACAGACATGGCATACTACAACCAAACAAATCAATCTACATGACATACATGAGATCAAGTTTTAGTTTAGTTTTTGTTTAGTCATTGGATCATCATCAGTGTATGTCAAACCAGTTAGTGGTGCATAAGTGCTCTGATCTTCTCCTCAGTATGTCTCTCAGTGTGTGGCAACTATAGACACTGGTTCTTTGTTGGTTTACTATTCTTCTGTGGCTACTAGCATAGTGTTCGTGTCTAGCTACATACATGACATCAAGGAAACATACACACATATGACATATGACATGTAACAAGTTGACAGACATGAAATAAAAAAGAACGAAATAATAATAGATACCTATGCTTCCGACTCGGATGTAGTGGATTGAGCTGATCCCATGAGGAGTAGGAGATGGGTCTTTGATGAATGGATGCTAGGGCTTTGCTGGGAGGAAATGTATGTGGAAGTGTTGGATAGTGTATCACTGATGGGATAAGCATACTTGTGGAGGTCAGGAATGGTGTTAGTAGTACATGTCAACGACACAATAACTGTAAACAAATGTCATCAAACAAAACTTAAATAAAAAACAAAAGGCTGAAAACTACAGAACTCAACACATAGGAAAGCCAACAACATTGCCTACACGTAGTAGCAATTACACACAACTGGATGTAACGATGATCACACACACACACACCTACATGTAATGTTAATCAGACACACATGTATGCAACAGTAATCACACACACACACCTAGATGTAACAATAATCACACACACACACCTAGATGTAACAATAATCACACACACACACCTAGATGTAACAATAATCACACACACACACCTAGATGTAACAATAATCACACACACCTAGATGTAACAATAATCACACACACACACCTAGATGTAACAATAATCACACACACACACCTAGATGTAACAATAATCACACACACACACCTAGATGTAACAATAATCACACACACACACCTAGATGTAACAATAATCACACACACACACACCTAGATGTAACAATCACACACACACGCACACACCTAGATGTAACAATAATCACACACACACCTAGATATAATGACACATGTAGGTTGTCATATTATATGTTTTGAAGCCAAATCTGGAGGAGTGTGTTCCAACTGCAGAGCAGGGTTCTAGGCCCTTCTGGTAGCGAGATAGCACATGAGTAAGCTGCAGGTACCTGCAGGCAGGATGGTGTTTCTTACGGACTCACTGTCGGCTGTGCAGGCCCAGGAGGCTGGGTCTGCTGACGGCGCAGTACGGGACCTACGGAGAGAGCTTGCTCGGCTTTCGGAGAGGGCAGAAATTCACTTGCAGTGGATTCCATCTCACTGTCGCACTGCAGGCAATGAGAGTGCTGATGTCTTAGCTAAGAAGGGCAATGACAAAGAGCAGATTTACCAACCCCTGTCTTTATGGGAAGTCAAGGCCCTCATGCCGAGAGGGTCTGCAGTGGACTGGAGGACAGACGCTGGATGTAATTATGGAAGGGACTCGAGACCTGGGCAGAACCGACCGGATCATTGTGTTTTGACCTCACACCGGACACTGCAGACTCGGCAGGCGCTTATATAGACTAGGAGTAGGTCAAACAGCTCTCTGACGGTGTTGGCAGGTGGAACGGACACCATAGCATCTCCTGCAAGACTGTCCTCTCCTGGGTGAGCTGAGAAGCAACATGTGGCCACATCCAGTCGACCTGAAAACTAAGTTTTGGTGAAACCTGACAGACCTGAAGCTGACTGTCCAGTTTGTGGTCCACAGTAAATTAAGCGTATGACCAGAGAACGCTGGAGAAGAGGTCAAATCTCCAAAAATGTGGTTTTCTTTTCTAACTTAACCTATGTCTGAGAAGAGATTGAGCATGTATCATTAGTTTGCTTGTGCTGGTAAAACATATCTGTATGCAAACCATGTATTAATCTTCGGGAGAAATATTTCAACTGTCCCAATTCTCATGAATTATGGAATTTGTCCCTCTCACAAATACCAACATGGTTTCATTGTGAGGATTTCAGATGAGACATCTACAGAGAAGAGTGATAAATACATCTACACAATTCATTAAAGATGTTCCTCATCTCTGTCCTTGTTTTCTCCTTCGCAATATTTCCAACAGTACATCATTGCAAGATCTCTCATCTATACATAACATGTCTATGCCCATATATAAATATGCCTACCAACTATACATAACATGTCTTTGCCCATAAATAAATATGCCTACCAACTATACATAACATGTCTATGCCCATATATAAATATGCCTACCAACTATACATAACATGTCTTTGCCCATATATAAATATACCTACCAACTATACATAACATGTCTTTGCCCATATATAAATATGCCTACCAACTATACATAACATGTCTTTGCCCATATATAAATATGCCTACCAACTATACATAACATGTCTATGCCCATATATAATATGCCTATAACTATAATAACATGTTTGCCATATATAAAATGCCTACGAAAACATACATGTCATCAAGTATAAATATGCCTACTAACATACATCAATTTCAAAATTAGACATCAACCTAGGGAGAACACATACAACACAAGATAAACCTGGTAACAACATCAATACAAGTACAAGAAAGCAAACATTCAGAGAGAGATGGCTTATGTCAAGTCAACTGGCAGACATCTAGACAGACATGTTAGCAAGAAATCATTCAGATGTTAGGGCAGCTAGGGATTTATTATCGGACTGTATATGTTATATCTGCCATATAGAAAGTCTGAATATCTTATCTTCTTTTATATACTTTGCTTGATAAAGTACTTGTGGTCAAAATATTTCTGTATATTGTTTTTGTATCCTTTGTACAACTACAGTACTTTGTTTGTTGGCATTGACTACAGTACTTTGTTTGTTGGCATTGACTACAGTACTTTGTTTGTTGGCATTGACTACAGTACTTTGTTTGTTCATGACTACAGTACTTTGTTTGTTGGCATTGACTACAGTACTTTGTTTGTTGGCATTGACTACAGTACTTTGTTTGTTGGCATTGACTACAGTACTTTGTTTGTTGGCATTGCTACATAGTTTTACTACAGTCTTCCATTATATGGGATACTGACAAGAAGTAATGACAAGCTGGGAACATGTGTTGCTAATAGTTGCTCAACAACATGCTAGTAGTTGCATAGAGAGATAGATAACTAGTAGAAATGTTGCTAGAGAGAGATAACATCAGCAACTACAACTAGCAGGTTACAACTTGGTAAGAAATGTTGAGTTACAACATATTAGTCAGAAATAGTAGTATATGACTTACACAGCTGTTGGAAGATCATGCAATCTGGGAGAGAGATGTTGTAGGAAACATTGATTCAACAGTGCAAGATACAACATCAACATATATATATGGTTTGTGGCTGTCTGTGAGGATGTGGCTGTCATGTCATAGAGGATGTGGCTATCAGAGAGGATGTGGCTGTTAGGAGAGGATCCGGCTGTTGGAAGAGGATCCGGCTGTTGGAAGAGGATCCGGCTGTTAGGAGAGGATATGGCTGCTGGAGTGGATGTAGCTGCTGGAAAGAATGTGGCTGTTGTAGAGAATGTGGCTGTCTGAAAGGATGTGGTTGTCTGGGAGAATTTGGCTTTTACAAGAACATGTCAGTCAAATATGTCTATGTCTGTGACTGTACGTTTCGGAGTGTGTGTACTTATATGTGTGTGTGAGTGAATCTATATTTGTACATGTGTGAGTGAATTGATCTGAGTGTGCGTGTATGTGTGTGTGTGTGTCTGTGTGTGTAAATATGCATGCCAATTGTTAAAAAATAAAACAGTATGCTTACACAGAACATACATGTACAGTCTATGTCTTCTCTGACTCTGTGTGTCACAGAACATACATGTACAGTCTATGTCTTCTCTGACTCTGTGTGTGTCACAGAACATACAGGTACAGTCTATGTCTTCTCTGACTCTGTGTGTCACAGAACATACAGGTACAGTCTATGTCTTCTCTGACTCTGTGTGTCACAGAACATACAGGTACAGTCTATGTCTTCTCTGACTCTGTGTGTCACAGAACATACAGGTACAGTCTATGTCTTCTCTGACTCTGTGTGTCACAGAACATACAGGTACAGTCTATGTCTTCTCTGACTCTGTGTGTGTCACAGAACATACAAGTACAGTCTATGTCTTCTCTGACTCTGTGTGTGTCACAGAACATACAGGTACAGTCTATGTCTTCTCTGACTCTGTGTGTGTCACAGAACATACAGAAACTGTCTATGTCTTCTCTGACTCTGTGTGTGTCACAGAACATACAGGTACAGTTTATGTCTTCTCTGACTCTCTGTGTGTGTGTGTGTGTCACAGAACAGTGTCGGAAGTATGTCCTAGTTGTCAATGTGAGACATTCCATATGGCATGTTTCACATTCAAGGTCTGTTTGACATGAAGTCAGTAGGTCAGACCTGGTTTGGGGCATCTTAGTTCACATTACAGTAGCAGAAGCAGGAAGTTGTACAATCACATGCACACAGCAGCAAGATGTTGGTTATAGCAGCAGACATAGCAATATAGTACGACATATACAACAGCAGCAGCAGGTTAATGGTGACATCTAATGAATGACAGTGACTTGATGGCATGACACTTCACCACTGACATCTGTCTTTGAAATCATGTACATTGACACAGACAACATCCTGCAGAATCCTGTACATTGACACAGACAACATCCTGCAGAATCCTGTACATTGACACAGGCTGAACTAAAAAGTTTGAAATGAGAAGTTGCTTGTCTTAAGTTCATGGTGTAGCCCACAATCTGGCCATGTTTACAGCCATCTCAGATGTGTATCATAACAGAACTAGTCTGTGTGTGAACTAACATCTGACTTTATGAGGACAGAACTAGTCTGTGTGTGTGAACTAACATCTGGCCCTTATGATGACAGAACTATTCTGTGTGTGTGTGAACTAACATCTGACTTTATGATGACAGAACTAGTCTGTGTGTGTGTGTGTGAACTAACATCTGACTTTATAATGACAGAACTAGTCTGTGTGTGTGTGAACTAACATCTGACCCTTATGATGACAGAACTAGTCTGTGTGTGTGAACTAACATCTGACTTTATGATGACAGAACTAGTCTGTCTGTGTGTGAACTAACACCTGACCTTATGATGACAGAACTAGTCTGTGTGTGTGTGTGTGAACTAACATCTGACCCTTATGATGACAGAACTAGTCTGTGTGTGTGTGTGTGAACTAACATCTGACTTTATGATGACAGAACTAGTCTGTCTGTGTGTGAACTAACACCTGACCTTATGATGACAGAACTAGTCTGTGTGTGTGTGTGAACTAACATCTGACTTTATGATGACAGAACTAGTCTGTGTGTGTGTGTGAACTAACATCTGACCCTTATGATGACAGAACTAGTATGTGTGTGTGTGTGTGAACTAACACTTGACTGACTTAAGCAGGGAGGACATACAGGGCTGTACAACCAGTGACCAGTAGATACCTTCTTCTGGGTCACATTGAGGCATCATTGGAGGAGGTGGAGGAGGCAAACACTCATCACCATCTGCAGCTGAAGTAAGAGAACAGACGATGATGATGATGACATTATAGCCAGCAGCTCTTACAGCATGTTGACATACACCCACAAGAGAAGAATTTGGGATGAATATTATATTTGTTTTAATGGAGGGTTGTACATGTACAATATACATGTGGTTGGTATGTGGTGAAACCGTAGGATGACATCTTAAACATAGATCACAGACACACAGTGTCCAGAGCTAACTTAGACATGAATGTGACAACTTAATTCTGCCATCATGTAAACATTGACACATGCAGCAGACAGTATTAATAAACATCTCAACGGGAGGGGTCAGCTGATGAGGGAGATTGATATCAGCATGAACGTTCTACTAGAGTGGCATGTTCAACAGTATCACAGTGCTGTAGATATGTTCTATAGCCTCTCAAATACAAAGAATATCTCACTACATATGGACATCGGTGTCTTAGAGGTAGTGTGCTCTCGAGCACATCCCAAGACTACCTGATACAAACTCTCAGTTTGGAAGCAAATGTGTTCTTGCGCATTGTTACGAACTGTAAAAATAGACCTCACCGTTGAGAAAGAAATGGTCAACTACTAAACATACAAGTATTGCCTAGAAAATCAATGACTCCATTTACTGTGGTTGATGGCTAAGTCATGTAAAGGATATATCATAATTGTCATGTCATCTCATTACTAGAGACATGATCTAGTACAGACTTGATACTTGTTCATTTGACAGATCACATCAACAGATCATTTCATCTCATTACTAGAGACATGGTCTAGTACAGACTTGATACTTGTTCATTTGACAGATCACATCAACAGATCATTTCATCTCATTACTAGAGACATGGTCTAGTACAGACTTAATACTTGTTCATTTGACAAATCACATCAACAGATCATTTCATCTCATTACTAGAGACATGATCTAGTACAGACTTGATACTTGTTCATTTGACAGATCACATCAACAGATCATTTCATCTCATTACTAGAGACATGGTCTAGAACAGACTTGATACTTGTTCATTTGACAGATCACATCAACAGATCATTTCATCTCATTACTAGAGACATGTCTGAACAGATTTGATACTGATTTGACAAATCACATCACAGATCATTTCATCTCATTACTAAGACTGATCTAGTACAGACTTGATACTTGTCATTTGACAAATCACATCAACAGATCATTTCATCTCATTACTAGAGACATGGTCTAGAACAGACTTGATACTTGTTCATTTGACAAATAAATCAACAGATCATTTCATCTCATTACTAGAGACATGATCTAGTACAGACTTGATACTTGTTCATTTGACAAATCACATCAACAGATCATTTCATCTCATTACTAGAGACATGGTCTAGAACAGACTTGATACTTGTTCATTTGACAGATCACATCAACAGATCAGGCATATCTTATGTTATCTGATGATATAGACATATCAGACCATTACCATAATGTCTCACAAGTTGTTTCGTCAAGTCCCCTCTCATGATCATGGACAAGACTCCCCACCACTTTTGTTGAAATATCCATCATTTTCTCCCCTATGTACCAGCCTTTATCTTTAACAACCAGATTATAGCAACCTTAATGATGTTGATGCTGTTTCATCATCTGGTATATGCTGCCTGACATTCACGAATATTTACATCTAGGTCCTTACACATTTAGCTCATTACACATTTAGGTCATACCTTCTCCTTCAGAGAGTGATGGAGGTGGTGGAGGTTCATTCTCTGGAGTAGGCAGCGTGACATGGACTGGAGGTGGCATGGATGCATCTGGTTGGACAGCTACCACCAACCCTGGAGACAGTGGGTCCTAAAGGAGAAGAAACATACTTCAGAAATATTATTACAGAATTACTGACCATGAAATCTCTACAAAACATACTTTAGAATTATTATTACAGAATTACTGACCATGAAATCTCTACAAAACATACTTCAGAATTATTATTACAAAATTACTGACCATGAAATCTCTACAAAACATACTTTAGAATTATTATTACAGAATTACTGACCATGAAATCTCTACAAAACATACTTCAGAATTATTATTACAGAATTACTGACCATGAAATCTCTACAAAACATACTTCAGAATTATTATTACAGAATTACTGACCATGAAATCTCTACAAAACATACTTCAGAATTATTATTACAGAATTACTGACCATGAAATCTCTACAAAACATACTTCAGAATTATTATTACAGAATTACTGACCATGAAATCTCTACAAAACATACTTCAGAATTATTATTACAGAATTACTGACCATGAAATCTCTACAAAACATACTTCAGAATTATTATTACAGAATTACTGACCATGAAATCTCTACAAAACATACTTCAGAATTATTATTACAGAATTACTGACCATGAAATCTCTACAAAACATACTTCAGAATTATTATTACAGAATTACTGACCATGAAATCTCTACAAAACAAGAACATAATTGGTTACCTAGCAACCTTACACAATAGCTCAGACATTTAGTTAGGTTCTGTTAGTAGCTGTCACAAAACTCAACACACACATGTACAGATGTACACTAGCAGAGTGCATGAGTATATACATGCACAGATGTACACTAGCAGAGTGCATGAGTATATACATGCACAGATGTACACTAGCAGAGTGCATGAGTATATACATGCACAGATGTACACTAGCAGAGTGCATGAGTATATACATGCACAGATGTACACTAGCAGAGTGCATGAGTATATACATGCACAGATGTACACTAGCAGAGTGCATGAGTACATACATGCACAGATGTACACTAGCAGAGTGCATGAGTACATACATGCACAGATGTACACTAGCAGAGTGCATGAGTACATACATGCACAGATGTACACTAGCAGAGTGCATGAGTACATACATGTACAGATGTACACTAGCAGAGTGCATGAGTACATACACACACATGTACAGATGTACACTAGCAGAGTGCATGAGTACATACATGCACAGATGTACACTAGCAGAGTGCATGAGGACACACACACATGTACAGATATACACTACCAGGTGAATAGGTAACACACATGTACAGATGTAGATGTACACACACATAGGCACAGATGTACACACACTCACACATGTATAGATGTACACAAATAGGTACATGAGCATACACCACAATCCATGAATACACACAGGTACATGAGCTCACACACACAATAGAGTACATGAGCCCACACACACACACAAATGCATGTACAGATGTACACACCTAAGTGTCTGAACACACATGCTATGTATGTATCTCTCTCAAACATACAAACAGACTTTCTCCAATGATTGTCAAACTAGTATATACTTACATCAGGTGGACCTGCAATTCTCAACGACCAGTGAAGGAAACATTCCAAAGCACCATTACACTCTCCTTCCCGGGCCATCATCTACGCCCATGTCATCCTTATGAACTCTGATCAGAGACCTCTAGAAGGATAGCTCCTCCTCAGTCTAGCTTCAGTTAAAATAATGCACGGCCCAGGAGATTTCTGTCATAGAAAACAGTTGTTTTAGAGAAGACATATTTCATGACAAGTTAGTTGGTGTATATCTGTGTCACAATCAACCACTAGTAGCACAGGGTTGTCAGGCTACAGACTGCCTCATTGCAATCTACTTGTACTGATCATGATGTTTTACAGTGGTAGTTTCTGTAACAACTGGTTTTATATAAGATCAGAGTTGTTACCCATTCACAACCTCTTCAGTCACTTTTATGACATGTTTGGAATGGTGCAGTAAGGTGCTCCAAGCTTGACTCCCCAGTAAGTGGCCCTATTCTTGAATTCTCAAGTAAAGCACCCAATTCTTGACTCTGCAGTTTCTTTTTTCTTTTCTTTCTCGAATCCTGTATGCATCACAGCGTCAGGTCAGGAAGAGATTTCTAAAACGGGCCCTAGTATGCGCTAGATAGTCTTTTTCGCGCTCTGTTATCTCTGAGGTCCATCTTTTGCGGGCCGCCTTTTTGCTTTGTACCCATTGTATCGAGCAGCATTGCTATTGGTACTGTCTGATGGTAATCTGCTTACGTGACCTAACCATTTAATTTGTTGTTTCTTGATGAAGTCTAGTACTGATGTTGTACCCACTTTTTCCTGATGTCTTCATTTCTCAACCGGTCTCTTCTTGTTACACCCAGCATTCTGCGAAGAGACACTTCATCTCTGTTGTGACTAGTTTTCTTCTATCGCTTGTTGTCAGCGTCCAGGTTTGGCACTGGTAACATAATGTGGGGAAAGATTGTGTTGAACATTGCTTTTTTTGTGTTCATGGTGACGTGTTTGCATCTTAAAATTGGCGTCATTTGACCTATCATTTGGTTTGCTTTGTTGCATCTGTGTTGAATTTCATTAGTTATTCTTCCATTTGCTGAAAAAATGCTCCCAGGTATGTGAAATCTTTTGCTTGATTTAGTAGATGATTATCGATGGAGATGTTGGTAGTGTTTTCCTCTCTGGCGAATGTCATTACTTCTGTTTTGTCGATGTTAATTCTCATGTTGTACTGCTACATGCTAACTGGGTCTGTTGATGTGTTGTTAGCTGTTCTTCTGTTGTGATATGATTGCCTGATCGCCTGCAAAAAGAAATTCATTTAAGAGTTCCCCGAGGTTGTTTCCTTCGCTGGTGTTAGCTATTTTACAAATGTGGTCAATGTACGGATGAATAGCAGCGGGATAGTACTAGCCTTGTCTTACTCCTGACCCACGCGAAACTTTTCTGATAATCCTGTATTTGTTCTAATCGTGGCTGTCAGTATAAATGTTCTTGCAAAGGTTGATTAGGTGTTCATTAACCCATAGGTTGTTAGTATTTTCCACAACTTGTGCCTATCCACGCGGTCGAACGTTTTTTCCTGATCTACAAATGCAACGTGTAAATGTTTGTCGGATTCGATAGTCCTTCTACTAACTGTCTGAGGGCGAATAGTGCCTGTACAGCTTTTGTTCTTCCTGAATCCCATTTGGGAGTCATTGAGCTGTGGCTCGATGATGTGGCGGAGCCTTTTCTCAAGTATTTTGCAGAATATTTTCCCAGTGTGGCTCAGTAGCCTATGCCTCTATACTTTGTACAGTCCTCTTGCTACCTTTCTTCTTCCAGATGGGAACAATTGTAGCATTCCTCCAATCTTCTGGTGTTTCTTTTGTGATCCAGACTTGGTTGAATAGTCTATGAGCCAGCTGATTCCTACCTCTTTAGTTGCTTTGATTAGGTCGGCCGATATTGTCTGGGCCTGGTGTTTATTAGGTGGGGCCATATTTACAGCATTTCTGATCTCTGATAGTTTTATGCTTGGTTCTACTTCTGAGTTACATTTGTGAGTTCTTGAGTGTTCGGTTGGTCCTCTTGTTGAAGGTTGAGAAGTTCACTAAAGTATTGTCGCCATCTGTTCATTATCATTTTTTGGATCATTAAGAGCTTGGCGTTTCATCGTTAATAATTTAGAGCTCATATTGTTTTGTCTTTCCGCATAGCTTTAATTTTCTTGTAAAAAAGTCTTGTTGAATTTTTGTAGTCTGAATTTAATGTTTCGCCATAATCTTGCCATGCTTGTATTTTAGACTTTTTTATTATCTCCTTGGCTTGTTTTCTAGCTGTTCTATACTCAGTGAGGTCGCTTTGATGTTTGTTTTTGCCCATAGTTGCATCTGTGTTTTCCTTTACCGCTAGTTTTACTTGGCCATTCCACCCAGTTGTGCTTTTTGGTCGGGTACTCTGTATTTTGCTGTTCCTGCATGTTTTTTGGCTGCTTCTAATAAAGTTCTCTTAAATACTGTCCATTTTTCTTCTACTGACTTGCTTTCTTCAGTTAGTTTAGCAAAATTATCTGTGACTCTTTGTAGATATGACTCTTGTGTGTTGACATCTGTTAATTTATTGATTTTGATTATTTCTTTTTTAGTCGTGTGTTGCCCTCTGGTACTCTTCTTTGTGTTCTGATAGTCATAACACCGCTTGTGGTCCGTGTTTATGCATAAATTTGGTATAGTTCAGCTCTACACTGACCTTCTTTTGATCTTTGACTAGAATGAAATCTATTTGGCTCTTGCAGTCTAAGTTGTTCCATTTGTACCAGTTATAAATGTGTGATTGCCGGTGTTAAATGTGTGTGGTAATAATTAGGTCGTATGGTCACAATTCCAGAAGTCTTATGCCGTTTCCATTTCTCTGACTAGTGTTGTTCCCGGACCAGGTATGTCTCAACTCCTGTCCTATCAGAACCTAAATGTGCATTAAAATCACCCAATAGAAAGTAGTCTCTCCCTGATTTGATTCTATTTATAGTATCGCTAATGACGCTATAAAATTCATCTCATTCTTCGATATTGTCAGCACATTATTACACGGCGGTAAATTTGAATGTAGGTCGTGTCCATGTCGTTCTTCCGATCTGTGATTGCATTATTCTTTCTGAGATGTAACCTATGTGTAGTATTGACTTAGCTAGATCTGGGTCAATGATGAATCCGACGCCATGTTTAGCTCTTGCATTGATTTCTACACCTGAGTATGCGTAATCTAGATGTAACTTCTTGCAGCCTTGTCCTTTGGTGCGTGTGTCTGCTAGTCCTAATATTGCTATTTTACGTTTTTTCATTTGTTCTACGATGTCTTGAAATTTTTCTCGTCTCACAGATATTAATAGTGCATATCTTGATGTTATTTCTTTGGGTTCCCCTGTGTCCCTGCTTACCGTTTTAAATCTCTTCATAATTCTACGAGCACAAATTGATTATACCACTGTCGGCTTGCTAGGGGCCCGTCCCAGTGGTTTCAGAATTCCTAGATGGGTCACACGGTGCACTAGACTATCACATTCAGGCTAGAATACACAAATTCCATCCAAAGAAAACTGAAAATCGACTTCGGGTTTGAGGCGCAGAAATTACAACCAGCTTGCCGCCATATTCTTGACTCAGTAAAGGGCACTTTTCTTAACTCCCCAGCAAGGTCCTATTCTGACTCACCAGCAAGGGTCCTATTCTTGACTCTCAGCAAGGGTCCCTGAAAGCATGCATGAAGGAAATAATAAAAGACAAGAAAATATCCCAGGAATATAAGACAAAGATTACATGGTCACAGAATAACAAGACTATCATCATCATGTGTCAAACAGATTGATTGATTGATAGGACCATCATTATTGTACTTTGGTGAGTAACCATGTGTGCTCTGATCTCTTTCTTACACAGGAAGATCTCAGTAGCAGAGCATGAACTCCGTAGCACCGGCGAAGATCTCAGCAGCAGAGCACAAACTCCGTAGCACCGGCAAGGCTCCCCAATTTTATTTTGAAGATGGTAAAAATATTTTGTAGGTATTTTATTGGTAATCTTTCCAATGAATTTTGCCCGGGCAGTAACTTTCCAGCCTGCTCTTCTCCATTCTGAACTGCCAATGGTTCTTTTACGTGCTCAAATTGAACTCGAGACCTACGTTTTATCACCTGTCTCCGATAGGACAAGTAACTTGATCTCACCTACACTGAGATCAGGTATCTCTGAAAATATATCGCGCGGGATGTCTCCATGAGGGATGTCTTCACGAGGGACGAGGGATGTCTCCACGAGGGATGTCTCCACGAGGGATGTCTCCACGAGGGAGTAAAATAAGTAACTCTGGAACGAGAGGTAAGCACCTAACCTGTACGTTACAGAGACACCTGAAACAGGTTGACAGCTGTCATCATGAATCTCCACAATCATATGTACTAGGTACTACCCAGTTTGTATGTTGATATCATTCCGTACCATGACATTAAATTGTTCAGAATTTTCTATCGGACATTCACTGTCTCATCCTCCACTGAGTTTTTCTATCGGACATTCTCTGTCTCATCCTGCACTGACTTTTCTATCAGACATTCACTGTCTCATCCTCCACTGAGTTTTTCTATCGGACATTCACTATCTCATCCTCCACTGAGTTTCTCTATCTGACATTCACTGTCTCATCCTGCACTGAGTTTTTCTATCGGACATTCACTGTCTCATCCTCCACTGAGTTTTTCTATCAGACATTCACTGTCTCATCCTCCACTGAGTTTTTCTATCAGACATTCACTGTCCCATCCTCCACTGAGTTTTTCTATCGGACATTCACTGTCTCATCCTCCACTGAATTTCTCTATCAGACATTCACTGTCTCATCCTCCACTGAGTTTTTCTATCAGACATTCACTGTCTCATCCTCCACTGAGTTTTTCTATCGGACATTCACTGTCTCATCCTCCACTGAGTTTTTCTATCAGACATTCACTGTCTCATCCTGCACTGACTTTTCTATCAGACATTCACTGTCTCATCCTCCACTGAGTTTCTCTATCGGACATTCACTGTCTCATCCTCCACTGAGTTTCTCTATCTGACATTCACTGTCTCATCCTCCACTGAGTTTTTCTATCAGACATTCACTGTCTCATCCTCCACTGAGTTTTTCTATCGGACATTCACTGTCTCATCCTCCACTGAGTTTTTCTATCAGACATTCACTGTCTCATCCTCCACTGAGTTTTTCTATCAGACATTCACTGTCTCATCCTCCACTGAGTTTCTCTATCGGACATTCTCTGTCTCATCCTCCACTGAGTTTTTCTATCAGACATTCACTGTCTCATCCTCCACTGAGTTTTTCTATCGGACATTCACTGTCTCATCCTCCACTGAATTTTTCTATCAGACATTCACTGTCTCATCCTCCACTGAGTTTTTCTATCAGACATTCACTGTCTCATCCTGCACTGAGTTTCTCTATCGGACATTCACTGTCTCATCCTCCACTGAGTTTTTCTATCAGACATTCACTGTCTCATCCTCCACTGAGTTTTTCTATCAGACATTCACTGTCTCATCCTCCACTGAGTTTTTCTATCGGACATTCACTGTCTCATCCTCCACTGAATTTTTCTATCAGACATTCACTGTCTCATCCTCCACTGAATTTTTCTATCAGACATTCACTGTCTCATCCTCCACTGAGTTTTTCTATCAGACATTCACTGTCTCATCCTGCACTGAGTTTCTCTATCGGACATTCACTGTCTCATCCTCCACTGAGTTTTTCTATCAGACATTCACTGTCTCATCCTCCACTGAGTTTTTCTATCAGACATTCACTGTCTCATCCTCCACTGAGTTTTTCTATCGGACATTCACCGTCTCATCCTCCACTGAATTTTTCTATCAGACATTCACTGTCTCATCCTCCACTGAATTTTTCTATCAGACATTCACTGTCTCATCCTCCACTGAGTTTTTCTATCAGACATTCACTGTCTCATCCTCCACTGAGTTTTTCTATCAGACATTCACTGTCTCATCCTGCACTGAGTTTCTCTATCGGACATTCACTGTCTCATCCTCCACTGAGTTTTCTATCAGAATTCACTGTCTCATCCTCCACTGAGTTTTCTATCAGACATTCACTGTCTCATCCTCCACTGAGTTTTTCTATCGGACATTCACTGTCTCATCCTCCACTGAATTTTTCTATCAGACATTCACTGTCTCATCCTCCACTGAGTTTTTCTATCAGACATTCACTGTCTCATCCTCCACTGAGTTTTTCTATCAGACATTCACTGTCTCATCCTCCACTGAGTTTTTCTATCAGACATTCACTGTCTCATCCTCCACTGAGTTTTTCTATCGGACATTCACTGTCTCATCCTCCACTGAATTTTTCTATCAGACATTCACTGTCTCATCCTCCACTGAGTTTTTCTATCAGACATTCACTGTCTCATCCTCCACTGAGTTTTTCTATCAGACATTCACTGTCTCATCCTCCACTGAGTTTTTCTATCAGACATTCACTGTCTCATCCTCCACTGAGTTTTTCTATCAGACATTCACTGTCTCATCCTCCACTGAGTTTTTCTATCAGACATTCACTGTCTCATCCTCCACTGAGTTTTCTATCAGACATTACTGTCTCATCCTGCACTGAGTTTTCTATTGCCACTGTGTTGTTGTTTTAAAACCTTTATAATGGCATGTCTGAAGAATGATGATTGTTTGCCCTTGTTAGAAAGAGTACAGTACATCAAGATAAGTCATTTGAACACAGCATGGAATTTTTACCATTCTTCTTAGAACCATAACTCTTGTGTTGTCATGACAGTTGTTGGTGGTCAACATAAACAGATAGCTACATCTCACCTGTGCTAGCAGGTCAACATATAGACAAGTAGACAATTTTCACCTGTATTAACATGTCAACATACAAGCAAGTAAATATTTCTCACCTGTACTAGATCCTAGTTTTGCTGGCATCACATGTTCCCCTGTGGCCATGACATCTATTGTCTGCTGAACTTCAAGGTCGCCAGATGAATAAGATGAGGCGGTGTCCTGTTGTAGGTCAACAGATGTCGGTGACTGGAGATCAGGAGCTGGGGTCTGGACCATGGATGGTGGCTGCTGTCGCTGCTGTGATGATGATGCTAGTGTTACACTTTCACATAGTGTCATGATTGCATTCATGTCTTCACACCGAGAGGTGATATGTTGGACTGTCCACCAAGTCCACATATGTCTCAGGAATGTAACCTTCCTGTCCGAGCAAGTTCTTGGCCTGAAACAGACAGATAAGCTGTTCATTCTCAACATATTACAGACAAATTGTCTTCAATATACAGATAACTGTTGCTAGCTTAGTATAAATTATTTTTCTTATTGCAGAGATAACTGTTCTAGCTTTTAGTATAAGGTTATTTTCTTTATTGCAGAGATAACTTGCTATTTTAGTATAAGGTTATGTTTTATGCAGAGATAACTGTTGTAGCTTTAGTATAAAGTTATGTTTTCTATTGCAGAGATAACTGTTTAGCTTTATATAAGTTATGTTTTCTTTATTGCAGATAACTGACTTTAGTACAAGGTTATGTTTTCTTTTTGTAAGATAACTGCTGCTGCTTTTAGTACAAAGTTATGTTTTCTGCAGAATAACTGTTTAGCTTTAGTATAAGAGTTATGTTTTCTTTATTAGAGATATGTGCTAGCTTTAGTATAAAGTTATGTTTCTTTTTGCAGATAACGTTGCTACTTTAGTATAAGAGTTATGTTTTCTTTATTGTAGAGATAACGTTGCAGTTAGTATAAGAATTATGTTTCTTTGATTGCAGAATAACTGTTGCTAGCTTTAGTATAGAGTTATGTTTTCTTTATTGTAGAGATAACTGCTGCTAGCTTTAGTATAAGAGTTATGTTTTCTTTTTGTCAGAGATAACTGTTGCTAGCTTAGTATAAGAGTTATGTTTCTTTATTGTAGGGATAACTCTGCTAGCTTTAGTATAAAGTATGTTTTCTTTATTGTAGAGATAACTGCTGCTAGCTTTAGTATAAGAGTTATGTTTTCTTTATTGTAGAGATAACTGTTGCTAGCTTTAGTATCAGAACTATGTTTTCTTTATTGTAGAGATAACTGTTGCTAGCTTTTAGTATAAGAATTATGTTTTCTTTATTGTAGAGATAACTGTTGCTAGCTTTAGTACAAGAGTTATGTTTTCTTTATTGTAGAGATAACTGCTGCTAGCTTTAGTATAAGAGTTATGTTTTCTTTATTGTAGAGATAACTGTTGCTAGCTTTTAGTACAAGAGTTATTTTTCTTTATTCAGAGATAACTGCTACTAGCTTTAGTACTAAGAGTTATCTTTTCTTTATTATAGGATAACTGATGATAAATTTGTAAGAGTTACTTCTGTGTTTGCCAGGACTCACAAGGAGTAAAGAATAGATTAAACACTGTGCCCTATAAGGCATGTTGTAAGAGGTGACTAAGGTAGAGGTCTAGGAAACTACTCTAGTAAATAAAAAGCATTGCAGAAATCAGATATGCTAGCCTACTTGTAGGAGCATAACTGGCACAATGTAAAATCGCCCTTAGACTCAGATCACATACAAATCTCAAAGAATGGTTTAACAAGAGTTTGATATGGATCGTTTGACAAATAAGTAGAAGAAGAGTATAAGAGTTATGTTATCTTGATTGTAGGAGATAACTGATGATAACTTGAATGTTGTGCCAGGCTGGGCTGTACAGTCAGTGTTGTGAAGTACAGTAAGGATTGTCAGGTGAGTTTTTTTTTAGCTAAATTCATAGTGAAGTCTACACAGGTCTAGAGGTCAAGTTAGCTAAATTTATAGTGAAGTCTACACAGGTCTAGAGGTCAAGTTAGCTAAATTCATAGTGAAGTCTACACAGGTCTAGAGGTCAAGTTAGCTAAATTCATAGTGAAGTCTACACAGGTCTAGAGGTCAAGTTAGCTAAATTCATAGTGAAGTCTACACAGGTCTAGAGGTCAAGTTAGCTAAATTCATAGTGAAGTCTACACAGGTCTAGAGGTCAAGTTAGCTAAATTCAAGTAAGTCTAAAAAGGTCTGAGGTCAGTTAGCTAAATCATAGTGATGCTACAAGGTTAGAGTAGTTAGCTAAATTCAGTAGGATCACACAGGTCAGAGGTCAAGTAGCTACATTCATGTGAAGTACACAGGTCTAGGAGTCAGAGTTAGCTAAATTCATAGTGAAGTCTACACAGGTCTAGAGGTCAAGTTAGCTAAATTCATAGTGAAGTCTACACAGGTCTAGAGGTCAAGTTAGCTAAATTCATAGTGAAGTCTACACAGGTCTAGAGGTCAAGTCTAGAATTATAAAGTTGAACAGAATGAGTTTTACTAAAGACACTCAACAGTTGAAACACTGTCCAGTCAGAAGAGAATATGCCAACTTGAAGCAGACATGGTTGAGTGTTCGGTAAATCATGTCCCAGCTAAAGTATAACTTGAGATCAAAACTATAACATACAACAATACTTATGAAATTGTTTAATAAACATAGCGAGACAGAGATAGACA
This sequence comes from Arion vulgaris, assembly GCA_020796225.1. Taxonomy (NCBI): domain Eukaryota; kingdom Metazoa; phylum Mollusca; class Gastropoda; order Stylommatophora; family Arionidae; genus Arion; species Arion vulgaris. Next base: position 1,695,941 of record CM036766.1, read on the forward strand.
GGAAGACAGAGACAGGGAGAGAGAGACAGGAGAGAGACAGAGAAGGGAGAGAGAAGAGAAGACAGAGAGAGAGAAGAGAAGAGAGAGAGAGGGAGAAGAGAAGAGACAGAGAGAGACAGACAGGAGAAGAGACAGAGAGAGAGACAGGGAGAAAGAGACAGAGAGACAGGAGAAGAGAAAGAAAGAGACAGAGAGAGACAGGGAGAAAGAGAAAGAGACAGAGAGAGACAGGGAGAATGAGACAGAGAGAAGAGAAGAAACAGAGAGACAGAAAAGGAGAGAGAGAGAATGAGGAGTAATACAACAATCTCTACAAGTAACAGACATACAAGACAATGCAAACAAATAAAAAATAGATATGACCTTGACCCATCCATCGCCATCTCCATCAGCAACAAGTTCCAGTCCATCACCAGCTGTTATTGTCATCTCATCATAGTTACTAGCCTGGCAACGAGACAAACTTTTCTCAAACATTACCTCACACAAAAACTCAGTAGAATTTGATACATAATATAACTCACAAATCTAGTACATTTAACAACAAGATCTGGATATGTATACTTCTGTAATGTAAATATCTCCCATCCTGACGTCCCAAAATATCAGTCTGACTAGACTGTGTCGTTATTTGTGTGCAGCCAAAGATAAATTGTGTAAAAATGTGATGTTGCATTAGCAAGATGGCGGAAATGTTTTGGATAATTTTTGGTGAAAATTTAAAGTGATTTGTAACATTTATTTTCTTAATGAAAAGATGTGCCTACAATTTTGGAAATTGCTACTCAAAAATGGTAACAACAGAGCAAGCTGTTGAACTTGTTTGAAATGATTCCAAAGATGAATAAGACTTAGACTGTGGTTATTCTGACAAAGATATAAAAAGTGAGTGAGTTGATCATTTAGATGAGAAAGAATTGCTGGAATTGATTGATGTTTAATTTCATATATGTTCTACCTGGAGAACAAGCTACAGTACCTGGGAGTGTAGGGGGTCTGATATACATAATGTATCAGGTAAATGTGGTCAGACAGTTTGGTGTCTCCTTGCAAATAGATAATAAGTAGAAATAGGGCAAAGATGATGGAGTAAGTCAATAAGAAATGATAAAGCATGTAGTTGTGCTAAATTATCATGTTTTTTTTACTATCACTCAGATATCTGCTGTTTTTCTTCAGGAGCTCAGGTGGAGTGGATTTTTACTGTACATGTGGTCACAGTTCAAAGGGATAAACATAGTACAATCTCATGGATCGAGATGTCTATACAGATGTACACACACAAGTACAGATTTACACAACAGAGAACATAAGCATACCAGAGTGCATGTACAAACACACACACAAACGCATGTGTAACTGTACACACCAGAGCACATGCACAAACGTACACCTAAGTACCTGCGTACACACATGCACAGATGTATAGCTTTACACACCAGAGTACATGTGCACACACATAAACACATATGCATGCACAGATGTGCACACCCAAGTGTCTGCGCTTACACACACAATCTGTGTATTTCTCTGAAACGATACAATCTCTCTCAAACATACAAACAGACTTTGTCAAAAGATTACCGAAATAATGTATACTTGCTATAAGCACAGCCTATGCTGATACCCACATACCTGGAAGTCGTAGAGTGCCTTACATAGAACAGGATAGATTCTGCTAGAACCACTAGCAGCTGGACTAAAGGTATCATCAATGAAGTCATCGTCCTCATCATAATGGGTATATGTTGGCTCATGGTCATCATTAGCACTTTGCTGTGAAGTAAAACATGTTGAGAAATATATCACAGACTGAGAGAGAGAGAGAGAGAGAGAGGACTGAGCGAGGTGGAAGTAGTAAACTAGAGTTTGCTGTAGATGTCACATTAGTATTATTATCAACATCTCTAAACTGCTTGTCACAGACTGAGAGAGAGAGAGAGAGGACTGAGCGAGGTGGTAGTAGTAAACTAGAGTTTGCTGTAGATGTCACATTAGTATTATTATCAACATTTCTAAACTGCTTGTCACAGACTGAGAGAGAGAGAGAGAGAGCACTGAGCGAGGTGGTAGTAGTAAACTAGAGTTTGCTGTAGATGTCACATTAGTATTATTATCAACATTTCTAAACTGCTTGTCACAGACTGAGAGAGAGAGAGAGCACTGAGCGAGGTGGTAGTAGTAAACTAGAGTTTGCTGTAGATGTCACATTAGTATTATTATCAACATTTCTAAACTGCTTATCACAGACTGAGAGAGAGAGAGAGAGGGCACTGAGCAAGGTGGTAGTAGTAAACCAGAGTTTGCTGTAGATGTCACATTAGTATTATTATCAACATTTCTAAACTGCTTGTCACAGACTGAGAGAGAGAGAGAGCACTGAGCGAGGTGGAAGTAGTAAACTAGAGTTTGCTGTAGATGTCACATTAGTATTATTATCAACATCTCTAAACTGCTTGTCACAGACTGAGAGAGAGAGAGAGAGGACTGAGCGAGGTGGTAGTAGTAAACTAGAGTTTGCTGTAGATGTCACATTAGTATTATTATCAACATTTCTAAACTGCTTATCACAGACTGAGAGAGAGAGAGAGAGAGGACACTGAGCGAGGTGGAAGTAGTAAACTAGAGTTTGCTGTAGATGTCACATTAGTATTATTATCAACATCTCTAAACTGCTTGTCACAGACTGAGAGAGAGAGAGAGAGAGGACTGACCGAGGTGGAAGTAGTAAACTAGAGTTTGCTGTAGATGTCACATTAGTATTATTATCAACATCTCTAAACTGCTTGTCACAGACTGAGAGAGAGAGAGAGAGAGGACTGAGCGAGGTGGTAGTAGTAAACTAGAGTTTGCTGTAGATGTCACATTAGTATTATTATCAACATTTCTAAACTGCTTGTCACAGACTGAGAGAGAGAGAGAGAGAGGACTGAGCGAGGTGGTAGTAGTAAACTAGAGTTTGCTGTAGATGTCACATTAGTATTATTATCAACGATTCTAAACTGCTTGTCACAGACTGAGAGAGAGAGAGAGGAGAGCACTGAGCGAGGTGGTAGTAGTAAACTAGAGTTTGCTGTAGATGTCACATTAGTATTATTATCAACATTTCTAAACTGCTTGTCACAGACTGAGAGAGAGAGAGAGAGAGGACTGACCGAGGTGGAAGTAGTAAACTAGAGTTTGCTGTAGATGTCACATTAGTATTATTATCAACATCTCTAAACTGCTTGTCACAGACTGAGAGAGAGAGAGAGAGAGGACTGAGCGAGGTGGAAGTAGTAAACTGCTTGTATGACCTCATCTCAAGTACATCGGAGGACTCTGTGGTTAAGCTTGTTCCTTGCGCTCGAGGTTGTGGTTTCAAACCCAGACCGCACATTATGTTTACAGTGTATTTTTCCAGAGACTCCTAGGATTGTTGCCGAGCTATAAAATTTGTGCTTTGTGCAATACTCTTGGCAGGTGGAGTGCTATTTCTTTGAGAGGAATCAGCCATATGAGATAAAACCCTGACAATGAAGTCAATCCTTGGGCTGTAATCTAAGGTAGAACATGTCAGAGCTTGTATGTGACAGCACCATTTTCTTCTCTACCTTGCATATGCTAGATGGTAGAATAGTGACAAGAAAATATGAACAGGTTTGAATATTTCAGTTTACTGCTACATAGATATGGACATGGGATGAAGGAAATTACAAGAAGAACAATAAACATGGACTTACAAAACAATTAAACAACTCAAAACTGTATAGAATGGAACTGATAGACAAAGATCAGAATACTAAGAGCATGCATATTCCTAGTGGCAACCTATGGGTCTGAAGCATGGACATTTAACAACGCAGTGGAAAACATGTATGTGCTTTTGAATATAAGTGTTACAGAAGAGTCCTCCTCCGTATATCATGGAAAGAGAAGAGAACAAATAGATCTATCCAGAAAGAACTCAAAATCAAAGAAAACTGGATGAATAAGAAAGAAATTTGAGGATTTTTGGACATAAAAAACATGTTCAGATGACGATCACCATTATGGAAGGAGACATCCCAGCAAAGAGGGCAAGAGGAAGACCACGGAGAAGATGGATTCAGGAAGTAACTGATGATTAACTTGACAGCAGTATAAGCAGAACATCTGGTCTATGAGAGAGAGACATTTCAAAGGACTGTTAGAGTGGTAATGTTCTGTTTAGTACAAACTATATTTGATGATGATGATGGTAATGTTCTGTTCAAGACAAACTATATTTGATGATGATGATGGTAATGTTCTGTTTAGTACAAACTATATTTGTTGATGATGGTAATGTTCTGTTTAGTACAAACTATATTTGTTGATGATGGTAACTAATCAAGTCTAAGAACTAAAAGAGATATACTAAAGACGAAGGATTGACTTCATCGCACCGGGTTTGACCCCATATGGTTGTGTCCTCCGCAGATACCGTGACCTATCACATACATGTTATCATACAGCAATAAAAACACATACACATATCTCAACTACATGACATAATTCTTCTCTTCTTCTTCTGTGTGCGTGCATGTATGTGTTGGCTATTGTAGGTTTTACATCTCTCTTCAACTCTCTCTCTCTCTGTCACACCTGTACAGTAATGCCATCTAAACATCATCACTTACCCCTCCGGAACTTTCTGTCCGCAGTGATATCTGACTAGGTGTTCTTGTGAGACCACTCTCTTCTGCAACCAGAGACTCCATCTGAGCTTGGTTGATCCACTCATCAACATTGACTGTAGACATTTCCAGTAATTTAGACAGTCAGGGGCACATCATCAAACAAGATAATCAGGGACATACATCCAAACTAGACATTCCGGGACACACAGTCAAACTAGACAATCAAGTACATGTTATCAAACTAAACAATCAAGTACAAGTTATCAAACTAGACAAACAAGTACATGTTATCAAACTAGACAAACAAGTACATGTTATCAAACTAGACAATCAAGTACATGTTATCAAACTAGACAATCAAGTACATGTTATCAAACTAGACAAGCAAGTACACACAGTTAAACTAGACAATCAAGTACATGTTATCAAACAAGACAATCAAGTACACACAGTCAAACTAGACAATCAAGTACACACAGTCAAACTAGACAATCAAGTACATGTTATCAAACTAGACAATCAAGTACACACAGTCAAACTAGACAATCAAGTACATGTTATCAAACTAGACACATCAATAAAACACAGTTCAAACTAGACAATCAAGTACATGTTATCAAACTAGACAATCAAGTACACACAGTCAAACTAGACAATCAAGTACACACAGTCAAACTAGACAATCAAGATACACACAGTCAAACTAGACAATCAAGTACACACAGTCAAACTAGACAATCAAGTACATGTTATCAAACTAGACAATCAAGTACACACAGTCAAACTAGACAATCAAGTACATCTATCAAACTAGACAATCAAGATACAACCCCCAGCACTGGTCACCAAACTACACAATCAGACAGCTTCAGGTCGTCACCAAACTAGTTTCAGGTCAGGGGGACATGTTCTCAGCTCACAGAAAGGACAGTCTTGCAGATATTGGAACTGAACGTTTGACTTATTCAGTCATAAGTGTTTGTGATCTCAGTGTGGGATATAAACGTTCATTGAGATAACAACCATTTTTAGTCTAAATTCTATGACCTCTGAAGACAGGTGTACAATTCATGTTATCCTCGCAAAATGCTGACACATTCCGTTCTGAGGAATTGAGGTTGTTCAGAAGTTGCAGTCCCCTCTCAATCTGTCTCGTTCAGTAGTCCTCTCTAGATGACTTCAGCTCTGTTCAGCTCCAGTTTAGTGTCCTGGACACTTAGTTTAATCCTTATGCGAAAGTGTCATAGTAGAAGCAGACAGAGGATGCTTCAAGAGGAGACATGTTATCAAACTAGACAATCAAGTACACAGTCAAACTAGACAATCAAGTACATGTTATCAAACTAACAATCAAGTACACACAGTCAAACTAGACAATCAAGTACATGTTATCAAACTAGACAACCAAGTACACACAGTCAAACTAGACAATCAGATAGACATGATGTATACAAGTATGTTAAAGAGCATGTTACCCTCCACAATACCTCCTCCCAGCGTAGTGCTTCAGCCTGGCTTAGCTTCAGTTTAGTTACCTGAAATATTTTACTCTATTAGATGTCATGACATGGATGGTAAGCAGTACTCCTCCAGCTGAGCACATCTACAACTATCACCCCACACACACACACACACACACTTACTAATCTTACACAACAAAGCAGTTCAGTTAAACTTAAGATTATCTTTCATTCATGTCTCAAATCTTGTTTTGTCTCCCAGCATCAGGATAAGAAGAGCTTTCTAGAACTGGCTTTTATATGAGCTTCTTAAATAGTGTTTTCCACTGCTTCTGTTATTACTAAGGTCTACCTTTTGCGTCGATAGCTTTTTTCTTTGTATACACTGTATCGGAGTAACATTGCTCTTTGAGACACACTGTTTGTTCCAGTAGCAACACTATGTGGCGATTGCGTTAGACACCAATGAACAAACCTCCACTTAGAGTAGTGATAGGGTAGTCTAAGGGTTAAACAGTTATTTATATTCCAGTCCACCTTTATTAATTTTACTTAAGGTTATTTATCATTTCCATCTTCATATGTGGACATAGCTGTTTTCTATTTTAGTTTAATAAACCTTGATCAAATCTGCAACAAATTCCACAGCTGCTATTTTTGTTGAGACATCATTTCGACTTGAAATCAGGACCTTCTAACATAAAAATAATTGTTTAGAAACTGTTATTTATTTCATGAAAAGTGATGAAACATTCCTGGATGCTGTAAATATGAATGTAGTATGAATAGAAACATGTTTTATGGCTAGCAGATGTATAGGATATATTCCAATTGAGTTTTCAGTGACAATTTTGTGCATATAAGTTTTATTTGTTTTTCTCCTTATACTAACAATTATCTTGCATCTTCACTTTCTTGTTCAACAAATAGTTTACATATGTCAATAAACAAAACTTTCAATTCTAAACTTTTTAATATATGCTACATGTTTTAGTTTAGTCGTCGGATCACCATCACTGCACGTCGAACAAATTAGTCCATAAGTGCTCCGATCTCTCCTCAGTATGTCCATCAGCGTGGTGGCACTAACGACACCAGTTCTTTGTTGGTTTACAATTCTTCTTTGTCTGCCAGCATAGCGTTCTTGTCGAGCGACACCACACTTAACTTTGAGTTCTTGCAGTCTGGTTAGTGTTGTGGATTCACCGCTATTACGTGAATCATGTACACGCCTCTCCCTTAGGGAATTTATAATATCAGCCTGGTCCATTGCTCGTCCGCTTGGACAGCAGCCATACCTGCAAGCCTATCCGCACGTTCATTCCCCTTACACCTGTATGCCCTGGCACAAAAATAAAACTGATCTTTGTCAGCTTAGACCTCCCCAGCGATTCTATCCAATGTCTCCTAGCCCATCCTGTTTCAATCTTCCTGAGCATACTCATTGAGTCACTGAGAAAACATGCATAGATAAAAGTCTGTGATTCTAGCCAAATCATCGCTTTGGTAACCGCCATGATTTCCATAGTGAGACTGCTCGTAGTCACGGCAAAACCACCACTGTCTTCCTTCACAACATCACCTCCGACCTGAGCAGTGAAAGCCCACGAGCTCTGCACATGTCGAATCACCGAACCATCCGTATAAATGATTACATCATGCTCAGATGCGTTCTCAGAAATTAATGCCTGAACTGCTGCCTCCACGACAAGTGGGTTGTGTTGCCTGCATTCTTTATCAAGTTCGATGCATACAGAAAAGGATGTAGCGATTCCTGTTGGCACTGGTATCCATTCTTCACCTGGATCAATGTCTTCAAGTGTACACACCTGTTCAATACAGTCCTTGGCCTGACCCATCCAAGATTTTCCTCTTTTTAACCTATTTCCTTTTGTCTCTTTATTTCCAAGTGCAGAGTATGTTGTGTGTCAGCATTGACTCGAAGGTATGCTTGTACACGGCTCATCGGTATTCTATACTCCATAGTAGGATAGTCAAGGAGATAGCGCATCGCCCTGCACGACATGTCTTTAGTGCAACCAAGTATAATGCGCATCGCCTCGTTCTGTATTCTTTCCAGTCATTCTATCTGACTATGACTGAGAGTCAGGATCGCCAGCGCATACTCAAGCACAGAAAGGACCAGACCCTGGTATAAAAGACAAAGATAGCGCTGTTCACAATCGCCGCAGCCATTACCCTCATCGCCAGCAAACCTTTCCTCGCCTTCATTATCACATGAGCTATGTGTTCCGTAAAGCTAGACTACGATCGAAACGCAGCCCCAGGTATTTCATAGACTGAGATCGCTCCACCACCTCTGAACACAAAACCACAGATGGTGTTGGAGTGTTGACGATGTGGTTGTTTAAAGAGAACCATATCACCGCTGCTTTTGTGGGGTTGACCAATGCTCCTGCTTCAACGCACCATCTACCTATGCGGTCGAGTTCTGACTGAAGTTCCTCCCCAAGCTGTTCTCTATCCTTGCCCTGACGATACACCAACACATCATCTGCATATGACATTGTCCTTCCTCTACCCGTGATCTGCTCTTTTGTGATGCTCACAGTATAGGCATTGAACAACACCGGAGATAATGGTGACCCCTGTGGTAAGCCAGGGTGGATTGTTGTTGGTGATGACGCCTAACTGCCACATTTAAACACTATCTTTCGCTGGAAGAGGGCCGCAAAGATCCAATTGAGGAGGAATGGGCTGATATTGAGTTCAGTCAGCTGCACCATTAAAAATGCAACGGCACTCTATTATAGGCATCTTCAAGGTCAATTGCAGCAGCACATGTCTCAATGCCCGAGTGAAAACCCTCATAGACATCGTATGTGAACTCCGCTGCGTTACGCCATGTCTCTCTATATGGACGGTACCTCCAAGGGTAGGTGGAAGGAGACGTAACCTCTCTAGTTGGCAGGATATTTTCCTGGCAATTATTTTCCAGCAACTTGCCTATTGTATTCTGCATGGTGATTACCCGATAGCCCTGAATTTTTGTGTGGTCTATAAATAACAAATAAGTTTGATGAGAAAACTAATAACAGCTGCAGGTATAAAACTATATGACAGAATAAATAACTGCAGGTATAAAACTATATGACAGAATAAATAGCTGCAGGTATAAAACTATATGACAGAATAAATAACTGCAGGTATAAAACTATATGACAGAATAAAAAACTGCAGGTATAAAACTATATGACAGAATAAATAGCTGCAGGTATAAAAACTATATGACAGAATAAATAGCTGCAGGTATAAAAACTATATGACAGAATAAATAGCTGCAGGTATAAAACTATATGACAGAATAAATAACTTGAAAAGGAGGTTTTGCCCTGGTCCACTAAGATTTCAGTAGAACAGCAAGCCTCCCCACCACTACTAAGATTTCAGTAGAACAGCAAGCCTCCCCACAACTACTAAGATTTCAGTAGAACAGCAAGCCTCCCCACAACTACTAAGATTTCAGTAGAACAGCAAGCCTCCCCACAACTACTAAGATTTCAGTAGAACAGCAAGCCTCCCCACAACTACTAAGATTTCAGTAGAACAGCAAGCCTCCCCACAACTACTAAGATTTCAGTAGAACAGCAAGCCTCCCCACAACTACTAAGATTTCAGTAGAACAGCAAGCCTCCCCACAACTACTAAGATTTCAGTAGAACAGCAAGCCTCCCCACAACTACTAAGATTTCAGTAGAACAGCAAGCCTCCCCACCACTACTAAGATTTCAGTAGAACAGCAAGCCTCCCCACCACTACTAGGATTTCAGTAGAACAGCAAGCTTCCCCACCACTACTAGAATTTCAGTAGAACAGCAAGCCTCCCCACCACTACTAGAACAGCAAGCCTCCCCACAACTACTAAGATTTCAGTAGAACAGCAAGCCTCCCCACCACTACTAGAACAGCAAGCCTCCCCACAACTACTAAGATTTCAGTAGAACAGCAAGCCTCCCCACCACTACTAAGATTTCAGTAGAACAGCAAGCCTCCCCACCACTACTAGGACGGTCCAATTTTGCTTGCAGTCTGAGGTAGGCAGAATATCCAACAAAAAACCCCCCAAGCACATCAAGTCTATGGTATAAGATAAATACTATATGACATATCTCTCTCTCGCGATCCCCACTATATGATATATAAAAGCTGATAGACAAGAGGTTAAACTCTCTGTTAGATTATTGAGGTGATAGTAGAATGATGTTTGAAATAAGATAGAGACATCACTTATATAGATTAAATATTCTCATTTATATCTTCTTGATCTACAAACTTTGCCCTATATTAACAGTGGTAAATTAAAATCGTTGCATATCCTTTACAGGGTTTAGCCATCAACCACAGTAAACAAGCCATCAATTTTTCTGGGCACCACTTATACGTTCAGTAGTTTGCCCTTACTTTACGAACGGTGAGGTATAACAGTTCGTAAAAATCCATGGAATGAATTTGCTTCCAAACTGCCGACCATGGAGTTTGAACCAAGTAAGCTTGGGTTGTGATCAAGCTCACTACCACTTAAGCTACAAACACCCACATATTAAAGTTTGAGAAGTTAGAAGGGGACAAAACATATTTGTATTATTCTAGACATGAAGACAAACTATCTGACCTCTGCTTTACGAATACTCTGTCTGAGTTCCTCGAGTCTGCCCTCGGGATCAGTGACTGTTGATTCTTGACTTCCAGACTCTGAGACCTGTTAGATAAGTACAGTCATGTGACATCCCTCACATTCTTCATTTATTTTATATCACACAACATCATCTTTCACACACAGACAACAACAACATGCTTCACTCACACAACATCTTTCACACACAGACAACAACAACATACTTCACTCACACAACATCATCTTTCACACACAGACAATAACATGCTTCACTCACACACCATCATCTTTCACACACAGACAACAACATGCTTCACTCACACAACATCATCTTTCACACACAGACAACAACAACATGCTTCACTCAAACAACATCATCTTTCACACACAGACAACAACATACTTCACTCACACAACATCATCTTTCACACACAGACAACAACATACTTCACTCTCACAACATCATCTTTCACACACAAACAACAACATGCTTCACTCACACAACATCATCTTTCACACACAGACAACAACATGCTTCACTCACACAACATCATCTTTCACACACAGACAACAACATGCTTCACTCACACAACATCATCTTTCACACACAGACAACAACATACTTCACTCTCACAACATCATCTTTCACACACAGACAACAACATACTTCACTCACACAACAGACAGTGATTGATAAGACCATCATCATCACACTTTGGTGAGTAAACATGTGTGCTCCAATCTCTTTCTTACACAAGAAGATCTCAGTAGCAGTGTACCAACTGTAGCACCAGTCAGGGTCCCCAATGTAACTCACAAGATAGTCAAAATATATTGTAGAAATTTTTAAAAAAAATCTTTTTAATTAATGTTTGTAAGGCAGCAGCTTTCCAGCCTGCTTTTCTCAATTTTGAACTGTCAAGGGTTCTTTTACGTGCTGAACTTGAACATGTGACCTTTGTTTTATCATCCATCTCCAAATCAGGTCTAAGAACTTGATTTCACCTACACTGAGATGAAGTATCTCTGGGACAAATCAGGTCTAAGAACTTGATCTCACCTACACTGAGATGAAGTATCTCTGGGACAAATATCCTGATGGCTCACTCCCCAAGGGAGCAAACTGAGTATCTTTGGAATGAAAAGCGAGTAGCTAACTTTTACACCAGAGAGACCAACAGATAACAACATGCTACACTCATACAATGTTGGCATCGTGTAAAGTGCAGATCATTCAATTCATGTTTCTTTAGGCATCAGTACTCACCAGATATTACTTCTCACAACAACAAACATGTTCATACTACATGTATTTGAGAGTGTGTGTGTATGTGTGAGAATGTGTGTATGTGATTGCGTGTGTGTGTGTGTGTATGTGATAGTGTGTGTATGTGAGAGTGTGTGTCTATCTGTGATTGTGTGTGTGTGTGTGTATGCAACTGTGTGTGCATGCAATTGTGTGTGTGCATATATGTGAGAGTGTGTGTCTATCTGTGATTGTGTGTGTGTGTGTGTGTATGCAACTGTGTGTGCATGCAATTGTGTGTGTGCATATATGTGAGAGTGTGTGTCTATCTGTGATTGTGTGTGTGTGTGTGTATGCAACTGTGTGTGCATGCAATTGTGTGTGTGCATATATGTGAGAGTGTGTGTCTATCTGTGATTGTGTGTGTAAGACCATGGCCTACCCTGTCTCCAGTTTTAATGCTCTGTACAACTGTCATCTGCCTGTAGTAATCCCTGATAGACCTGGTCTCCTTGGCAACTCTAGTTGACCATTTCCTGGCCTCCTTCTCCAGATCAGGTCCAGCATTGTTGTCACTGGTCAGTTTATTGCACTGTGGACACAAGCATCTCTCTACATGTGTTTTAGGAGCAGCATGTCTCACAACATGGGAAGATAACAACATGGGAAGATAACAACACAGGAAGATAATAACATGGGGGAGATAACAACAGGGGAAGATAACAACAGGGGAAGATAATAACATGGGAAGATCACAATATGGAAATATAACATGGTAAGATAACAACATGGTAAGATAACAACATGGTAAGATAACAGCATGGAAAGATAACATGGTAAGATTAGAACATGCTTCCTGAGCATGAAATAACTTTTAATGTTCTTCATGTTAACAGCAAGAATATAACAGTCATTGCCATCTTTAAGTAAGAGAACTGTCTCAACTGCAGCCCCACCTATTAATGTGAGACATGACAAACATTGCCATCTTTAAGTAAGAGAACTGTCTCAACTGCAGCACACCATTAAGTGAGACATGACAAACATTGCATCTTTAAGTAGAGAACTGTCTCAACTGCAGCCACACCCATTAATGAGACATGACAAACATTGTCAACGGTTGATATGGATCTAGTAGCAGCAGCCACCAAAGCAACCACAACCAGCCAGTGCCACAATCCCTACCAGCCACTCAGTAACAAATCATTAATCACAACCATCTCAGTCACAAACAAGCAACCAGAAGAAGTAGTAGTAGTCTAGCATGAGAGATGACTTACCGTATCACCAAGACAAGGTTCAAATTGATATTGCACAAGATTAGTGAAGACTGGGTTCTGGAATAAGTAACATTGTTGACTGAACTCTCTGCAGATCTGAGGATACATGGACAATCTTAGGCAAGGATATCTTTTATCTTATCTGATCTGAACATAGACACACAATCTTAGGCAAGCATACTCTATCTTATCTGATATTATCTGAACATAGACACACAATCTTAGGCAAGCATACTCTATCTTATCTGATCTGAACATGGACATTACAATCTTAGGCAAGCATACTCTATCTTATCTGATCTGATCTGAACATAGACACACAATCTTGGGCAAGCATACTCTATCTGATCTGATCTTATCTGAACATAGACACACAATCTTGGGCAAGCATACTCTATCTTATCTGATCTGATCTGAACATAGACACACAATCTTAGGCAAGCATACTCTATCTTATCTGATCTTATCTGAACATAGACACACAATCTTAGGCAAGCATACTCTATCTTATCTGATCTTATCTGAACATAGACACACAATCTTAGGCAAGGATATCTTATCTTATCTGATCATGGACAATCTAGGTAAGTTTTCTTATCTTTTGTGAACATGGACAATCTAAGTCTGTTGTTCTTATCCTATCTTATCTAACGGTCAGAAAGATCAGGTCAGAAAGTCAGAGATATTATTCAAACAGACACACATCCATCTAACCTCCTTACCTTGGCTGCTTCTATAGCAATACTATGAAAGAATGTAGCTTCTTTCTCAGCTATTTCTGATGCTAATTGACCCGATACAGTTAAAGATTCCTGGATCTTCTCGTAGACATCACAGTCCAGGGTCTGTTGAGAGACAGTAAACATAACAGTGTTGAAACAAGGAAAATGCCCTATACAGTCAGATAGCAGACATGCACAGACAGACAATTGGTTTTCAGATAGAAGACATGCACAGACAGACACTTGGTTTTCAGATAGAAGACATGCACAGATAGACATTTGGTTTTCAGATAGCAGACATGCACAGACAGACACTTAGTTTTCAGATAGCAGACATGCACAGACAGACACTTGGTTTTCAGATAGAAGACATGCACAGATAGACATTTGGTTTTCAGATAGCAGACATGCACAGACAGACAGTTTTCAGATAGCAGACATGCACAGACAGACACTTGGTTTTCAGATAGAAGACATGCACAGACAGACACTTGGTTTTCAGATAGCAGACACTCTTTGATATTTCTTTCAAAGAATTATATGATATAGTATATGATATATATATATATATATATATATATATATATATATATATGGAGAGATGTATGATATAGTATATGATATATATATATATATATATATATGAGAGAGATGTATGATATCGTATATGATATATATATATGAGAGAGATGTATGATATAGTATATGATATATATATATATATATATATATATATGAGAGAGATGTATCATATTGTATATGATATATATATATATATGAGAGAGATGTATGATAGTGTGTATCATGGTAGACACTCAGACCAGACAACACTCATACTCATATCAGACAGCCCTCTTGCTCATGTTGACATCCGACACCCATTGCTATATCATACCCTGCTCTTCTCACCTTCATAACATCTGGCAGGTCTGTGCTGTAGTATCGTATCTGATGGGCATTAGCAGCAGCCAATGATAAGAGATATTCATTTCTAGCTGCTGTCTCTTTCACTTCGCTAGCTTCAGTACGTGCCCGTAGCTGATGATAGAACAAGTAGTAGACACTCAACATGTTATGTCACATATAACTAGCTAGTTATGAGACTGCTGACACACAGACAACATATGTGTCCTGTAACAGGACAGACTAGTAGAGACACTAAGCAAAGTTATCTGTTGTGAGAAGCATTGATTGATTCTACTGACAGTATAGAACATTGGTTTTGTCAACTTGAAAATTGATATCACTGTCTTTAACTGTCACACAATTTGACAACATGGATTCACTGATTGATGTAGCGATTGAGTGATTGATGGATGTGATGCCATCTCTACAACAAAAGTTGACTGCAATAAATATTTACCATTTCCTATCTCTTGTCATGTTGATGCCCTCTATCAAAAGTATTCTTTGTACAACTCTTAATGTTGTCTTCCCATTGTCTTTCTCTTGCTCATTTATATTTCAACCTTTCCCTCTAGTATCATGCTTTCCCTCCAGTATCATACTTTCACTCTAGTATCATGCTTTCCCTCTAGTATCATGCTTTCCCTCCAGTATCATGCTTTCACTCTAGTATCATGCTTTCCCTCCAGTATCATGCTTTCCCTCCAGTATCATACTTTCCCTCCAGTATCATGCTTTCCCTCTAGTATCATACTTTCCCTCCAGTATCATACTTTCCCTCCAGTATCATACTTTCACTCCAGTATCATGCTTTCCCTCCAGTATCATACTTTCACTCTAGTATCATGCTTTCCCTCCAGTATCATACTTTCCCTCCAGTATCATGCTTTCCCTCCAGTATCATACTTTCACTCTAGTATCATACTTTCCCTCTAGTATCATGCTTTCCCTCCAGTATCATGCTTTCCCTCCAGTATCATGCTTTCCCTCCAGTATCATGCTTTCCCTCCAGTATCATGCTTTCCCTCCAGTATCATACTTTCCCTCAAGTATCATACTTTCACTCCAGTATCATGCTTTCCCTCCAGTATCATGCTTTCCCTCCAGTATCATGCTTTCCCTCCAGTATCATGCTTTCCCTCCAGTATCATGCTTTCCCTCCAGTATCATCCTTTCCCTCCAGTATCATGCTTTCCCTCCAGTATCATGCTTTCCCTCCAGTATCATGCTTTCCCTCCAGTATCATGCTTTCCCTCCAGTATCATGCTTTCCCTCCAGTATCATGCTTTCCCTCCAGTATCATGCTTTCCCTCCAGTATCATCTTTCCCTCCCGTATCATGCTTTCCTCCAGTATCATGCTTCCCTCAGTATCATGCTTTCCTCAGTATCATGCTTTCCTCCAGTATCATGCTTTCCCTCCAGTATCATACTTTCCCTCTAGTATCATACTTTCCCTCCAGTATCATGCTTTCCCTCCAGTATCATACTTTCTCTCCAGTATCATACTTTCCCTCCAGTATCATACTTTCCCTCCAGTATCATACTTTCCCTCCAGTATCATGCTTTTCCTCCAGTATCATGCTTTCCCTCCAGTATCATGTTTTCCCTCCAGTATCATACTTTCCCTCCAGTATCAGCTTTCCCTCAGTATCACGCTTTCCCTCCAGTATCATACTTTCACTCCAGTATCATACTTTCCCTCCAGTATCATGCTTTCCCTCCAGTATCATGCTTTCCCTCCAGTATCATACTTTCCCTCCAGTATCATACTTTCCCTCCAGTATCATACTTTCCCTCCAGTATCATGCTTTCCCTACAGTATCATGCTTTCCCTCTAGTATCATACTTTCCCTACAGTATCATGCTTTCCCTCTAGTATCATGCTTTCCCTACAGTATCATGCTTTCCCTCTAGTATCATACTTTCCCTACAGTATCATGCTTTCCCTCTAGTATCATACTTTCCCTACAGTATCATGCTTTCCCTCTAGTATCATGCTTTCCCTACAGTATCATGCTTTCCCTCTAGTATCATACTTTCCCTCCAGTATCACGCTTTCCCTCCAGTATCATACTTTCCCTCCAGTATCATGCTTTCCCTACAGTATCATACTTTCCCTCCAGTATCATGCTTTCCCTCCAGTATCATACTTTCCCTCCAGTATCATGCTTTCCCTCCAGTATCATGCTTTCCCTCCAGTATCATCTTTCCCTCAGTATCATGCTTTCCCTCCAGTATCATGCTTTCCCTCCAGTATCATACTTTCCCCCAGTATCATGCTTTCCCTCCAGTATCATGCTTTCCCTCCAGTATCATACTTTCCCTCCAGTATCATGCTTTCCCTCCAGTGTCATACTTTCACTCCAGTATCATGCTTTCCCTCCAGTATCATACTTTCCCTCCAGTATCATGCTTTCCCTCCAGTATCATACTTTCCTCCAGTATCATCTTTCCCTCCAGTATCATGCTTTCACTCCAGTATCATGCTTTCCCTCCAGTATCATGCTTTCCCTCCAGTATCATGCTTTCCCTCCAGTATCATACGTTCCCTCCAGTATCATACTTTCCCTCCAGTATCATGCTTTCACTCCAGTATCATGCTTTCCCTCCAGTATCATACTTTCCTCCAGTATCATGTACTTCCCTCCAGTATCATACTTTCCCTCAGTATCATGCTTTCACTCCAGTATCATGCTTTCACTCCAGTATCATGCTTTCCCTCCAGTATCATGCTTTCCCTCAAGTATCATGCTTTCCCTCCAGTATCATGCTTTCACTCCAGTATCATGCTTTCCCTCCAGTATCATGCTTTCCCTCCAGTATCATGCTTTCCCTCCAGTATCATACTTTCCCTCCAGTATCATGCTTTCCCTCCAGTATCATGCTTTCCCTCCAGTATCATGCTTTCCTCAGTATCATGCTTTCCTCCAGTATCATGCTTTCCTCCAGTATCATGCTTTCCCTCCAGTATCATGCTTTCCTCCAGTATCATCTTTCCCTCAGTATCATGCTTTCCCTCCAGTATCATGCTTTCCCTCTAGTATCATGCTTTCCCTCCAGTATCATGCTTTCCCTCCAGTATCATGCTTTCAAAACAGTGTCTTGTCTCTTTATGTCTCCAAAAATATTGAGTTTATTTTCTGAAATCTTCCAACAGTTTTCACTTGATTCCAAACTTATTTCTCAACTTATTTATTTCTGTGTTTATCTCTATACTTCCTTCTCCTAGAAATGCACATCGAAATGGTTGTAATTTTGCCTTCTTGCTGTTTGTAAAGTGTCCATGTTACTGAGACATAGAGAAATCATGAATATATATCAATGTGCGTGTGTGTGTGTGTGTCTGCATAGCACCAGATGACAATCATATGTATTTGATTGATTATTTATTAAAATCTGTTTCATATTGTTGAATATAGTTTATCAGATTGAAATAACTTGTCCTAACATTCATCTGCTGTTATCATATATCTAAGATATTAGATATTGTTTGCCTTGTTCCATCACTGGATCAATATTAATCACTGGCTATGCAGTCTACTGCTGACAAGATTAACCAAGCAAGCCAAGCCAGACATGAATAATCTTACCTTAGAACAGGATTTCTGTAAACTTGCCAGAGTCTGGAATATTCCAGTAGACTTTCGTTTCAATCTGAGGAGGAGGAAGGAGAACTAGCTCAAGCAGTTTATATTTGATATGTTCATACCCACACATATATCTGGCAGTATCAACTGGAAAAATATAGATCAATGCACAATAGATTGATTGAATGATTGATTTGATCTCTGCACAGCTGACTGACTTCATTATGTGATAGCAACACATCTCTTAACATGGTATTACAATTATCTCTGCACAGCTGACTGACTTCATTATGTGATAGCAACACATCTCTTAACATGGTATTACAATATGAGGGATACAATTTAAACTCATGTGTAGACAGACAGACCAGACCTGGTCACAGAAATCTCTCTCTCACTCTTACTTGTCTTCAGCATCGGAAGATTTCTGTCTGGCCTCATGTGCTAGACCTCCCTCAGCCATGTAAGACTTCTGTGTCTTGACTAGATCCATAATACACTGGGCAACCTCAGCATGGATAACACTTAACTGTGGCATGATCTGCAGACAAAACAATAGACAAGATGTTAGTTTCAATGTGTAACACTGACATGATATCAGCAACAACAACTGTATCAGTTTAGTAGTCAATGTTAGAGATTGTCATTACATATACTATCTGTCTATCTGTCTGTCTGTCTCTTAGTTCTCCACTTCTTCCAACTACTTCGACAATTAACATATCAACAGATGATTACTCTACAATTAACATATCAACAGATGATTACTCTACAATTAACATATCAACAGATGATTACTCTACAATTAACTTATCAAACAGATGATTATTCTACAATTAACATATCAACAGATGATTACTCTACAATTAACATATCAACAGATGATTACTCTACAATTAACATATCAACAGATGATTACTCTACAATTAACTTATCAAACAGATGATTACTCTACAATTAACTTATCAAACAGATGATTATTCTACAATTAACTTATCAAACATTTAACTAGTGAGAGGATGACTTTTAATCATGTTATAGAGAACTAATACTAGTTTTAATCTATTAGTTCTTACTGGAGATATCAGTTATCAGTTATATGAGGACTATCATCATAGCACTACGGACATGTCCATAGGTGCTCCGATCTCCGCCTCAGCAAATCCAATAGCGTCCAGCGACCCAACACGCCAGTTCGATGTTGATTAATCAATCTCTTTGCATATTTAGTATGTCGTCTTTTCGGGCTGCACCAATATTGACACCCATCTCTTTCAATCAGGTCAGCGAGTGGGATTCACAGCTCTGAAACTCCTCTGTTCGGAAAGACTCTCGCAATGCGTGAAGAATGTCACTTCGATCCATGGCAGTTCCCTCTGATATTGTAGCCAAGCCAGTCAATCTATCAGCTCGCTCATTACCCCTAACTCCTGCATGCCCAGGGACAAAAATGAAGGTGAGTTCTCTGATCATTGTCTGTACCAGTACCTCCACCCAGTTGCGTCTCACCATACCTGATTCGACTTTACGAATCATGCTCATGGAGTCACTGAGTATGAAAACACGAGAGTAATTGTGAGATGCCAACCAGTTCACCGCCTCCATAACCGCCCGAACCTCCATTGTCAAGCTACTTGTGGTTGTTGCGTAGGCCCCACTGACCTCTCTTATTATTTTTCCTCCTGAGCGTGCTGAAAAGCCCACGCACAGCGTTGTTGGCGAATGATTGAACCATCAGTGTAAATAACCACATCTGTATCATTGATGATGTCATTCAAGAGAGCCTCCACCTCCACGTTTAGCAATGATAGATTATTTTGTTCGCAGTTTTTCTTAATAGATGTAATAACGGTGAAAACAGTTTGAAATTGAGGTGGCACAGCAATCCATTCCTCTCCTGTTTCAATTCCGGAAGGATCACATATTTTCCTAAGCGTATCTTCCGCCTGACTCAGCCATGATCTGCCTCTCTTGAGTCTACACCCTTTCTCCTTAATGAGTTCTTCATGGAGAGGATGTTCCTTGTTTGTATTGATTCTTAGATATGATCGAACCCTCCAAGTTTCAATTCTGTTAGCAATAGTTGGGAGGTCAAGAAGGAATCGCATTGACACTCCTGGTGTATTTTTGGTGCATCCCAGAACGATGCGCATAGCCTCATTCTGAATTCTTTCCAGTCTCACTGTTTGCGTAGGACTAATTGTTAGGAGAGCGCATGCATATTCTATACATGACAGAACAACACCTTGGTACAAGAGCACAAGAAGGCGTTGCTCAATGTTAGCAGCCGCCAGGATTCTCAGTGCGGATAGTGCGTTGCAAGCCTTGGCAATAACTTGGTCGATGTGGTCCCTAAAGCATAGACTGCGATCAAATTTTACACCCAAATAACTCAAAGATGCTGTTCAGGTGAGTGTATGTCCATCTAAAGTGACATGTGGCATGTCAGACTTCACAATGTGATTATTTAGGGAGAACCATGATAACACAGCCTTGGTATGGTTTATCGTTGCACCAGAAACATCACACCAGGCCATTATGCGGTTCAGTTCTTCCTGGAGTTTATTAGCAATTTCATCCCTGTTTCCCCCCTGTCTGTACACCATGATGTCGTCTGCAAATGACAGCGTTCGTCCCCTGCCAGATAATTGCTGCTTCGTAATCATTATGGTGAATACATTGAATAGTACTGGAGATAGTGGAGACCCTGGGGTAGGCCCGGTGAAATTTTTGTCGGCACAGAGTACCAATTACTACACCTGAGTGCCACTTTTCTCTCAAACAGGGCCCTTGCAATCCATCTTATGAGCAATTTATCGATTTTGAGTAGCGTGAGCATTTGTATAAGGTATGTGATTGGAACTTTGTTGTAAGCATCCTCGAGATCTAGTACAACAGCACAAGTCTCCAAACCAGCCTGGAAGCCTTCATATCATTTATATCAAGTAGAAACAGTGTTTATTTATCATTTATCATTGAAATTCATGTTGCTCTGGTTACACACAGAGTTTGAATATTAATCCAACCTTCTTAAAACACTGCACTTTAACTGCTTTTGCTGGTTTGAGAGGTTCTGCTACTTTCTCTGAATACACATCTGCTGCCTGTAGTCTTGCCTTGGCCAGTCTGTCAGACTCTTCAAGTACTGTTCTCCAGACAGCACATACAGTTCTGGAGAAAACAAAATGAGGGTGACACATAGATTTGATGTTTTCATCTCTGGATGACTAACTACATGTTGGCTGGAAGAACATGTTATTATACTCTCATACGGCAGGTTACACACTAGAGACTTATTTCTACACACATTCACATGTGTGCTTCGTTCTACAAACATGTCAGAGAGAGAGAGAGAGAGAGAGAGAGATAACTGTAGAGATAGCAAAAGCAACAGCAGAAGGGATACAGACAATGAAGGAGAACAAAAGACAGATCAAGAATCTTCTTCTTCTTGTAACATCACTCCTGCTACCAGGTTGTTGTCCAGTGTTGTGTTAGATCAAGGATACTGTGTACATAAAGTAAGATTAATAAAGGCAGACATGTGTTAAGTGGGTAATAGTTTGAATCTGAACTGTCTCAGATACAAGTGACACTATCCATCAAAATCTCCCCAATACAAGGGACACTATCCAGTAATGTGTTGGGGTCTCTTTTGCTGAGCTGTCACATCCTTGCCTTGTGTTCTGACAGTCGTGATTCGAATCCGGACCAACATGTTCTATTCCTGAGTGAATTTTATCCACAGATCCCTAGGATTGCTGTTGTAGCTGCTTCAGAGTTTGTGCTTTGTCAATCCTCTCAGAAGATGGCATGTCATTTCTGGGGAGAGGGGCCGAAGCCATATGGGGTAAAACCTTGTGGTGCAACAACAAAGTTAATCCTTCGGCTTTAGAAACCTTTAGTCCAGCATAGATTACAAATGTCATATTATTGTCTCTATTAGAAGATAAATAGAATCTGTTGGGAGATGCTTTCATCAAATTAGATGCTAGATCACTGACAAAACTTCTTGTCAAACCTGCATTTCTGTCAAATCTGCATTTCTGTCAAACCTTTAGTTTCATATGTTTGATTCCATCTTATTTGTGTCGCTTTACTTTATTATTTGATCTTACTTGGATAGTTTATTGCTTGTTGTCTAGTCTTACTCCAGTCTATCCTAGTTACATCACACATCTCTTCACATCAACAACCATGTCTGGAGTGTCATGAAGATATTCCTAACTCAAACATCACCAACCTCGGCCAGCAACATGAGGTTACATGACGCTAGTACACAACAAGTACAACAATAACAACTACAACAATAATCATGATTAGATCTGTGTCTGCAAGTATGTGAAAACATACAATGACGACGACATTGATCGGTAGAGCAGAGTAACATAAGACAAGCAATCACATCAACTGTGTAGCCAACAAGAGGCAAGCAGAGCAGAGTAACATAAGACAAGCAATCACATCAACTGTGTAGCCAACAAGAGGCAAGCAGAGCAGAGTAACATAAGACAAGCACATCACATCAACTGTGTAGCCAACAAGAGGCAAGCAACAACTAATAACATCAGGTTCTAGATGTTGGGTTGAATATCAATATCTAAAGTAATGCAGTTGTACTGTTGGTTATTGAGTTGAGTTGGTTATTATGTCTGACTGTTGGGTCAAGTTGAGTTCAATTATTGAGTCAAGTTGTTGGCTAATGAATCAAGTTGTTGTCTGTTGAGTCAAGTTGGTGAGTCATGTTATTGATTGTTCATTCAGATTGATATGTTATTAGCTTTTGAATCAGGATGATGAATGATGAATTCAGTCATTGATTTCAATATTTCTAGTTGTGGTGTCTAACTGTGACCACTACAGTTTCTTGTATGTCATGAATGTGCACTGTCAATGTTGGTGATGCTACTACTGATGTTAGTGACTGTTACCTATATGAAAATTTGTAGTAACTACTGGTCTATGTAGTGGTCAGCAACTGGTGCATGTAGTGATCAGCTACTGGTGCATGTAGTGGTCAACTGCTGGTGCATGTAGTGGTCAGCTACTAGTGTATGTAGTAGTCAGCTACTAGTGTATGTAGTGGTCAGCTACTAGTGTATGTAATGGTCAGCTACTAGTGTATGTAGTGGTCAGCTACTAGTGTATGTAGTGGTCAGCTACTAGTGTATGTAGTGGTCAGCTACTAGTGCATGTAGTGGTCAGCTACTAGTGCATGTAGTGATCAGCTACTGGTGTATGTAGTGGTCAGCTACTAGTGTATGTAGTGGTCAGCTACTGGTGTATGTAGTGGTCAACTGTTGGTGCATGTAGTGGTCAGTTACTAGTGTATGTAGTGGTCAGCTACTGGTGCATGTAGTGGTCAACTGCTGGTGCATGTAGTGGTCAGCTACTAGTGCATGTAGTGATCAGCTACTGGTGTATGTAGTGGTCAGCTACTAGTGTATGTAGTGGTCAGTTACTAGTGTATGTAGTGGTCAGTTACTAGTGTATGTAGTGGTCAGGTACTAGTGTATGTAGTGGTCAGCTACTAGAGTATGTAGTGGTCAGTTACTAGAGTATGTAGTGGTCAGGTACTAGTGTATGTAGTGGTCAGCTACTAGTGTATGTAGTGGTCAGCTACTAGTGTATGTAGTGGTCAGCTACTAGTGTATGTAGTGGTCAGCTACTAGTGTATGTAGTGGTCAGCTACTAGTGTATGTAGTGGTCAGCTACTAGTGTATGTAGTGGTCAGTTACTGTGATGTAGTGGTCAGCTACTGTGCATGTAGTGGTCAGCTACTAGTGTATGTAGTGGTCAGCTACTAGTGTATGTAGTGGTCAGCTACTTGTGTATGTAGTGGTCAGCTACTAGTGTATGTAGTGGTCAGCTACTAGTGCATGTAGTGGTCAGCTACTAGTGTATGTAATGGTCAGCTACTAGTGTATGTAGTGGTCAGCTACTAGTGTATGTAGTGGTCAGCTACTGGTGTATGTAGTGGTCAGCTACTTGTGTATGTAGTGGTCAGCTACTGGTGTATGTAGTGGTCAGCTACTGGTGTATGTAGTGGTCAGCTACTGTGTATGTATGGTCAGCTACTGTATGTAATGGTCAGCTACTAGTGTATGTAGTGGTCAGCTACTTGTGTATGTAGTGGTCAGCTAGTAAAGTTGACTAGATACAACATCTATGACAAGCAAGCAAACAACAATGATATCAACAAGAGGTCACCAGAGGTAGGTTTAAGTCTGACCGTAACACACTTCTACAACACAAAGTCTCCAGGGATGTGTAGGTCAGACTGATAGTTAGATAAGAGAAACACAGAAAGATAAGAGCACATGTGTACAAAAGAAAACATCAACATTTATATAGATAAATTATGGGGCATACAAAACAGAAGCAAGCAATACATCATCATATGAAGGGAAAGGAAAGGAGGAGGGGGATCCATGCCTAGATAGCACATGTTCACCAAGTATCAACACCAGCGAGCTTCATCATCAATTTTTAACTCCACCAAATTCAAATGTACCAATCTTCAATTTCACCAAACTATTAACTCCACTAAGTTTCAACTTCATCAATCTTCAACTCCACCAACATGTTAACTTCACTAATCTTCAACTCCACCAAGCTTCAACTCCACCAACATGTTAACTTCATCAATCTTCAACTCCACCAACATGTTAACTTCACTAATCTTCAACTCCCCCAAGTTTCAACTCCACCAACATGCTAACTTCACTAATCTTCAACTTTACCAACATGTTAACTTCACTAATCTTCAACTCCACCAACATGTTAACTTCACTAATCTTCAACTCCACCAAGCTTCACTCCACCAACATGTTAACTTCACTAATCTTCAACTCCACCAAGCTTCAACTCCACCAAGCTTCAACTCCACCAACATGTTAACTTCACTAATCTTCAACTCCACCAACATGTTTACAATAATCTTCAACTCCACCAACATGTTAACTTCACTAATCCTCAACTCCATTAAGTTTTAACTTCACTAAACTTCAACTCCACCAACATGTTAACTTCACTAATCTTCAACTCCACCAGCATGTTAACTTCACCAATCTTCAACTCCACCAACATGTTAACTTCACTGAACTTCAACTCCACCAACATTTTAACTTCACTAAACTTCAACTCCACCAACATGTTAACTTCACTAATCCTCAACTCCACCAACATGTTGACTTCATCAATCTTCAACTCCACCAACATGTTAACTTCACCAATCTTCAACTCCACCAACATGTTAACTTCACTGAACTTCAACTCCACCAACATGTTAACTTCCCTAATCTTCAACTTCACCAACATGTTAACTTCACCAATCTTCAACTCCACCAACATGTTAACTTCACCAATCTTCAACTCCACCAACATGTTAACTTCACTAAACTTCAACTCCACCAACATGTTAACTTCACTAAACTTCAACTCCACCAACATGTTAACTTCCCTAAACTCCACCAACATGTTAACTTCACTAATCTTCAACTCCCCCAAGCTTCACCTGCATCTAGCTTCAAATCTGTAAATCTAATAGATGAGTACATCAGCTATTGAATACGTCTTGTTGCAGAAACAGAGATCAGTATAATGAAGAAGTGTACTAAGTGTGCACACAAAGGACAAACATAACTAATATGTTTTTAACTTTTGACCTGTTTAACTGGGGTTTACAAACTGGACATTTCCCAAGCTAGAGATAATTAGATTGAGAAGTAAGTTTGAAGACTATCTGAGATGTCAGCCATCCCCCACACACACACACATACATGGTTTAGTCTGATCACAACATGGTTTGGATAAATGATGAGAAGTAAGTGTGAAGACTATCTGAGATGTGACCCGCCCGCCTATGTGTAACATCTGAAGAACATATCAACATGTAATGTGAGGTCTTCAGCTGGAACACTGAAGAACATATCAACATGTAATGTGAGGTCTTCAGCTGGAACACTGAAGAACATATCAACATGTAATGTGAGGTCTTCAGCTGGAACACTGAAGAACATATCAACATGTATGTGAGGTCTTCAGCTGGAACACTGAAGAACATATCAACATGTAATGTGAGGTCTTCAGCTGGAACACTGAAGAACATATCAACATGTAATGTGAGGTCTTCAGATGGAACACTGAAGAACATATCAACATGTATGTGAGGTCTTCAGCTGGAACACTGAAGAACATATCAACATGTAATGTGAGGTCTTCAGCTGGAACACTGAAGAACATATCAACATGTAATGTGAGGTCTTCAGCTGGAACACTGAAGAACATATCAACATGTAATGTGAGGTCTTCAGCTGGAACACTGAAGAACATATCAACATGTAATGTGAGGTCTTCAGCTGGAACACTGAAGAACATATCAACATGTAATGTGAGGTCTTCAGCTGGAACACTGAAGAACATATCAACATGTATGTGAGGTCTTCAGCTGGAACAAGAAACTTACTAATGAACAGAATGAGCTCTGTGTGAAGTGTGGATATTGATAGTTTCAGTTTTGCATGCTTCCAAGACACTCACTGACTAGAAAAAAGCAAAGAGATAGTTAACATGAGTTCTGATAGGGTAATCAAGGGGTTACAGTATCAAAGCAAAGGACTATGGTGGACAAGGATGATACATTTAGAAAGACTGGTTTAGCCAGCCCAGAAGAACTAGCACAGAACATATTCAATTAGATCTTCATAAAGAAGGATAACTATTTCAGATATAGACTGATAGAGAACATTTAGATATAGACTGATAGAGAGCATTTAGATATAGACTGATAGAGAACATTTAGACTGATAATAATTGTGTAGCTAGAATACACAGCAGACATAACTACAGGTACATCAATGGTATGAATAATCAGCATGTTGACATTGACAGCCATATTGATGTCATGAAATCTACATGGTGATACAGAGAAATGTTACCACTTTTGTTTATCAATGTCCTTTTGTCAACGTGTGTGTGTGTGTGTGTGTGTGTGTGTGTGTGTGTGTGTGTGTGTGTGTGTCAGTGATACCTTACACAATTATGAATGAAATATGATAGCTAATATAATATGAGCAAACACAATTGAATGTGTATACATCAAATGTAGCTATAAAATCAGATATAAGAACTCATCTAGTTCTAACATACAACCAGATATAAAAACTCATCTAGTTCTAACATAAGAACTCATCTAGCTCTAATATAAGAACTCATCTAGTTCTAATATAAGAACTCATCTAGCTCTAATATAAGAACTCATCTAGCTCTAACATACAACCAGATATAAGAACTCATCTAGCTCTAACATAAGAACTCATCTAGTTCTAATATAAGAACTCATCTAGCTCTAACATAAGAACTCATCTAGCTCTAACATAGAACTATCAGCTCTAATATAAGAACTCATCTAGCTCTAACATAAGAACTCATCTAGCTCTAACATAAGAACTCATCTAGCTCTAACATAAGAACTCATCTAGCTCTAACATAAGAACTCATCTAGCTCTAATATAAGAACTCATCTAGCTCTAACATAAGAACTCATCTAGTTCTAATATAAGAACTCATCTAGCTCTAACATAAGAACTCATCTAGTTCTAACATAAGAACTCATCTAGCTCTAACATAAGAACTCATCTAGCTCTAAAATAAGAACTCATCTAGCTCTAACATACACAGATATAAGAACTCATCTAGCTAACATAAACTCATCTAGCTCTAAATAAGAACTCATCTAGCTCTAACATAAGAACTCATCTAGTTCTAACATAAGAACTCATCTACTCTAATATACAGCCAGATCATAGACTCATCTAGTTCTAACATAAGAACTCATCTAGCTCTAACATAAGAACTCATCTAGCTCTAAAATAAGAACTCATCTAGCTCTAATATAAGAACTCATCTAGTCTAACATACAAAGTAAAAACTCATCTAGCTCTAACATAAAGAACTCATCTAGTTCTTACTAGATATAAGAACTCATCTAGTTCTAACATAAGAACTCATCTAGCTCTAACATAAGAACTCATCTAGCTCTAAAATAAGAACTCATCTAGCTCTAACTAACATATAAGAACTCATCTAGTTCTAATATAAGAACTCATCTAGCTCTAACATAAGAACTCATCTAGCTCTAAAATAAGAACTCATCTAGCTCTAAAATAAGAACTCATCTAGCTCTAACATAAGAACTCATCTAGTTCTAACATAAGAACTCATCTAGCTCTAACTGAACTCATCTAACTCTAGATATAAGAACTCATCTAGCTCTAACATAAGAACTCATCTAGCTCTAATATAAGAACTCATCTAGTTCTAACATAAGAACTCATCTAGTTCTAACATAAGAACTCATCTAGTTCTAATATAAGAACTCATCTAGTTCTAATATAAGAACTCATCTAGTTCTAACTACACAAATATAAGAACTCATCTAGCTCTAACATAAGAACTCATCTAGTTCTAATATAAGAACTCATCTAGTTCTAATATAAGAACTCATCTAGTTCTAATATAAGAACTCATCTAGTTCTAATATAAGAACTCATCTAGTTCTAATATAAGAACTCATCTAGCTCTAACATACAACCAAATATAAGAACTCATCTAGCTCTAACATAAGAACTCATCTAGTTCTAATATAAGAACTCATCTAGCTCTAACATAAGAACTCATCTAGCTCTAACATAAGAACTCATCTAGCTCTAATATAAGAACTCATCTAGCTCTAATATAAGAACTCATCTATCTCTAACATAAGAACTCATCTAGCTCTAACATAAGAACTCATCTAACTCTAATATAAGAACTCATCTAGCTCTAATATAAGAAATCATCTAGCTCTAATATCAGAACTCATCTAGTTCTAACATAAGAACTCATCTAGTTCTAACATAAGAACTCATCTAGCTCTAATATAAGAACTCATCTAGTTCTAATATAAGAACTCATCTAGTTCTAACATAAGAACTCATCTAGCACTAACATAAGAACTCATCTAGTTCTAATATAAGAACTCATCTAGCTCAACATGAACTCATCTAGTTCTAACATACAACCAATATAAGAACTCATCTAGCTCTAACATAAGAACTCATCTAGTTCTAATATAAGAACTCATCTAGCTCTAACATAAGAACTCATCTAGCTCTAACATGACACAGCCTAATATAAGAACTCATCTAGCTCTAACATAAGAACTCATCTAGTTCTAATATAAGAACTCATCTAGCTCTAACATAAGAACTCATCTAGCTCTAACATAAGAACTCATCTAGCTCTAATATAAGAACTCATCTAGCTCTAATATAAGAACTCATCTAGCTCTCTAAACTCATAAGAACTCATCTAGCTCTAATATAAGAACTCATCTAGCACTAACATAAGAACTCATCTAGTTCTAATATAAGAACTCATCTAGCTCTAACATAAGAACTCATCTAGCTCTAACATAAGAACTCATCTAGTCTACATCAACAGATAAGAACTCATCTAACTCTAATATAAGAACTCATCTAGCTCTAACATAAGAACTCATCTAGTTCTAACATAAGAACTCATCTAGCTCTAACATAAGAACTCATCTAGCTCTAATATAAGAACTCATCTAGCTCTAACATACAACCAGAAATAAGAACTCATCTAGTTCTAACATAAGAACTCATCTAGCTCTAACATAAGAACTCATCTAGTTCTAACATAAGAACTCATCTAGCTCTAACATAAGAACTCATCTAGCTCTAATATAAGAACTCATCTAGCTCTAACATACAACCAGATATAAGAACTCATCTAGCTCTAACATAAGAACTCATCTAGTTCTAATATAAGAACTCATCTAGCTCTAACATAAGAACTCATCTAGCTCTAAAATAAGAACTCATCTAGCTCTAACATAAGAACTCATCTAGCTCTAACATAAGAACTCATCTAGCTCTAACATAAGAACTCATCTAGCTCTAACATAAGAACTCATCTAGCTCTAACATAAGAACTCATCTAACTCTAATATAAGAACTCATCTAGCTCTAACATAAAGATACTCATCTAGTTCTAATACATATAAGAACTCATCTAGCTCTAACATAAACCATCAGCTACATAAGAACTCATCTAGTTCTAACATAAGAACTCATCTAGCTCTAACAATTACAACCAGCTATATAAGAACTCATCTAGCTCTAACATAAGAACTCATCTAGTTCTAATATAAGAACTCATCTAGCTCTAACATAAGAACTCATCTAGCTCTAATATAAGAACTCATCTAGTTCTAACATAAGAACTCATCTAGCTCTAACATACAACCAGATATAAGAACTCATCTAGCTCTAACATAAGAACTCATCTAGTTCTAATATAAGAACTCATCTAGCTCTAACATAAGAACTCATCTAGCTCTAACATAAGAACTCATCTAGCTCTAATATAAGAACTCATCTAGCTCTAACATAAGAACTCATCTAGCTCTAACATAAGAACTCATCTAGCTCTAACATAAGAACTCATCTAACTCTAATATAAGAACTCATCTAGCTCTAACATAAGAACTCATCTAGCTCTAATATAAGAACTCATCTAGTTCTAATATAAGAACTCATCTAGCTCTAACATACAACCAAATATAAGAACTCATCTAGCTCTAACATAAGAACTCATCTAGTTCTAATATAAGAACTCATCTAGCTCTAACATAAGAACTCATCTAGCTCTAACATAAGAACTCATCTAGCTCTAATATAAGAACTCATCTAGCTCTAATATAAGAACTCATCTATCTCTAACATAAGAACTCATCTAGCTCTAACATAAGAACTCATCTAACTCTAATATAAGACTCATCGCTCATATAATCATAGCTCTAATATAGAACTCATCTAGTTCTAATATCAGAACTCATCTAGCTCTAACATAAGAACTCATCTAGCTCTAACATAAGAACTCATCTAGCTCTAACATATGGACTCATCTAGTTCTAACATACAACCAGATATAAGAACTCATCTAGCTCTAACATAAGAACTCATCTAGCTCTAATATAAGAACTCATCTAGTTCTAATATAAGAACTCATCTAGCTCTAACATACAACCAAATATAAGAACTCATCTAGCTCTAACATAAGAACTCATCTAGTTCTAATATAAGAACTCATCTAGCTCTAACATAAGAACTCATCTAGCTCTAACATAAGAACTCATCTAGCTCTAATATAAGAACTCATCTAGCTCTAATATAAGAACTCATCTATCTCTAACATAAGAACTCATCTAGCTCTAACATAAGAACTCATCTAGCACTAACATAAGAACTCATCTAGCTCTAATATAAGAACTCATCTAGCTCTAACATAAGAACTCATCTAGTTCTAATATAAGAACTCATCTAGCTCTAACATAAGAACTCATCTAGCTCTAACATAAGAACTCATCTAACTCTAATATAAGAACTCATCTAGTTCTAATATAAGAACTCATCTAGTCTCTAAATAAGAACTCATCTAGTTCTAACATAGAACCGAATACTCATGTTCTAACATAAGAACTCATCTAGTTCTAATAAGAACTCATCTAGTCTAACATAAGAACTCATCTAGCTCTAACATAAGAACTCATCTAGCTCTAAAATAAGAACTCATCTAGCTCTAACATAAGAACTCATCTAGCTCTAACATAAGAACTCATCTAGCTCTAACATAAGAACTCATCTAGCTCTAATATAAGAACTCATCTAGCTCTAACATAAGAACTCATCTAGTTCTCTAATCTATCAATAGAACTCATCTGTTTAAGAACTCATGCTAACATAAGAACTCATCTAGCTCTAATATAAGAACTCATCTAGCTCTAAAATAAGAACTCATCTAGCTCTAATATAAGAACTCATCTAGTTCTAACATAAGAACTCATCTAGTTCTAATATAAGAACTCATCTAGTTCTAATATAAGAACTCATCTAGCTCTAATATAAGAACTCATCTAGTTCTAACATAAGAACTCATCTAGTTCTAACATAAGAACTCATCTAGCTCTAATATAAGAACTCATCTAGTTCTAATATAAGAACTCATCTAGCTCTA
Organism: Arion vulgaris; assembly: GCA_020796225.1. Classification (NCBI taxonomy): domain Eukaryota; kingdom Metazoa; phylum Mollusca; class Gastropoda; order Stylommatophora; family Arionidae; genus Arion; species Arion vulgaris. The sequence goes on from CM036766.1 coordinate 1,728,501, forward strand.
ACATACAACCAAATATAAGAACTCATCTAGCTCTAACATACAACCAGATATAAGAACTCATCTAGCTCTTAAACAAAGTATAACTGTAATTCTACAATTAGTTTGTATTATTATTTTAATTTTTTAATTAGACCCTACCGGAAGTGCCTCAACGCTTGGACCCAGTGCTGATGAACATGTAAATTCTGAGTGTCATCAATCTTTCAAATAAGATCTGCTCTGAGTTTGTTTAAGTGAGTTAGATTGTGCCATTTTGGTGTCTTTTGATGGCTCTGACTTATTGGTGACGATCAAGTGGATACCATTAGTTTGTAGTTTAACAATAACTCTACCATTGGTTATCAGATCTTGACCAGTTGTTATTGTGTGCTATGATATACACCACACAGGTATACACTGTTCCCGGAAGGGGATAAGAGGGGGGTGTAAGGCATCAAATAAATTAACAAAATAAAAAAAGACACTGCGTGCAAGCAAGCTACTGACACTGATCACAACAAAAACATCCAACTTGAAAATATGTGTGAAGCACTTCAACAAACACAGCAAAATACACTAAAACTACATGCAGCAGAAGGGATGACCAACAAGCCATGAGTAGCTGTCTTACCTCCCTGGTCCCAAGCTGGATGGAAATATTGATGGACAGATAGATTTAGGGATGAGTGAAAACATGAGAGAATCGAAGACATACAGCCAGATTTCATCATAGTGGATTAATGTATGGATACACACAAATAAATCTGCGACAGACAGACAGACACTAGATAAGGTATCTAATAACTTGAATGTGTTATCTCACTCACTCAACACACAATATTAGCAACATCACACACAACAGTAGCAACATCACACACAACAGTAGCAACATCACACACAACAGTAGCAACATCACACACAACATAATACTGGGCAGCAAGTCAAGAAAACCATTCACACACACGTCACAAAGCCATACTATGCATACACACACTTCTCAAACATTGTCGCCACAAACACACGTCACAGAAGCAGATGGCACAAACACACAACACGCCAGAAATAGATGTTCTAAAGACGTGCCCATTCCCCAGATGTCAAATAGAATTAATGGCAGATGACAAAACGCCACGTGATATTATAAACACGGCGTACAAGTCACGTGACGAAAATAGATCTCTAGTACAAATCTGCGCACACAAACACACAACCATACGCACAACATAACCATACGCACAACACAACCATGCGCATACAGGTACACACACACAATATGTCTGGACATCATCTATAAATAATACACCCTCATCCTCGTCAATATTGTCATTAACAATAGTAAGAGTTGACCTACTTATGTTCCTGTCCATCCTCACAGTTGAGATCCGGTTGTGCTGGGAATTCCCGTTTCAGCAGCTGACTAGTGACCTTCAAGAGTCCCTGCGGAGACAGCAGTCATTGAAATTAACAACTAAACAAGAGAGAGAGAGAGAGAGAGAGGTAATATCCATGTTTAGATAATCGATACACAAACCGCCAGCCAATTCCAACTACAAGTAAGTTACTACTGTTTACTTCTATGTGTATTGATTATGCACCACTTTCACTTTGTCTAGCACAGCAGAAGGGGTTTTGGGGGAGGGGAGGGGTGTGTAAACAGGGTAAAAACACAACTAAAGAAAGAAATGCAAGTTGATATTTCTCCAGAGAACATCAGCAATAAAATAACATAAATACCAGATAATATATGCCTTGATAAACAAAACTCATAGAAGATGTGTGTGCAGAGAAGCAATAGACTCAGAAGAAATTACCCATATAAACATACAATTTACGCGTGGATGCATTTCTATTTGTATAATTCATTATGATTAAACAAACAAATAAATAAAATAAAGAAGGGAATGCAACCACGCTACATATTGTAACCAAGCTACATATTGTAGCCAGGCTACATATTGCAACCAAGCTACATATTGCAACCAAGCTACGTATGGCAACCAAGATACGTATTGCAACCAAGCTACATATTGCAACCAAGCTACATATTGCAACCAAGCTACATATTGCAACCAAGCTACGTATTGCAACCAAGATACGTATTGCAACCAAGATACGTATTGCAACCAAGATACGTATTGCAACCAAGATACGTATTGCAACCAAGCTACATATTGCAACCAAGCTACATATTGCAACCAAGATACGTATTGCAACCAAGATACGTATTGCAACCAAGCTACATATTGCAACCAAGCTACATATTGCAACCAAGCTACATATTGCAACCAAGCTACGTATTGCAACCAAGCTACATAAGAGACTCTGTGTCTCTTGGCCATCGTTGGCAATCCCAAAGGGTATAGCGCATTGCCTCACAAGAAGTGTCACGTGTGCAACCAAGTATAAGCCTCATCGCTTCATTTTGGATCCTGTCTAACTTATCCAGCGATGTTCTGCTTACTGTCAGAAGACCAAGGCTATAGTCCACCATGCTCAGCACTAGTCCCTGATAAAGAAAAAGTAGCAGGCGTTGTTCAATATCCGCCTCCGCCATAACTTTGAGAGCGGTTAGCCCTTTTCTTGCCGTTATAATAGAGGACGCATATGATTGTGAGAGATGGGTGACTGATAACGATGTTCCTCACTGTGTCGCTCGTGATTGCTGTTTCTATGCCATAGAGGGTGAATGCTATCATACTGTATGGTGATGCCATTCTGATATCGTGACCGACATTCTTGGTCTGGTTTCTATGTGTGATCTTGTCGTACTCCATGCAGATTTTATCGCTAGATTATCACTTCAGACCTGGATGACCAGCTTGTCATTATACGTCAAAGTCAGCTGTGTTCGAGGTGTTCCTTAAGCCCTGGTTCATGTCACCCATCAGAGTCGCCAACAGCTCAAAAGTCGAGTGGCGCCACATACAAACGCTTGCTGGAGACCTGCTCAATGATAACATTGGCGCCTAGTTCATCTCACTTATCACCAACACCAATACGTAGCTTGGTTGCAAAATGCGAGCCTGGTTGCAATATTTAGCTTGGTTGCAATGGGTAGCTCGGTTGCAATACGTAGCTTGGTTGCAATATGTAGCTTGGTTGCATTATGTAGCTTGGTTGCAATATGTAGCTTGGTTGCAATATGTAGCTTGGTTGCAATATGTAGCGTGGTTGCATTATGTAGCTTGGTTGCAATACGTAGCTTGGTAGCTAGTTGAGCTGAGGCATGGTGAAGAATGGATGCCTATATCAGGATATGACTGCTTACACCAGGGTTATCAACACACTTGGACGCCGCTGTAGAGAATGGGCCCCGGGCGTCGTCAATGCAGAAATTCTTGCACTCGTGGATCAGCACTCCCATCCAGATGATATCATTATCTACACCGATGGCTCTGTCACGCGTGGCACCAGATCATCGTGGGCTTACTCAGCACAACGAAACGGTCGCACACATCATGAGGACTGCGGGGCTTTCGAGACAACGACATCGATTATGACTATGGAGATCACTGCTGCCTCCAGGGCTCTGTCATGGGTGGCTGAGCAACAGGTTACCCCTACGTTCATCATATCAGACTCGATGAATATGCTTCAACTGATTGAATCTGGAAGTATATGGGTAGATATAATTCGGAGATCACATCTCAAGAAAATGACTTGGCTGTACACGCCTGGACATGCTGGAGTGCGGGGTAACGAGCGTGCTGACTCTCTTGCAAACAGTGCCCCGACTCACTTGGGCAAGAGTATGGACAGAGCCGATATCATCAATGCGGTACGCTCGCAATTGTGTGACATGGGCGGGTCTCAGACACTGGAACGAGTTCGAGAATTAGGTGTTAAGTTTGGACATGCCAGACAGTGTCGTCTTCGTGGTAAAGAGAAGATATAGTAATCAACTTCTCATGGGTACTGTGAGCAAATGGACTTTGGGATGGCTGCTGCAACGGAGGACAGAGCACGAATGGGAATGCCCAATGTGCTATGACGTCGATCGCATAAGATAACATAACTAACAGCCAGACTCGGGAGTCTTTCATAACGTGACAGTTCAACAACAAGGCTTGCAAGATGATGACAGAATTGAGAATTCAATAGTACATTTCCTACAACACCTATGACGGAACGGTATCACCTAGGCCTGTTGACAGGAAACTTAATGAAGTAAATTACTGACGACTGTTAGAGACAACATTCAGATCATAGACGGGGTCAAAAGCGCATGGCGACAACATGCGCCAGGGTTAGTGAAAGGGCGCTAATCAAGATCTTGCCCTCTACCTCCACGTGGTGACCCTGGTAACAGACTTTGGTTCCGGTCTGGTTAAGGGGGCAGGATCGGGAGAACTACTGGTAGTAGTAGTAGTAGTAGTAGCAGTAGTGCAAGCACGGAAAATAAATGCAGGTCCACGAATAGGAACAAAATGCACGCATCTCGTGGCCGATGTCTGTAGAAACAAAGCACAAGTTTGGCAGAAACGTACAGAGTACGAGGCGTCAGCGAACGAATGCAAACTCACTGGAGTAAAAACATGACCGCATCAGGATGAAAGGGAAGAGACGTGGACCCACGCGGGGCGAAACTCGGGACCAGTATAGCTCTAGCTCTCTGTCTGTCTCTCTCTCTCTCTCTCTCTGCCGGACCCCGGGTTAAGTTGCACGTGGGTCCACATGGGGCGAAACTCGGGACCAGTATAGCTCTAGCTCTCTCTGTCTGTCTCTGTCTCTCTCTCTCTCTCTGTCTCTCTCTGCCGGACCCCGGGTTAAAGTTGCACGTGGGGTCCACATGGGGCGAAACTCGGGACCAGTATAGCTCTAGCTCTCTCTGTCTCTCTCTGTCTCTCTCTGCCGGACCCGGTTAAAGTTGCACGTGGGTCCACATGGGCGAAACTCGGGACCAGTATAGCTCTAGCTCTCTCTGTCTCTCTCTCTGTCTCTGTCTCTCTCTCTGTCTCTGTCTCTCTCTGCCGGACCCCGGTTAAAGTTGCACGTGGGGTCCACATGGGCGAAACTCGGACCAGTATAGCTCTAGCTCTCTCTGTCTGTCTCTCTCTCTCTCTCTCTCTCTCTCTGTCTCTCTCTGCCGGACCCCGGGTTAAAGTTGCACGTGGGGTCCACATGGGGCGAAACTCGGGACCAGTATAGCTCTAGCTCTCTCTGTCTCTCTCTCTCTCTCTGTCTCTGTCTCTCTCTGTCTCTCTCTGTCTCTCTCTCTGTCTCTCTCTCTGTCTCTCTCTGCCGGACCCCGGGTTAAAGTTGCACGTGGTGTCCACATGGGGCGAAACTCACGTTTTCGTTGAATGACGCACGATTTAAGCCCCACGGGTCGGATAGCCTAGGCAAATGTGAGCACGGCGAAAACTGATAGTGAGGCAGGCACCAGGGCAGAGTGAGAACGCATGCGGGCTATGCCTAAGTGGGCCCACTGGTGGACAGAAGTGCATGGCTCGAAAGGCACGGCAAGCACAGCAAGCGCGGCAGGCAAGAGGGTGTGCGGACCACCTGAATGTGCAGAAAAACTGGAAAGCCCAGCAGAGGCGAAGCCAGTGTGCGTTTCCGCTCGCTGGGAACTATTGCTACCTTGTAGTTTGATTGGTGTCAATCAAAGGCTAGCGGAGCAAACCGTACACAAAACTAGACGGGCGGCAAACCAAGGTATCCACAAAACGACCGGTTCGCTGGGCAGATGGCGCTCACAAATCCGGGAGGGCAGGCCGTCTAAGGGTCGCTGTCCTAAAAGAAAATAGCAACCTGCTGCCTTGCAGGTTTGGCTGGGGACAGCAAAGGGCTAACGGAGAGCGAACCCAGTAAACGCTAGTTGAAACTGAACACACCACCGAAGGATAAGCACCTGAGCTCCAATTTGTACTGAAGGCTGTGCACGTACACCCGTTCTTGGTGTTTGGCTGCTTATATATCACATTAGAATGATAAAAACGGCCTTAAGAACCTTCGCGAGATGAAGAAGAAGATGAAGAAGAAGAAGATCATAGACAAGAAATAAGTTGCTCTAACGCTGACACAAAACATGAAACAACTGACTGATGCTACATCTGTTTCTTCATCCATCAACAAACTACAAGTATAAACAGAACATGAAACAACTGACTGATGCTACATCTGTTACTTCATTCATCAACAAACTACAAGTATAAACAGAACATAAACAACTGACTGATGTTACATCTGTTTCTTCATCCATCAACAAACTACAAGTATAAACAGAACATAAACAACTGACTGATGTTACATCTGTTTCTTCATCCATCAACAAACTACAAGTATAAACAGAACATCAAACAACTGACTGATGCTACATCTGTTTCTTCATCCATCAACAAACTACAAGTATAAACAGAACATAAACAACTGACTGATGTTACATCTGTTTCTTCATCCATCAACAAACTACAAGCTGTTACTTCATCCATCAACAAACTACAAGCTGTTACTTCATCCATCAACAAACTACAAGTATAAACAGAACATCAAACAACTGACTGATGTTACATCTGTTACTTCATTCATCAACAAACTACAAGTATAAACAGAACATCAAACAACTGACTGATGTTACATCTGTTTCTTCATCCATCAACAAACTACAAGTATAAACAGAACATGAAACAACTGACTGATGTTACATCTGTTACTTCATTCATCAACAAACTACAAGTATAAACAGAACATAAAACAACTGACTGATGTTACATCTGTTACTTCATTCATCAACAAACTACAAGTATAAACAGAACATCAAACAACTGACTGATGTTACATCTGTTTCTTCATCCATCAACAAACTACAAGTATAAACAGAACATGAAACAACTGACTGATGTTACATCTGTTACTTCATCCATCAACAAACTACAAGTATAAACAGAACATCAAACAACTGACTGATGTTACATGTTACTTCATCCATCAACAAACTACAAGTATAAACAGAACATAAACAACTGACTGATGTTACATCTGTTACTTCATCCATCAACAAACTACAAGCTGTTACTTCATCCATCAACAAACTACAAGTATAAACAGAACATGAAACAACTGACTGATGTTACATCTGTTACTTCATCCATCAACAAACTACAAGTATAAACAGAACATCAAACAACTGACTGATGTTACATGTTACTTCATCCATCAACAAACTACAAGTATAAACAGAACATCAAACAACTGACTGATGTTACATATGTTACTTCATTCATCAACAAACTACAAGTATAAACAGAACATAAACAACTGACTGATGTTACATCTGTTACTTCATCCATCAACAAACTACAAGTATAAACAGAACATGAAACAACTGACTGATGTTACATCTGTTACTTCATCCATCAACAAACTACAAGCTGTTACTTCATCCATCAACAAACTACAAGCTGTTACTTCATTCATCAACAAACTACAAGTATAAACAGAACATGAAACAACTGACTGATGTTACATCTGTTACTTCATCCATCAACAAACTACAAGCTGTTACTTCATCCATCAACAAACTACAAGTATAAACAGAACATCAAACAACTGACTGATGCTACATCTGTTTCTTCATCCATCAACAAACTACAAGTATAAACAGAACATGAAACAACTGACTGATGTTACATCTGTTTCTTCATCCATCAACAAACTACAAGTATAAACAGAACATCAAACAACTGACTGATGTTACATCTGTTACTTCATTCATCAACAAACTACGAGTATAAACAGAACATGAAACAACTGACTGATGTTACATCTGTTTCTTCATCCATCAACAAACTACAAGTATAAACAGAACATCAAACAACTGACTGATGTTACATCTGTTTCTTCATCCATCAACAAACTACAAGTATAAACAAAACATCAAACAACTGACTGATGTTACATCTGTTACTTCATCCATCAACAAAATACAAGTATAAACAAAACATCAAACAACTGACTGATGTTACATCTGTTACTTCATCCATCAACAAAATACAAGTATAAATAATCAAATATCTCAATCTAATATAATCAATCTATGAAGCACATAGAAGAAGAAATGGGGGGCGTGGTTCAGCCAAGTCGTGCAGAAAGTGAGTCACAAGTAACGTCTACATTACACAGCTTCAGATTATGCACTTCATTTAATCAGAGAAACGAATCAATATTTGTGGCAAACCACTTCGTTGATGGATGTTCTCCAATTCTAGTTATGATTTTTACAAAATAAACATTGTCTCTAATTTCCTTTGACTTTTGCTCCAAGATTGGCATTTATCCCAAACAAGTCAGGATGCAACCACAAGTCAGGATGCAACCACAAGTCAGGATGCAACCACAAGTTACCATCCCCTAAAATCCCTTCTAAATCTTTTCTTTGCCGTTTCATTTCGTTTCGTTTTCTTGAATCATGTTTTTCCTCACAGCTTCAGGATATGAAGAGATTTCTAGAACGAGTTTTTGAGTGCGCAATAAATTGTTTTTCGCCGACTATTATTTTTTAGGTCCACTTTTTTACGTGGACGACCTTCAGCTTTGTATCTATGAACCAATGAATCAGTATGTCGTCGGCATGACCTGTGTTGTCCTGAAAGACAACTGTTCATTTTAAACGACCCGTGACTATCTTTCCTTAAGATTGGTTGACACTGTACACCTCTGCCTCTAACGTCTTCGATTCCATTGTATGTCATGTAATGTGTGTAATCTGTGAATAACTTAGGGGAGTGTATTAAACCTGTTCAAAGTTGAACTCTATCAAATACTGTATTGTGTGAATGTCTTCTTCCTGATTGTTGTAGCAGTTAGTCAGTTCCTGGTTGCTGATTACTTTTCTTATCAGAATATTCTCCGAATATCTCTCATCTAGGTTATAATGATAACAGTCTAGACATTTACCATTGTTCTTTGTGTTCATTCGTATCTACTCATTTAACAACCATTCTCTGTAATCTGTGTGGTTTGCACCGAGAACGTGAGTACGTTGCGCCCCCATTAGACGATGCCTATTGCATGTAGGACAGTCACATTCAATAAACATGTTATATTTTTGTTGTTCGCCCGAGTGGTTACCGGGGCACAAATTTGCGGTGCAAAGAATAGAACCACTGTTATCTTCCACGCATGTCGTAAGAGGCGACAAAGAGGGTTTCGGCTGAAATCGGATGCACGTGTCCTAAATGTGTAGAAGTCTATGCGTTTAGGGCCTACCAAACCAATGTGCAACGTATACACATTCTTGGCAAAGATCAAACATATCACAAAGAGTGATTAAAATTGGTGGTAAAGAACGAACGCAAAGAAGAAGAAGAAGAAGTTATGTTGTTCTTCAGAATTCAGATCCATACAAAAAGTACATAGCTTTCATATATCGTTGATTCCATGTCATATATCGTTGATTCCATGTCCCAGAATGTATATCAATATTCCATGTCCCAGAATGGACATCAATATTCCATGTCCCAGAATGGACATCAATATTCCATGTCCCAGAATGGACATCAATATTCCATGTCCCAGAATGGACATCAATATTCCATGTCCCAGAATGTACATCAATATTCCATGTCCCAGAATGGACATCAATATTCCATGTCCCAGAATGGACATCAATATTCCATGTCCCAGAATGGACATCAATATTCCATGTCCCAGAATGGACATCAATATTCCATGTCCCAGAATGCACCTCAATATTCCATGTCCCAGAATGCACATCAATATTCCATGTCCCAGAATGGACATCAATATTCCATGTCCCAGAATGGACATCAATATTCCATGTCCCAGAATGGACATCAATATTCCATGTCCCAGAATGGACATCAATATTCTTACAGAATCATCATCTAATACTTGGACAACGATACAGTACCAGTTTTATATTTAACGGTTAGCATGTCAACAAGAATTTGAGCCCTAAGCATTACATCATTAGTATGTATAATACGTCTGCATGATGACTTCATGAGATTTGTACCATACTTTTTTTATGACGGAGTTACTAAAGTGAGTTGGTAACAAGACATACCAGAAACTGAGATATACTGACAGTTTCACAGTTCTATTATGTGAACATTACCACTGGATATTGAGTCATTCATACTGACAGTTTCACAGAATAAATCAAATGTATATCTCAGTGTAAGGGTAAACACAATCATAATATAACCATATAGACACGTATTGATAATTAGATGTAATATAGACAAATATTGATGATTCAATGTAATATAGACACATATTGATAATTCGATGTAATATAGACAAATATTGATGATTCAATGTAATATAGACAAATATTGATAATTAGATGTAATATAGAGAAATATTGATGATTCAATGTAATATAGAGAAATATGGTTGAAGTTGTTTTAATATAATCAAAACTGATGAAATAAATATATCCAACTGATGTCAGATGTTTATCAAGGAAGAGATAACTGGAGATAGTGAATAGTTTGTGAAGTATGTTTAGTTGATTGATAACAAGTAAATGTTTATGAACATGAAGATATAGGACAAGAATAAGGAATAAACTACAAACATTCATCAATTGCTGTCCAAACAGAATAGACAGTGACTGAGATATGGTATGATTTGCTCATCAATGAGGAGATTATGGAGAGAACGAGACAGATTCCAGTGAAATAAGAAGTGAAGAAAAGACGAAGGCGCTGGAGAGGACACACCTTGAGAAAACCTGGGAGGAATATAACAAGTAGGGTCCATTCCTGGAATCTGCAGGGAAGGTGAAAGAGGTGGAAGCATAGAGATAGATGTAGAAGCCGCGATGTGGAGGCAGAGATTAAGGATATAAGAGATGGAAGAGGCTGTAAGAGATTGCTAAAGATAGGAAGACTTGGCATAAGTTAGTTGAGGACCTATGTATAAATTGGAGTTAAAAATACACGAGAGAAAGAGAGAAGAGAGAGAGAGAGTGCGTGCGTGCGTATATGTACTAAAGAAAACTAAAATAATGTGAAACCACTACCCCAACACAAGCTTCACTACCGGGTTTATTTCTCCTCTGGACGGAATTATTTTTAGTTTCAAAATATTGCACACATACTTTAGCTGAACTAAAATATTGTTTTTAAATATGATTTAAAGTTGAACTTAATATATATCAAATTAAAGATAAATGAATATACTTTCATAAAATATTTATTGTATCTGAAAATATAATGTTGTGTTGACTATGCTTGAAAAATATTAGCATGTATTAAAAAAACTAATTGAAATTGTGAGAACGAAATCCAACTTGTCAAGGGCCTTGATGAACATTATGTGGAATAAATCAGTCTAACTTCTCTCTTTATATATGTAAGCCAATTTATGAATACACAAACATTAAGAAAATAATGAAGGAGTGTATGGTTTATTAACTGTTCACAAACTAGCATCATGAACATTCATAAAAATCGCTAGTTTTTACAGTCACAGGGTATCCTAAAATGATTGATAAATTCCGTTCCAATTCTACTTCTAGCATAAGCCATGATGCTATGTATTCGTTATCGTTTACACATCACTTCTAAGTAGTTTCCAGTTAATATAAATCTTCAATCGGAACAAAAATAATAAAAACTCAACAAAATAGTAATCGTCTTTTGAGCGACGCGTGGTCCAGGCAGATAAGAAATAGCTACACTTGAGTGTTCCACGGTACAGAATCAGTTAAACAAATGAAATCTGTATTGAGTGGAGAGGTGGGGGAACAGACAGAACAATCAAACATTAAAGTGATATCAAATGAAATCTGTATTGAGTGGAGCGGAGTAGAGAAACAGACAGAACAATCAAACATTAAAGTGACATCAGCAAACGTATTTCTAACAAGAATAAACACATGCGTGACTTGGACCAATTTAGTTAATCAATATCTAGCACAAAGTGCTTCTAAATATCAATCTGACAGAAGTATTCATCAAAATTCAATCAACAGAAAATATAACCAACAACAACAGATATGTCCAATAGAAACTGTTCATTGAATCAAACTTGGTTTGTTGTGGGAAATTAGATTGAGAAAAGTGAAATATTTGGGTAGAAATAAACAATGATGATGGTTTGAAGAAGATTGTGGAGAAGAAGACGATGGTGAAAACAAGATGTGATAGATGACTTGAGCATGACATCAACAGGGGCAAAGATATATGGTCTTTGATAGAAGGAATGTTACAATAACAAAGTAATGTACAGGACAAGCTAATAATGGATGATACGCCTATGATTTCATGTGACCAGGGTAAGGCCCGGTAAGGGGTGAACAATAACGGAAGTAACAAGTCAAGTCAAGATACAAAAACAAGACTATAAGAAACTTGGTAGGAACAACACCAGTGCTAGAGCATATTCAGAAACAACAAACCAAAATGGTTCGGTCATGTAACACAGTTTACCGTCCAACAGTACACCACAAGCAATACTATTCAGATACGATCGTTTCAAAGTCAAAGGTCGCCCACGCAAACGATGAACATAGAAATATCAGAGCAGTAGGAAGCACCGTACACGATGCGCACTGGAAGAGACTTGAAAAAATAATGCGCATATCGTGAATGCTGAAATGCACACCATGAATAGAGGGAAGACAGTAGAAGTGACTATAACATGAGTTACTTATTGATTTTTTGGTTGGCACCCATTAACTTAATGATGGCAATCACTAATTTCGTGACGGTAATCAATGTTTCTGTTAGTTGCATCATTTCTATGAAATCTTCTTCTTCTTCTTCGATCGTTCTAGGCCTGTTTTAATCATTCTCATTGTGATATATAAACAGCCAAACGTCCGAACGTAATGTACGTGCACCAGCCTTCAGCACCTATTGAAGCCCAGTTGCTTATCCTTCGGTGGGGTGTTCGTTTTCAGCCAGCTTTTGATTTACTAGGGTGAGCTTTCCTAGGTACGATCAGCTTTGCCGTATTTTTGGGCTTTGTGATCTACGCCGGGACAGTGAGTTACGCTGTTCATGCCCGTTCTGACTGAGAAATATTTCTCGGGGCTTGTAAGCTTATCCTCGGACGGCGTCTTACTCGTATAAGACACCGTGTAAAGTATCGGCCTTCGCCAATGTTCAGACCCGGACTTCCTGTCAGGTCCGTACATTGTCGGCCTTGCTTTACCGTACATTTTGAGTCTGATCCGGAGAAGGAACATTCTCAGCCTTTTCTAGACGCGCATTGGTACGTGGCAATTTGCAATTAACGTCGAAAGCACTGGCATGGGGCCGAGTACAAACAATGTAGAGGGTCGTTTCAGTCGGCGCTATCAGCGTAACTGAGGATTTTGCGCTCGCCGCCATCACCCGCCCCAGTTATTCCGGGGATGTTAGTTACGACTGCAATCGAACATTGCCCGGTTACCCCATGGCTGGCAGTCCCGTTAGGAATCACCAACCTCAGTTCTTCCGGGGATGTTAATTTTTAGTCGCACAGTACCTTGCACGGTTTTCCCAGGGCGGGTAGTTTCGTTATGCACTAAACGCAACTTGTTCTTTTGCGCTCGGCAAACCTTGCCCAGTACATGTGTCTGCACCAGGCTACCAATGCTAGGTCAGCTGCAATCTTCTCTCGCACCAACACGAGGGTAGACTTTTATTCGTTACGGTCCTGTCTTATTTATTCTTGCCGACGGGCTGGCAATGTTGCCCCCTCCTCAGGGCTTCGAGCTTCGCCCTACGTGGGCATACGTTTGGTCACTGGATGCACCTCTCATCCATGTCTGAGACGTTTCGTTGCTGTTTCTTTGCGTTCAGGGACTTGGGCAATATCTTGTTGGACATCGGTCAGGAGATTAGTGCATTTTGTTTGTATGTATCTTTATCGTGTTTCCGTACTTGCACTGCTACCACTACCAGTAGTTTTCTCTCCCCGATCCCTGCCCTCTTAGCCAGACCGGAACCATAGTCTGTTTCCAGGGTCACCGCGTGGAGGTTAGGGCAGGGTCTTGGTTAGCGCGCCCCTCGCTAACCCTGGCTCATGTTACCACCATGACCTCATGAGCCTTTGACCCCATTTCTATGAAATGTTTAGTTTCAAACAGTCCTTGGCTATAATATACCAGTGTGTATGTGTGTCTGTATGTGTTTTGTATTGATCGTGTGTGCTACAAGCATGTACTATGTGTTGACTGTGTTTGTTGTGTTTTATATGCGGGGATTGTGTTTGTTGTGTTTTATATGCGGGGATTGTGTTTGTTGTGTTTTATATGCGGGGATTGTGTTTGTTGTGTGTCTGTTTATTGAGACGGATGAAGTATACATCACATAATAGATATGTACACAGATGAAGATGGTGGCCATCTTAAACCACGTGACTGCATGCAACATGATGGAGGCAGCACACCTCCCCTCTCTCCGTCTCCCCCATGTAGACATCAAACATCGATCCCATCTAGAAACTCATTCTCTGATGTGAAAATCTAGTCTTACGCTCACAAATAAATGGCATTAATTTTTGTTCAGACTTGCCCACTGAATACGCAAACTTTTATGGTCGTCATTGAAAGTATGAAACGTGCTTGGCCGCTGCTGACGGCCGTCAGGGCTAGCATCATTTCTTTTGTTAACTTATTTATCCAATTTATTGTTGATTTATTCTTTACTCTTCAAATAGAAGCTTCTAGATGGGCAACATTAATGTTCCTTTCTGTTCGTTCTCTCTCTATCCAACTCTCTCTCTCTCTATCTCTTTAGTTATATCTCTATCCAACTTTCTATCTCTATCTCTTTAGTTATATCTCTATCCAACTCTCTCTATCTCTTTAGTTCTCTCTCTATCCAACTCTCTCTCTCTATATCTCTCTTTAGCTCTATCTCTATCCAACTCTCTCTATCTCTTTAGTTCTCTCATTCCTCAATCGATAATATTGCACATTCGATGTCACAATTTCAAGGGGTATTTGTACACACTTTCTTGTCCTTTAGTTTCATTCCCTCCATCCACCTTTCCATCTCTCAATCAGACTGCCATTCCCTCCATCCATCTCTCCATCCATCTCTCCATCCATCTCTTAATCAGACTTTCATTCCCTCCATTCATCTCTCCATCTATCTCTCAATCAGACTGTCATTCCCTCCATCCATCTCTCCATCCATCTCTCAATCAGACTGTCATTCCCTCCATTCATCTCTCTATCTCTCAATCAGACTGCCATTCCCTCCATCTATCTCTCAATCAGACTGTCATTCCCTCCATTCATCTCTCCATCAGACTATCATTCCCTCCATTCATCTCTCCATCTATCTCTCAATCAGACTGTCATTCCCTCCTTCCATCTCTCAATCAGACTTTCATTCCCTCCATTCATCTCTCCATCTATCTGTCAATCAGACTGCCATTCCCTCCATCCATCTCTCCATCTATCTCTCAATCAGACTGTCATTCCCTCCACTCATCTCTCCATGCATCTCTCCATCTATCTCTCAATCAGACTGTCATTCCCTCCATTAATCTCCCCATCTATCTCTCAATCAAACTGCCATTCCCTCCATCCATCTCTCCATCCATCTCTCCATTCATCTCACAATCAGACTGTCATTCCCTCCATCCATCTCTCCATCCCTCAATCTGACTGTGATAGCGAAATGCTTCCAATATAAAATGTATGCTTGCCTGCTGGACATCCATCATTAACATGTCTAGTCTACAAGTAAGCATGACTCACTGTCGTCTAAGTGGTCTAGAAGAACATGCTGGGTCTCACTAGACTGTTTGACAACAATACCCACCACACAGAAGCAATCATACAACACCAACAGTACAATCCCCTTACAACAACAGACATGCAACAATAACTGTAATATCACATTGAAAAATCGTGGCATATCCTAAAAGACGTAGCCATCAACCACAGTAAAAGAGCCGTGGATGTTCTAGGCACCACTTATACGTTCAGTAGTTTGCCATTGCTTTCTGAACGGTGAGGTCTTTTTTTACCTTTGTAAAAATCCCACAGAAACGAATTTGCTTCCAAACTTGGTCACCGTGGGGTTTGAACCAGGTACGCTTGGGTCTGTGATCGAGCTCACTACCACTTGAGCTACAGACGCTCACACTACAAAACATTACAATATCACATTACACAACATTAACACAACAACTACAACAAATTCATCAAACGACTGCAGGCACCATTAACAGCATGCATACAACAATCATACAACTAGCATACAACATCCACCATATGGCAATAACAATCATTAACAACATGAATACAACAATACAATAGTAAAACCCTATAATATATCCATGCTTCAACAACAACAAGCATCACCAAAGAGAACAATGAACAAACAGTAACCAACAAACAACAATACAGTCTGGGATGGTGTTGAGAGTTTGAGGCCGGAGCACAGTAGAAAAGCAAATATTGGCTCTGCTGATGATGACGATGAGATCAATAATCAGATTCTTCTGGCTATCTGGTACCCCCTTCCTCCCTGCCATCTCTTCTGGCTATCTGGTACCCCCTTCCTCCCCTGCCATCTCTTCTGGCTATCTGGTACCCCTCCCTTCCTCCCCTGCCATCTCTTCTGGCTATCTGGTACTTCCTCCCCCTTCCTTCCCTGCCATTTCTTCTAATGATAGATGTTAATGTTGAGTCACGCACATACAGGCGAATGTGCGTCAATACGACCGCACAGAGTAATACATCACAATTCAGAGTTCAAGTATTAGTCTGTGTGCGTGTTACTCTTTGTGTTTATTGCGTGCCAATGCGTATGCAGTTGTTTGTGCATGCTTGAGTATATCCATGAATGTGTGTGCGCACATGTGTGTGTGTGTGGTTGTGCGTTCCTGTGCGGTTGCGTTTGTGCGTGTCTGTGCTGTTGTGTGCGTGCGTACCTGTGCGATTGTGTGTGTGTGCGCGTGTCTGTGCGATTGTGTGTTTGTGCGTGCCTGTGCGGTTGCGTGTGTTCGTGTATGTGCTGTTGTGTGCGTGCGTACCTGTGCGATTGTGTGTGTGCGCGCGTGTCTGTGCGATTGTGTGTTTGTGCGTGCCTGTGCGGTTGCGTTTGTGCGTGTCTGTGCTGTTGTGTGCGTGCGTACCTGTGCGATTGTGTGTGTGTGCGCGTGTCTGTGCGATTGTGTGTTTGTGTGTGCCTGTGCGGTTGTGTGTCCATGCCTGTGCGGTTGAGTGTATGCGTGTCTGTGATGTTGTGTTTGTGCGTGTCTGTGCTGTTGTGTGTTTGTGCGTGTCTGTGCGGTTGAGTGTGTGCGTGTCTGTGCTGTTATGTGTGTGTGTGTGCGTGCCTGTGCTGTTGTGTGTGTGTGCGTGCCTGTGCGGTTGAGTGTGTGCGTGTCTGTGATGCTGTGTTGTGTGTGTGTGTGTGTGTGTGTGTGCGTGCCTGTGCGGTTGAGTGTGTGCGTGTCTGTGATGCTGTGTGGTGTGTGAGCATATAGAAACGCATAGCATCAGTATATATGTGAATAGTTGCATTGATTAACGTTTTGGTCATGGCTGGATGGTATTGAAATCACTTTCAAATGGGAGGGGAATGGAAGGGTATAAATTTACAGTCCCTGGTCTAGAACAGCACCAGCACCCAGATACAAAAGTTACTCAAGTCTGTATTATTTGAAGAGCGATCTGTCTAAAACGACTTCCAGTCCCCCTGAGCGCTGCGGCTCTACATTATGATTTAGCGGAACACACAAAATTCGGAAACTAATTACAGAGAAGAAAAAGATGAAGGTGTTGAACCGAACTATGTCCATGTACAAGAAGATGAAGCTGTTGAACCGAACTATGTCCATGTACAAGAAGATAAAGACGATGCAATGACTTGGACATACATCAGATAGTCTGTCTGTATCTCTATGATAACAGAAATAAACTGTTGGATTTATCCATATAGATCTGTCATTTGATTTGATTAAAGTATTAGTGAACTGACAGGGAGACATTCAGACTCGGGATCAAGGCCCATAGATGTCAATAGCCTACTGCCTTCACAAGCAATTATCTCGTAAAAGACACTCACAGTTACCAGCAGAGAAGTATAAAATCGATATGTCAGCTAAAATTGAGTCTAGGTTCCCTGTTCTAAGGACTCTATATCGTCAGTACTAATCAATGAATCTGTGTTGTGCATATATAGTCAGAGAAAACACACAGAGAACAAAAGTTCGTGGAAAAAGTTGTTTGACAGCACAAATGCTGTGGTGGCCTGTCAAGCAATCAAGTGACATATTTGCAAGTGTAGGCGATCATGTCTCTCCACAACTCTCTCTGGTGCAGTAAATCAGTTCTGGTGTAGATCTCTTGTCGTACCACAATGCCAGACCATCCAACATCTCCTCTGCTTTCCACAATTTCTCCCTCCCATATGTTACCCGTTGCCAGCACATGCTCCAAACCTCCTATTTACAGTATGTGCCCGAAAACACATTGATTGTCCGAATCTTTTGATCATGTTTATTTGTGTGTATGTCTCTTTTAAAACCTCATTTGTTTTCTTCGCTGTCCATGGAATTTTCAGCATTATTCTGTAAAACCACATCTCTGTGGCTTCCAATGATCTTATTTGTTTATTAATTGTCCATGATTCGCTGCCATACATAAGTAATGGTTCAATTTAGCACTGGAGTACTCGTTTTCGCAATGTCATTGGTAGTGAGTTCACGCATAGTGTGTTCTTCATTTTCATAAAGCTGCTTTCGCTTGAGCTATTCTACTCATTATCTCTGTTGTACATCTTCCATCTGATGTACTGTGTACACTGATGATAACAGCAAAGTTGTGATGTTACTATACATCTATTACAGTCACCACAGAAACATTAATTGGACATTCTTAACCCCAGCAAAACAAGATATTGACAAAATGTTAATCTGAATTATAAAAGTAATTGTCTGTGTCTGTGTGTGTCATAGGAACAACTTAAGAACGCCAAACTTTGGAATCATGATAATGTGTAGATCAACACGCTCATTCGACACTCATTATTTGATCTTTCTTTACCGATTTATGAGTTAGTTAAGCAAGTTGAATGCATTTGAAAATAGATGTCTGCGAAAAATAATGAATATAAAATGGAAAGAATTCAGGAGAAGTGATGAAATCAGAGACATGTCTGGTCAACTACTAGTGACAACTGTTATAAGAAAGAGAAGATGGAGATATGTTGGACACATCTTGAGGAGAAATGATCAACGAATATCAAAGCAGGCATTGAAGTGGGATGTAAAGGGTTCAAGAAAGAGAGGTCAACATAAGGAGAACCTGAAACGAACTTTGCTGAGAGAGGCAAGAGGTATCGGTCTCAGTTCCATGGATGAGATTGAGCGAGTTGCCCAGGATAGAGCAGTATGGAGAAGTTACTTGCGGGCCCTATGTAACGTATAACGGTACGAGAGGAATTATTATTATTATTAAGCTAGTCTTTAAAACGTATACATTTCATAGTGTTGTCAGTCAACCATTAGAGTATGTTACTAAGTATGTGCAGAAGTCAACGGGGAACAGTTACACCTGTTGGCAACGGGAATACCAGTCAGTGGTTGACATCAACAGTTACACCTGTTGGCAACGGGAATACCAGTCAGTGGTTGACATCAACAGTTACACCTGTTGGCAACGGGAATACCAGTTAGTGGTTGACATCAACAGTTACACCTGGTGGCAACGGGAATACCAGTCAGTGGTTGACATCAACAGTTACACCTGTTGGCAACGGGAATACCAGTCAGTGGTTGACATCAACAGTTATACCTGTTGGCAACGGGAATACCAGTTAGTGGTTGACATCAACAGTTACACCTGGTGGCAACGGGAATACCATTTTAAAAATCGAGACTTGGGAAAACCAAATAACGGTTATGATCCGACAAAAATCATATTCCAACTAAGGAATTCGATTTTGAGACCAAGTACGAACGATGCAAGTGCCACTCATGTGTAGTAGACTTTCTGTATTAGAAGCAATCTGGTGTGCCACTCATGTGTGTATACTTTCTGTATTAGAAGCAATCTGGTGTGCCACTCATGTGTAAATACGTTCTGTATTAGAAGCAATCTGGTGTGCCACTCAGTGCCACTCATGTGTAGCATACTTTCTGTATTAGAAGCAATCTGGTGTGTCACTCATGTGTTGCATACTTTCTGTATTAGAAGCAATCTGGTGGATAACAATGAAGGTGAAGATGTAGAGACTTGGTCAGATTTGAGGCATCCTGTGCAAGATGACCACGGTCCATTGAACATGATGGAGAGAGTATGTCCTTTGTCGCTACAGGACATCACAAGATGCTGTCGGCCACTGACTAAATTGTCCCTACAAGACACCAAAATGTGATGTCGACCACTCAACTGACATGTCCCAACAAGAACTGTCTGTCTGGCTACTGATGCCCGATAGTCTTGTATTGTTTAGCTTAGTCTGTCTGTCTGATATATTGCTCATCTAGTCATCAAATCTAATCTACTGTACAGGACAAAAAGAGATTGTGTTTGCTCTGTTGTCTATGAACAATTATATCCATCATTTTCTGGACAACTTTGTCAGTAATTGCTAAACGATTAACTTAAACATCAGAGAGTGATGTCCACGGCAGCAGTCTTCTCACTCACTGGGTGGGTAATTGATGATTTCAAGAAGGGGCGTGAGAGAGAGAGAGAGAGAGAGAGAGAGAGAGAGACGCTGATTGGAATAGGAAACATTGCTGCCTTAGGCAGACGATAATGAATGTTTGTACACGTATGGTACTGGGTATATGTGCACACACGATAGAGTAGATATATGTACACACACGACAGAGCTGGTGTATGTACACGCACGATAGAGTTTGTGTATGTACACACACGATAGAGCAGATATATGTACACGCACGATAGAGCAGATATATGTACACACGATAGAGCAGATATATGTACACACACACGATAGAGCTGGTGTATGTACACACACACGATAGAGCTGGTGTATGTATACACACATGATAGAGCTGGTGTATGTACACACACACGATAGAGCTGGTGTATGTATACACACATGATAGAGCTGGTGTATGTACACACACACACGATAGAGCTGGTGTATGTACACACACACACGACAGAGCCGGTTGATGTACACACACACACGATAGAGCTGGTGTATGTACACACACACACACACACGATAGAGCTGGTGTATGTACACACACACGATAGAGCTGGTGTATGTACACACACTATAGAGCAGATGTTAGAGTGAAAGTTATAGCCACAGTATTGTCAAGTTAACAATTACTAACATTTGATTGATAACGAATATATAGTCTCACTAGCTGATTAACCCGCTTCGACGGATTAAACATGTTAGTAATCCTTGATGAGGAATTGGTGAAGCCATTTCAAGAGATGCCATCTTCGTCTTCCGCGATCTCTGGTCATGCGCTTCATTTACTGTGGATCACAAAATGGGCAGTCAGCTTCAGGTCTGTCAGGTTTCCCCAAAGCTTAGTTTTCAGGTTGACTGGGTGTGGTCACATGTTACTTCTCAGCTCACCCAGGAGAGGACAGTCTTGCAGGATATGCTCTGGTGTCTGTTCCGCCAGCTGACACTGGCAGAAAGCTGTTTGACTTATTCCTAGCCTATATAAGTGTTTGTTGAGTCTGCAGTGTCCTGTGCGTAGTCGAAATATAATGACCTGATCTGTTCTGCTTAGGTCCTTAAGGGAGTCTTTTCCATAATCACATCCAGTGTTTTTCTTCCAGTCTACTGCAGATTTTCTCTGTATGAGGGTTTTGACCTCTTGAAAAGACAGGGGTTGGTAAATTAACGCAAACGAAAAAACGCAATTTTTATAGCGTAGTTTGAAACAGCATATTAAGGGACGCAATCCATGCCTATTTTGTAGAGGCTGGCAATTTGTGGATTATATCCCTTTTCATCACCCACGTGGTCAAAATGTAACAAATATGTCGGATCGGACATCAAGAATTCGATTAAAATTAATTTTAAAACTAATATTGATCCGATTTCGAAATTGTTTCTTTAGCTGATCTAAATTTAGCCCGAAAAATATATGTACGAAATATGGTGAATATTGGATGTAAACTGAAGACGTGTATAGGCAGATACACATCAGACTTTAAGGATTATATTATAAGATTATCATTCCGTTATCTGACCAGCCATGGCTACTTCTTCTTTCTTTGTATGACCAACCATAGCTAATTCTCATCTACTTATCAATGTATCATACCATATGTATCACACTACAAATACCACATACTACATCACACTACAACTACCACATACACGTGACCGAGTAGAGCATACAACATACAGGTAAGGACATACACCTGTAAAGTTACCTGTGCGTATTCTTTCTCTAGAGTTGCTCTCCTGGAGAAGAACGTTCTGAAATGGATTGAAAATGTGAGAGATATGAGATTAATATCAGAACCAGTCTGGTGTCGACTTGTATGTTAATACTGACATATATGATGAGACATACAGAGAAGATTTGTATGTTAATACTGATATATATGATGAGACATACAGAGAAGATTTGTATGTTAATACTGACATATATGATGAGACATACAGAGAAGATTTGTATGTTAATACTGACATATATGATGAGACATACAGAGAAGATTTGTATGCTAATACTGACATACATGATGAGACATACAGA
The DNA here is from genome assembly GCA_020796225.1 of Arion vulgaris. Lineage (NCBI taxonomy): Eukaryota > Metazoa > Mollusca > Gastropoda > Stylommatophora > Arionidae > Arion > Arion vulgaris. The sequence continues at coordinate 1,751,118 of CM036766.1, forward strand.
GAAGATTTGTATGCTAATACTGACATATATGATGAGACATACAGAGAAGATTTGTATGTTAATACTGACATATATGATGAGACATACAGAGAAGATGTGTATGTTAATACTGACATATATGATGAGACATACAGAGAAGATGTGTATGCTAATACTGACATACATGATGACAACAACAGAAAGGAAAGTAACATGTCTCTCTGTAACATAACACAATACATCATTAGTCTCCCTCTCACACACACATACAACAACTTAATATTTGTTCTGTCCATCCCTACAACAGCTACTACTCAATCTCTGCTCTGTCTGTTGCTCCCTACAACAGCTACTACTCAATCTCTGCTCTGTCTGTTGCTCCCTACAACAGCTACTACTCAATCTCTGCTCTGTCTGTTGCTCCCTACAATAGCTACTTCTCAATTTCTGGTCTATCTGTTGCTCCCTACACCAGCTACTACTCAATCTCTGGTCTGTCTGTTGCTCCCTACAACAGCTGCTACTCAATCTCTGGTCTATCTGTTGCTCCCTACAACAGCTATTACTCAATCTCTGGTCTGTCTGTATATCTCTACAACAGCTACTACTCAATCTCTGATTTGTCTGTTGCTCCCTACAACAGCTATTACTCAATCTCTGATTTGTCTGTTGCTCCCTACAACAGCTATTACTCAATCTCTGATTTGTCTGTTGCTCCCTACACCAGCTACTACTCAATCTCTGATTTGTCTGTTGCTCCCTACAACAGCTACTACTCAATCTCTGATCTGTCTGTATATCTCTACAACAGCTACTACTCAATCTCTGGTCTATCTGTTGCTCCCCACAACAGCTACTACTAGATCTCTGGTCTGTCTGTTGCTCCCTACTAGAGCTACTACTCAATCTCTGGTCTGTCTGTATATCTCTACAACAGCTACTACTCAATCTATGCTCTGTCTGTATATCACTACAACAGCTACTACTCAATCTCTGGTCTGTCTGTTGCTTATTTCACAAAAGACAAATCATAACAATCCTCAGCAAACACAGCACAGTCTCGTGCAATAGGTGCATGCAAAGGCAGTAAGAAACTCCGTCAATACTGAGGTCTATCTGTGCACACGCCACATTCTTGCGTGCTAGTACCGACACAGACAGAATTTCACTGTCCAATAATTACAACATTCAGCACAAGCATCCACTTATCATTGTCATAGTCTCCTTCTCTCCCTTCTATTATAGCATTGCTCTCATCTATCTGTTCTACAGGATTTGTTATATCTTTAGTTTGTCATAGTCTTCCTCTCTCCCTTCTATTATAGCATTGCTCTCATCTATCCGCTCTACAGGATTTGTTATATCTTTAGTTTGTCATAGTCTCCCTCTCTCCCTTCTATTATAGCATTGCTCTCATCTATCCGCTCTACAGGATTTGTTATATCTTTAGTTTGTCATAGTCTTCCTCTCTCCCTTCTATTATAGCATTGCTCTCATCTATCCGCTCTACAGGATTTGTTATATCTTTAGTTTGTCATAGTCTTCCTCTCTCCCTTCTATTATAGCATTGCCCTCATCTATCCACTCTACAGGATTTGTTATATCTTTAGTTTGTCATAGTCTTCCTCTCTCCCTTCTATTATAGCATTGCTCTCATCTATCCACTCTACAGGATTTGTTATATCTTTAGTTTGTCATAGTCTTCCTCTCTCCCTTCTATTATAGCATTGCTCTCATCTATCCGCTCTACAGGATTTGTTATATCTTTAGTTTGTCATAGTCTTCCTCTCTCCCTTCTATTATAGCATTGCTCTCATCTATCCACTCTACAGGATTTGTTATATCTTTAGTTTGTCATATTCTTCCTCTCTCCCTTATATTATAGCATTGCTCTCATCTATCCACTCTACAGGATTTGTTATATCTTTAGTTTGTCATAGTCTTCCTCTCTCCCTTATATTATAGCATTGCTCTCATCTATCCACTCTACAGGATTTGTTATATCTTTAGTTTGTCATATTCTTCCTCTCTCCCTTATATTATAGCATTGCTCTCATCTATCCACTCTACAGGATTTGTTATATCTTTAGTTTGTCATAGTCTTCCTCTCTCCCTTCTATTATAGCATTGCCCTCATCTATCCACTCTACAGGATTTGTTATATCTTTAGTTTGTCATAGTCTTCCTCTCTCCCTTCTATTATAGCATTGCTCTCATCTATCCACTCTACAGGATTTGTTATATCTTTAGTTTGTCATATTCTTCCTCTCTCCCTTCTATTATAGCATTGCTCTCATCTATCCACTCTACAGGATTTGTTATATCTTTAGTTTGTCATAGTCTTCTCTCTCCTTATATTATAGCATTGCTCTCATCTATCCACTCTACAGGATTTGTTATATCTTTAGTTTGTCATATTCTTCCTCTCTCCCTTCTATTATAGCATTGCTCTCATCTATCCACTCTACAGGATTTGTTATATCTTTAGTTTGTCATAGTCTTCCTCTCTCCCTTCTATTATAGCATTGCTCTCATCTATCCACTCTACAGGATTTGTTATATCTTTAGTTTGTCATAGTCTTCCTCTCTCCCTTCTATTATAGCATTGCCCTCATCTATCCACTCTACAGGATTTGTTATATCTTTAGTTTGTCATAGTCTTCTCTCTCTCCTTCTATTATAGCATTGCTCTCATCTATCCACTCTACAGGATTTGTTATATCTTTAGTTTGTCATAGTCTTCCTCTCTCCCTTCTATTATAGCATTGCTCTCATCTATCCACTCTACAGGATTTGTTATATCTTTAGTTTGTCATAGTCTTCTCTCTCCTTCTATTATAGCATTGCTCTCATCTATCCACTCTACAGGATTTGTTATATCTTTAGTTTGTCATATTCTGATATCAAGATGTCTGCAAGGCCTCAATGAAGAACTTGTATATCCTCCAGCACATATAGGAAACACTGCTGATGACAGACAGAGTTGTGTGGAAAGCGACATTGTGCAAGGTGCAGATTCTTTTGAGAAAAGACTCAGTGATGAGCTGAAACACAAGAGAGACAAGCGAAAACTTATAGGTTGTCACAGTACAACTCTTGCCAATTGACCGTCTGTAAAGACGAACAAAGCCATAGATATCCTGAATAGTGTGTTTCATCTAGCAATGTGTCCTTCTCTTACCCACAATATTGATGATATTTTGGTCTACTATGTGTCCTATATTCCATGAAGATGGTCTTCTATTTGTCCTATATCCCATGAAGATGGTCTTCTATGTGTAGTAGAATGGGTATTCCATTCTGTTATTTAATGTTGCGGGTGATATTAGCAGTTTGCGAATGCTGAGCCTAATGGTAGTTGATACAGCATAGATAGATGGTAATTATCTTGTTGTAAGATGTTAATGACACACTCAAACACATCTCTTGTGATTAGATCATGTTTAATGATGGTATTCCAAGACAGTGTTTACAAACATGTTCATCCAAGTTCAGTGATTATATCGGTCTCCCTATCTTTTCTAACGTTGCTACTACGCAGTCCTACACAAAGCTACGTCACTGTCTCGTACTAGTGTTGCTATCTGCCAATAGTGAGCGCAGATTTGGTGTGCAAACACTAAGTCTCTATTTATACATTTCTAGAGGCTTATTTATCTAACTACTCGTCTGGTCTGTTAGCTACTGCCTGGGGTTGAGGGACTGGCTGCATGCCTTCTACATCCCCAGGGTGACTTCGCTGTCGTCACGATGGCGAAATCCCCCTATGCGAACAGTAGAGTCCATCAAGGTTATTAGAGTTGTAGGAGCTGAATGGGAACAAGTCACCACACGTCGCGAAACGTGGCTCAATAATAACTAATCTACAATAGCTAACCATGGTCGAAAAGGAAGGGAAAATCTCCTGACGGGATCTCAGGAGAACACAGGTCCTATATCCCATGAAGATGGTCTTCTATGTGTCCTATATCCCATGAAGATGGTCTTCCATGTGTCCTATATCCCATGAAGATGGTCTTCCAATTAAACATCATTTTGCCCAAATTCAAAATGACAACTATATTCTATAATAAACAGAAACTGCAATAAAAGAGCAGCTGCGTGCCATCCCCCCATGCCCGATCATGTTTGTTATGTAAGGAATTAAAGCCACTGTAAGTAAGGAATTAAAGCCACTGTAAGTAAGGCAGGCGTCTTTCAAGCTAAGGACGAGCCTAGTATTGGTTATATCAGTACGTGTAGGCTAACAAACATGAAAAATACAGGAATGAGCTCTCAAGTCGGAGAATCCAAGTCAGTTGGATAAAGTTCGTCCTTATGGAATTAGTGAAACTTGTATCATATGTCCCTAGACTAGATTTAGCAATGTGTACGTACGGCCAGAACTTGTCCCAACTTAAGACTTCTATGTTTGATCTTAGCCTTTAAGTCACGAGCTGTGTACACAACTTTGCTGTGTCATGTGATATTGTTGCATGCTCCAGTTTTAGGTCACTCACCATTGATTTCTTCTAAAATCAGACTGACTGATTGCATCGATTGTCCACGTACTTAGACTGCCAATAAATACCTCACTCCCACAGCTACAAAGCAATCGTGGCCAAAGTTAAATATGTTATTAGGGGCAACGAAAACAACATAACAGCTGTATGGTTTCCACGTGTGTAACATTTGGTCAGCGGTTCTCACACTTTCTCATTTAAACTTTCCTCGCTCAGTGATATATCAGTGGCAATCAGTCCCCACGTGCATCACTTAGTCAGCGGTTCTCACACTTTATCATTCAAACTTTCCTCGCTCAGTGATATAATCATTTAAGATATTTTAAAAATTCACAAATGAGATGTTTAATTGGTTAGAAATACATACAAACACACAAGACAGGCACGCAGACGGATAGACTAACCTCATATCCTCCAATATATCACATTCCTGTTGGTGTTTGCTGGTCAGCTTAGACACCTGGTCAGCTTGGATGTTTTTCAGAGACACTGCCGGTTTCACCTGACATAGACATAATAATCAAACATATGTCACAGACAGCACATCAAATACATCACACAAATCTAACAACCAAACACAAATCTAACAACCATACACAACAGACTTCTCTATATTTCTTCCAGCTGGAACGATGTATCGGCATGATGTTCATCTATTCATGTATTATTATCAAGTGTGCTGCGTTCTTCCAGCTGGAGCGATGTATAGAATAATAGACAGGGTTTCATGGACAGAGAAACAGACAGAATTGATGCATTTGAGATGTGGATTTATAGAATAATAGACAGGGTTTCATCGAGAGAGAAACAGACAAATAAACAAGTTTTAGGAAAACTAGACATGAAGAAACAACTATTAAGAGAAATAAAATCAGACAAGTAAAGTATTTTGGGCACATAAAAAGGCATGACACCTTAATAAAATCTTTACTAGAGGGGAAAGTTGAAGGGCAAGAGGACGACCGAGAGATAAGTGGGAGGGAAAATTAAAGAAATGAACAGGATACAGTCTGGCAGAGTGCAACATCAAGGCGAAATACAGAGGATGCTGGAAATTCATTGCAGCCAACCTTCAATGCGAAGACGGCACCTGATGATGATGAGATTTGTATGTTATTATTATTATTATTATTATTATTAATGATATTATTGCAACTGCCCCACAGCGTTCACGCCTCCACAGCCATTGGTCAGATATGCCTCAATACATAAAACGTTGGATTTCACTGACTTGGACAGTCTCTGATGACTTTGACCAGAGATGACTATGACCAGAGATGACTGACCAGAGATGACTTTGACCAGAGATGACTATGACCAGAGATAACTATGACCAGAGATGACTCTGACCAGAAATGACTGACCACAAATTACTTTGACCAGATAATGACTTTGACCAGAGATGACTATGATCAGAGATGACTTTGACCAGAGATGACTTTGACCACATATGACTGACCAGAGATGACTTTGACCAGAGATGACTTTGACCAGAGACAACTTTAACGTCCCGGTCTCTCACCTTGTTGGTGAGCAAGCTACTACTTTGTCCCGACAGCTTGTACTAGAAAACTGAAGTCCCACTTCTATAAAAAAAAAATAACTTCATAGATCGACAAGCAACTACCTGTTGGCATCTAATGGCTCACTCATTGACTAACAAATGTCATGTCGACCGCGTGAACCTGAACCTACTGACCTCTGATAGCCTAGGCTAGAAAGATGCTGACATCCTTGTCATGTCGACTTGTTACTGATACAATCGGAGGCCATGGTTATACATAGAAGAAGGAAACAGGAAACTGTTGCTGCTACTTGGAAATGGTGATTGTACAAGAAAGCGGTTGACCTATTTTGTCAATGTGCATTCAATTCATGCTGGGAGGTATTCCACAGCCAACTAACAGAGGCTGTAAACTTACACTTTCTGAACTGTTAGGTCAGGTTCTAGGTCGACGACAAACATGGGACATACACACACATTCAGGAGGAGAAAGTTGTCTTAGAGAAGATTGGGGGTGTATCTATGATTTCCTGTTGGCTAGCTACACACAAGGTGTATTCTAACATAAGAACGCAGATTCAATGAGAACTCTATGATGTCCTGTTGGATAGCTACACACAAGGTGTATTCTAAGAACGCAGATTCAATGAGAACTCTATGATGACCTGTTGGCTAGCTACACACAAGGTGTATTCTAAGAACGCAGATTCAATGAGAACTCTATGATGTCCTGTTGGCTAGCTACACACAAGGTGTATTCTAACATAAGAACGTAGATTCAATGAGAACTCTATGATGACCTGTTGGCTAGCTACACACAAGGTGTATTCTAAGAACGCAGATTCAATGAGAACTCTATGATGTCCTGTTGGATAGCTACACACAAGGTGTATTCTAACATAAGAACACAGATTCAATGAGAACTCTATGATGTCCTGTTGGCTAGCTACACACAAGGTGTATTCTAACATAAGAACGCAGATTCAATGAGAACTCTATGATGTCCTGTTGGATAGCTACACACAAGGTGTATTCTAACATAAGAACGCAGATTCAATGAGAACTCTATGATGACCTGTTGGCTAGCTACACACAAGGTGTATTCTAAGAACGCAGATTCAATGAGAACTCTATGATGTCCTGTTGGCTAGCTACACACAATGTGTATTCTAACATAAGAACGCAGATTCAATGAAAACTCGACATCTTCTTAACAATTTTAATAGTAGTTCAAGGTGTATGTATATATATATAATACCTACAGAAACAACATGTAGTTGTGTGTGCGTATGTGCATGTGGTGAAGAGGGCACGGGGGAGGAGGATATGGGAGGAGGAGGGAGGGGGTAAGAAATCATGTTGCCGGTGAATGTATGAGTGTTTCTGTTTGCGTGTGTATGTGAGCGCGCGCACGTCTTGAATCAATATCATGGAAGTGTACACTTAAAAGACAACAATTTATTGTTTTCTGTTTGAGGATCATTTCGTGACAGACTGGAGCACTTTCCAGGAGCAGACATTTCATTTTCTCTTCACTAGTTTTCTTCCCATCTCTCACTTCACCATTGCTCTGGTTATGTCTCTATTATGATTTATTTCTTGCTATCTTCCCTCCTCATACTACCTCGCGTGCGTGCACTTGCGTGGTATTGTTGTTGGAACTTCTAGAAATCATTTTACTTGTCATATTTAGAGCAGGTAATGTTAGCGAGTTTTATTGTAGGCACAGGTTTCAAATAGTTTCAAGTGTGTAGTGTTAAGTTGTAGAGGATTCTTCGACTTAGGTGGCATCTATTTATTGCTGGTCACAAGTTGACCACTCACTGCGAACTTTGTGTGAGTTATGCTAGAGTGTGTACTGGACAAACACTTTTTGAGAGGTAGAACATGAGAGGAACATTATGAGAGAGACATCATAAGAGGGAGATCATGAGAGGAACATCAAAAGAGGAGATCATGAGAGGTAGATCATGAGAGGAACATCATAAGAGGGAGATCATGAGAGGAACATCATAAGAGGTAGATCATGAGAGGAACATCATAAGAGGTAGATCATGAGAGGAACATCATAAGAGGTAGATCAGTGCAGAGGTAGAACATGAGAGGTAGACATGAAGGTAGAACATGAGAGGTAGAACATGAAAGGTAGAACATGAGAGGTAGAACATGAAAGGTAGAACATGAGAGGTAGAACATGAAGGTAGAACATGAAAGGTAGAACATAAGAGAACATGAGGTAAAACATGAGAGATAGAACATGAGAGGTAGAACATGAGAGTAGAACATGAGAGGGACATGAGAGGTAGAACATGAGAGGTAGAACATGAGAGGTAGAACATGAAAGGTAGAACATGAGAGGTAGAACATGAGAGGTAGAACATGAGAGGTAGAACATGAGAGGTAGAACATGAGAGGGAGAACATGAAAGGTAGAACATGAGAGGTAGAACATGTGAGGTAGAACATGAAAGGTAGAACATGAGAGGTAGAACATGAAGGTAGAACATGAAAGGTAGAACATGAGAGGTAGAACATGAGAGGTAGAACATGAAAGGTAGAACATGAGAGGTAGAACATGAGAGGTAGAACATGAGAGGTAGAACATGAGGTAGAACATGAAAGGTAGAACATGAGAGGTAGAACATGAAGGTAGAACATGAGAGGTAGAACATGAGAGGTAGAACATGAGAGGGAGAACATGAGAGGTAGAACATGAGAGGTAGAACATGAGAGGTAGAACATGAGAGGTAGAACATGAGAGGTAGAACATGAAAGGTAGAACATGAGAGGTAGAACATGAGAGTTAGAACATGAGAGGTAGAACATGAGAGGTAGAACATGAGAGGGAGAACATGAGAGGTAGAACATGAGAGGTGAACATGAGGAGGTAGAACATGAGAGAGGAGAACATGAGAGGTAGAACATGAGGTAGAACATGAGAGGTAGAACATGAGAGGTAGAACATGAGAGGTAGAACATGAGAGGTAGAACATGAAGGTAGAACATGAGAGGTAGAACATGAAAGGTAGAACATGAAAGGTAGAACATGAAAGGTAGAGCATGAGAGGTAGAACATGAGAGGTAGAACATGAAAGGTAGAACATGAGAGGTAGAACATGAGAGGTAGAACATGAGAGGTAGATCATGAAAGGTAGAACGTGAAAGGTAAAACGAGTGAGAACATGAGGTAGAACATGAGAGTAGAACATGAAGGTAGAACATGAGAGGTAGAACATGAGAGGTAGAACATGAGAGGTAGAACATGAGAGGGAGAACATGAGAGGTAGAACATGAGAGGTAGAACATGAGAGGTAGAACATGAGAGGTAGAACATGAGAGGTAGAACATGAAAGGTAGAACATGAGAGGTAGAACATGAGAGGTAGAACATGAGAGGTAGAACATGAGAGGTAGAACATGAGAGGTAGAACATGAAAGGTAGAACATGAGAGGTAGAACATGAGAGGTAGAACATGAGAGGTAGAACATGAGAGGGAGAACATGAGAGGTAGAACATGAGAGGTAGAACATGAAAGGTAGAACATGAGAGGTAGAACATGAAAGGTAGAACATGAAAGGTAGAACATGAAAGGTAGAACATGAAAGGTAGAACATGAGAGGTAGAACATGCGAGGTAGAACATGAGAGGGAGAACATGAAAGGTAGAACATGAGAGGTAGAACATGAGAGGTAGAACATGAGAGGTAGAACATGCGAGGTAGAACATGAGAGGGAGAACATGAAAGGTAGAACATGAAAGGTAGTACATGAGAGGTAGAACATGAGAGGTAGAACATGAGAGGTAGAACATGAAAGGTAGAACATGAGAGGTAGAACATGAGAGGTAGAACATGAGAGGTAGAACATGAGAGGGAGAACATGAGAGGTAGAACATGAGAGGTAGAACATGAGAGGTAGAACATGAGAGGTAGAACATGAGAGGTAGAACATGAAAGGTAGAACATGAAGGTAGAACATGAAAGGTAGAACATGAAAGGTAGAACATGAGAGGTAGAACATGCGAGGTAGAACATGAGAGGGAGAACATGAAAGGTAGAACATGAAAGGTAGAACATGAGAGGGAGAACATGAGAGGTAGAACATGAGAGGTAGAACATGAGAGGGAGAACATGAAAGGTAGAACATGAGAGAGACATCATGAGATATCTAAAGTCGAAATATTGACATCATTGCACCAGGTTTGACCCCATATGGCTTGTTACTTCATGGTAGGAATGGCATGTGATCTAATGAGAGTATTGCCTACAGCACAAACTATGTAGCTCCTGCAACAACCTACGGGGTCTCTGGACAAAATGAACTCATGAACATAGCAATGGCTTAGCCACATAGATCTCCCTAAGGGGTCAAAGGCTCATGAGGTCATGGTGGTAACATGAGTCAGGGTTAGCGAGGGGCGCGCTAGCAAGACCCTGCCCCGACCTCCACGTGGTGACCCTGGAAACAGACTTAGGTTCAGGTCTGGCTAAGGGGGCAGGGATTGGGAGAGCTACTCTGGTGCAAGTAGAGATGCAAAGGTAGTCATGTCTGATGGGATCCGCTCGCAACATAGACGAGCGAACTCCCAGAGTGACTATCAATGCTTAACTCTCCCGGACGAATCAAAACCATCGAATGGAAGTTGACCCGCGTGCGGCGAAATTCGAAACCCACGCATGCTCTCTCTTGAGTCACTACTCTCTCTCTCTCTCTTGCGTTCCCACGGAGGCACTGCTCAAGGGCCGATGAGTATGCTGGGAGTCGAATCGAGTTGCACAAGGTCATCAAGGGACAAACTCGGCGTTGCCCCGTCGAAGTCGAAAAACCCAGTTGGAATTGACGGAAATGGTGAGGTAGGCACCAGAGCGGAAAGAGCACGATAGTGGGCGCCATCGAGGGGCAGACCGGCAAGGCAAGCGATGCAGCAGCGAACATGGCAGGCAAGAGGCAGGCCACCCATATGAGCAGAACTGGGAAGCCCGGCAGAGACTACCCAGTGCAAGCGCGGCAGCGTTGCAGCGGGTGTGTGTCCTACCCAAATGTGCAAAACAACTGGAATGCCCAGCAGAGGTAAGCTCAGTGCGCGTTCCCGCTCGCAGGGAACTACTGCTGCCTTGTATATTGATTGGGGACAATCAAAGGCTAGCGGAGCAAACCGTAAACAAACCTGAACGGACGGCAAACCAAGGTGTTCATTAAAACGACCGGTTTGCTGGGAAGATGGCGCTCATAAGCCCGGGAGGGCAAGCCGTCTAAGGGTCGCTGCCCTGAAAGAAATAGCAGCCCACTGCGTTGTGGATCTGGCTGGGGACAGTCAAAGGCTAGCGGAAAAAGCTAATCCGCACACAATAGCTGGCTGAAATCGAACACCCCACCGAAGGATAAGCAACTGTGCTCAAATAGGTGCTGAAGGTTGGTGCACGTACATTACGTTCTGATGTTTGGCTGTTTATATATCACAAAGAGAATGATTAAAACAGGCCTAGAACGATAGAAGAAGAAGATCTCCCTAATCATGAGACGTATACAGATGATAGACAACGCTTAATCTACTTGTGTACAAGAATTCTTAATGTGAAATGTATATCTATATGTGTCTACTGGAGCTAACTGTATATAAGAATAGCTAGCTACTAGCCTATGACAGGTTGACATATGACCATATATATATATATATATATATATATATAACAAGATGTTTGAGCACACACACACACTACAATACAGTGTTACCTGGTGTTCTTAACCTTGTCTAGAATTCTGACCTGGACAACATAACACCTTGCCCTAGTTCTCAACAACTAAGCAGACAAGTCTGGAGAAACTGTCTCTTAAGTTGGATTCTCATTCATTTTCTCACACCATCAGTAATAGATAGTCCCACTTGCCTGCAGCACATTCCCATCACACCAGTAAGTAATAAATAGTCCCAACACATGTAGTGATGTACCACTTGCCTGCAGCACATTCCCATCACACCAGTAAGTAATAGATGGTCCCAACACCTATAGTGATGTTCCACTTGCCTGCAGCACATTCCCATCACACCAGTAAGTAATAATGTTCCACTTGCCTGCAGGACATTCCCATAGCTAACGGTACAGTGTCCAAGATGCTGCAGTAAACATTCATAGATCTCTTTCCTAGTAGAAGACTTCACAACTCGAATGTTTGATCACACATGATTGCCCACTACATCCAGAGCTTTGTAGCTACATAACTTTGAAAACGCCCCCAAACTATTCCCCCATCCTTATAGGGAAAAAGTGTGAGCATTTCTTGGAAGTGTGAAATAACAACATAGGTATGTCCAATTCTAACTTTAGTTCTAGAATTGGATAAATTATCATGTATCAGTAGCAGCAGCAGTAGTAATAGTAGTAGTAGTAGCAGCAGTAGTAGTAGCAGCAGCAGCAGTAGGAGTAGTAGTAGCAGCAGTAGGAGTAGTAGTAGGAGTAGGAGTAGTAGTAAGCAGCAGCAGTAGCAGTCGCTATAGTAATAGTAGTAGTAGTTGTAGCAGTAGCAGCAGTAACAGTAGTAGTAAGCAAGAACAATAACATACAGCTTGGCTACAATTACTGGGATTATTAGAATATCAAAAGTTTGAACACTGTCATGGTCTCATCAGTTTTGTCTTGAAATGAAAACATAATTGAGGCCATGAGAGCTCATTGTACTAGTCTAGAAGACATTCGTATTCAGGGGATCTCTATAGGAAAAGTGGTTCAGATGTTTGCCTGTTATTCTGAAGGTTTTGGGTTTGAATCCAGACCGAGTCACATGTGCTAGTTTTCATGAGATCTCTAGAGTTATTGCTGGAGCTACAGAGTTTGTGCCTTATACAACACTCTCTGCAAATGGTGTGTCATTTCTGCCAACAGGGATGGGGTCACATGAAGTAAAACCAGGTGCAATAAAGTCAATCGTTCACCTTTTGACCCTTTAGACATTCATATTGAAATAGCTATCTCGATAATACTGAGATAAATATCAGCAGAAACCAAAACAAAATGTCCAATATCTTGGACATAACAAGACAACATGATGGAACATGTCATCAAATAGTGATGAGCAAGAGAAAAGGAATATTTCAAACTCAATTCAACAACATGATGATGGTGTTCTGTTAGCAGAGAGAGAGAGAGAGTGAGAGAGAGAGAGAGAGAGAGAGAGAAAGAGAGAGAAAGAAGAAAAAGAATAGACTAAATGAGATTTTCTACGAGTGTCAGCTAATATGTTACATATCAGCTAGTAGCCCGAGTCGACTTTGATCACTTTGTAGAGTGTCGTGGATAGCAAAACTGATAATATGCTGAGCAAGTGTGGCCATGTGCTGTGAATATTGTGAGCTTCGAGGCCAGTATGAGCTCATCAGATGTCGTCTCACATGGTACGCGGCGGTTGAACTACAGGAGACTCTAATCTCAGAATCTCAATTACTTCTAAAGTTAAAGTAAGGCTTGAATAAATGGCAAGTGATACTGGTGATACAGAAAGCAAGACTTCACACACAAATTGTAAAAGAATTTGATACATTTCATGAAGATAAAAAAAAAAACAATAAAGTGGTTCTTTGATAATTAAAATGGTGATGGGTCGGGTGTACCCTGCGGAAGACACAGTCGAGTGTCAATAGACAAGCACTTGAGTGGAACCTGCATGGAAAATGGAAAAGGGGACATCCTAAACAGACTTGACGATGCTGGACTGTCCTGGAAAACCATAAATAAAATGGTGAGATGCTGGAAAAAGTGGAGAACAGCTGTGAGGAGCTTATACTCCACAAGGTGAATAGAGGAATAAGTCAGTAAGTTAATAATTACTGATACAAGAGGAATAAGTCAGTCAGTTAATAATTACTGATACAAGAGAATGACCGATAGAGATCAAAATGAAATCAATATCTTGGATATATGGAGAGACATGACACTGCTGAACTACCATACTAGACAACAGTACCGTGAGCAAGAGAAAGACAACATTATCGTGAGCAAGAGAAAGACAAGAGTATCAAGTTTGATTCAACTAGCGACTTCTACTACATAATGTTGATAATGAGCTAGACTTTAAAACTTGATACGAGGCAGTAAATGAACAAAACAAATCAAATAGTTTTGACAAGATTACAACAGCAGATAGCTTCCATGTTTCCAACACAAACATTCTGTATCAAACAAGAGATACATATTAGGTTACATATAACGACACAATAGAAACATATATATATACTACACCAAGATAATGAACACATAATCACATGAGAATAACAAGTTTTCTATGATTTTGGTTTCCTTCCGTTATGTATTTTATATATTCAAGTGTTTTCTGGTCGAAGAAGAAACACTTATGTTCTATGATGGATGACTTATGTTCTATGAAGGATCACTTATGTTCTATGAAGGATGACTTACGTTCTATGAAGGATCACTTACGTTCTATGAAGGATCACTTACGTTCTATGAAGGATCACTTACGTTCTATGAAGGATCACTTACGTTCTATGAAGGATGACTTATGTTCTATGAAGGATCGCTTATGTTCTATGAAGGATAACATGTTCTATGAAGGATCACTTATGTTCTATGAAGGATCGCCTATGTTCTATGAAGGATCACCTATGTTCTATGAAGGATCGCTTATGTTCTATGAAGGATCGCTTATGTTCTATGAAGGATCATCTATGTTCTATGAAGGATCACTTATTTTCTATGAAGGATCGCTTATGTTCTATGCAGGATGGTTTATGTTCTATGAAGGATCACTTATGTTCTATGAAGGATCGCTTATGTTCTTTGAAGGATCGCTTATGTTCTATGAAGGATGGTTTATGTTCTATGAAGGATCACTTATGTTCTATGAAGGATCACCTATGTTCTATGAAGGATCACTTATCTTCTATGAAGGATCACCTATGTTCTATGAAGGATCACCTATGTTCTATGAAGGATCACTTATCTTCTATGAAGGATCACCTATGTTCTATGAAGGATCACCTACGTTCTATGAAGGATCACTTATCTTCTATGAAGGATCACCTATGTTCTATGAAGGATCACCTACGTTCTATGAAGGATCACTTATGTTCTATTAACTTAATAAGGATGACTCCAGTTCTAAAAGAGACTTACTATACTACTACCCTAGCTAGTATGTGAGCTAAATAAAATAATGGAAACATAGAAATCATCTCCAATATAATATGGCCAGTCAGACCTTGATTACATTTTCCAATATGTTCTGTTCAACTAAAATAATCCAATATGATAAATACATGTAAATATGTAAGTGACTCAATCACAAGATTTAGAGAATCTAACATAACAAGACTCATCATTGTCAGTAAACAAAGGCACACTTGATGAACACAAAAGCAAACTCACTGGATACATAAACAATCTCGCTGGGCACAATGACAAACTCACTGGGCACAACAATGGACCTCCAGGACATACATACGAACATAACGGCAAACCCATAAGACATAAAGGCAGCCTTGTCGGGACATTGAGACAAACTCACTGGACAACAAATGGCCAGTATTCAATATCATCACAAAGTATAATTATGAAGTGACTGAATAGTTCAACAATAACAACCATAAACGAATAAATCAAACATTGTTATGATTGTTGATTAAATTTCATCTATTAATTTGTATTTAATTTAATTGATACAACATGACAAGAGTATCAGTATCAACAATATCAGACGTAGTAGATGAACTAGATGAATGAATTGAATGACATGCATGGATGATAAGAACAAGGCGACAACACGATTAGATAGTAGACTGAACTAGAATATTCCAGAAATATTTTCGCAAAGCAAATTAAAATACAGTCACTTTACAACTCGACATGACGAAGCGATACACGATAAACGATGCATCATCTATCTGAATCTCATATTGACTCATTGATTGAATCCTTGATTCATGTATAATAAATCATTTACTACAGGCAAAATTGTGTACAGGAAAAATAAATAGGTAAAATTCTACCAAAAATGTAACTAAACAATTAAATATGAACATGTCAATACCTTTCGTGGCGGTGGCTGCATGATACAGGATACAATTGAGAAAAAACACCATCTAATCACATGAATAGACAAAATCAACACTGTGTTACGACGGCATCACATATCCGCCATGTTGTCTGAGATGTGTGGAAACATTCTGTTTACCTCCCACCGATGGCAGCAGCAGCAGCAGTAGCAGAAGGCACTTTCAAGGGACTGAACCAATATAAAACGTATGTTCACACAAGACAAGATGGGTTATCTAACCTCGAGTTTGTGATGTGTTCCAATATTCACAAAATATATGAGACTGCAGTAAAACTATTTGATTGAAAAAAACACGTAATCACAAAGTACTGTAGTTTTACAAATTACAAAAACAATGACAAAATACAGAAACGTTTCGACCAACAAGGCCTTTATCAAGCAAGCGAACAACAGGAGTGACAAATTTAAAAAAACATATATGGACGACTACATACAAACGTTTCTAATGAAAATCTGGGAATAAAAACGAATAACGAATTAATGTAACACAAAAAAACACACATAAAAATTAGAAATAGAAAAGAAGAGAAACAATGAAAAATCAAGTAAATATATAACTTGAATACATGCAACATATGCACATATAGATTACAAGGCATGAGAAGAGAAAGTACTAAGAAGCATAGGAATTTAATACGTTGAACCCACGTGGTCGCAAGGTAGCATACAACGAAATCAACCAATTCTCCAGAGCAAATCGACTGCGATATACAGATAATGGCATAGATAAGATTACGGGACTCGCATGCGAAACCATCTTCAATAAGAAACGTGGCTAAATGAAAAGATACAGTACGCGTCTGTATCACATAAGCACACGTGTTGCAACGCGGACGGACACACGAACAGTGCCAAAATGAGTCTGGATATTGGACTTAAGGCGACTGTGTACCAACAAGACTTCTTTCCCGTCTGTAAACCACCAAAGGATAATTGGGGAAGACTGAACGGGTCTCAGGATCTGACTTAAGGATAGACAGATGACGAAATAAAACATTTTTCACCAATGAACTATGGGGGTGGAAAGCTAAGATAAGTTTTACTCTGTCAAAGTTAGTAATCCTATGCTGGCTTGTAAGGGCCTGCTGGCGAGTGATTTTCTGAACTCGATGCATAGCAGATACAAGCACCTTCTCCGGTCATAGGCGCCAGCGGAAGAAATCAAGCATCTCGCGAGTTCTATCAAGAAAATCATCGTCATCGCTAGAAAGGCGACGAAGGCGCAAGAGCTGCGAGAATGGCAAAGAGTCACGACAAGCCCGGGTATGGGAAGAAGTATAAAGGAGAGAACTATGTGCATCAGTAGGCTTGTAATATACTGATGTAGTGATAGTGGATAGGCGTATGGTGATAGTAATGTCAAGAAAGTTGACACAAGTAGTGGAGATGTGAGAAGTAAAACGAATAGAAGGGTTGAAAACATTAATGAAATTAATGAAGCGTGACAAATCGGCTTCAGGCATATCAGTAATGCCAATACAGTCATCAATGTATCTGTGATAGACAGACGGAAGAGGGCCATCATATGTAGTACAGTCATCAATATATCTGTGATAGACAGATGGAAGAGGGCCATCATATGTAGTACAGTCATCACTGTAGGGGGCCATCATATGTAGTACAGTCATCACTGTAGGGGGCCATCATATGTAGTACAGTCATCACTGTAGGGGGCCATCATATGTAGTACAGTCATCACTGTAGGGGGCCATCATATGTAGTCTATACTAGGCGTTGAAGTTCATGTGTTCCAACCATGTTTATGTCATGATGTAAACCATGGGTGGCCAACCTTTTCAACAGGCGGTCCAAATTTCAGAAATAATATTTCCTGCCGGGCCATGCACTTATTTTTCTTTTTAAACAACTAGAGTAAACAAGCAAGCGCGCTACATCTTCAACCACATCATCGCTTCCCAATAGATGAGATCGTGGTCAAACGCGTGACTGGTTTCATGTAAAAAAACACAAGAAATAGGTATTTTGATGTGTTCCTTTTGAAGAAAATAAAACATAACTGAGAATCAAACATATTTATTAGACAACTGACAAATATTTAAAAGTGAGATCTCTCTCTCTCTCTCTCTATCTCTCTCTATCTCTCACTTTCTCTCTCTCTCTGATTATATACCTTCTATCTAGTTAAGATGAGTGTGTGTGAGTGTGTGTGCGTGCGTGCGTGCGTGTGTGTGTGCGTGTGTGCTTGCGTGTGTGTGTGCGTGCGTGCGTGTGTGCGTATGTGTGTGTTCAAGAAAGAGAGAAAGAGAGAGAGAGAGTAATCCAATCAAACAAATGAAAAGTTCAAGTGAATAAACAAGCGATTGTCATTCCAACACCAACTTTTATTATCAAGTCTAATCTCTTATCATGATACAAAGTGAATTTTATAACATGATACAAAGTGAATATTATATCATGATACAAAGTGAATATTATATCATGATACAAAGTGAATATTATAACATGATACAAAGTGAATATTATAACATGATACAAAGTGAATATTAAATCATGATACAAAGTGAATATTATATCATGATACAAAGTGAATATTATATCATGACACAAAGTGAATAGTATAACATGATACAAAGTGAATATTATAACATGATACAAAGTGAATATTAAATCATGATACAAAGTGAATATTATATCATGATACAAAGTGAATATTATAACATGATACAAAGTGAATATTATAACATGATACAAAGTGGATATTATAACATGATACAAAGTGAATATTATAACATGATACAAAGTGAACTATCTACTGTCCTACAAACTGACTCCTCCAACACGAAACAAACTAAAAACTCCTCTATCATGATACACATTGATACACAATGATACACAATGATACACAATGATACACAATGATAGTTCTATTGTAATACAAACTCAGTCTTCTATTATATATTAGAAAATTATCACCATGTATGTATAACGAGTATCTTGGGATATGAAAATGATACAACATTGTTACATTATATGACCTATTTACTCACATTATTAATCAGTTCCTCAGTCTTGACTTAGTTGACCAGCATCAAGCGCTCTATGTGCTGGTCATCATACATATGGACATACATACTTAGACACACACACACACATGGACATACATACTTAGACACACACACACACACATGGACATACATACTTAGACACACACACACACACATGGACATACATACTCAGACACAAGCACACACATGGACATACATACTTAGACACACACACACACATGGACATACATACTTAGACACACACACACACACATGGACATACATACTTAGACACACACACATGGACATACATACTTAGACACACACACACATGGACATACATACTTAGACACACACACACACATGGACATACATACTCAGACACAAGCACACACACACATGGACACAATACTCTCAGACACACATAAACTCTCAGACACACATACTCTCGGACATACACATACTCAGTCAAACATACATAAACTCAAATAACGTGTATCTTAACACAAAAATATAAGTTAAATTTATACATGACACGTGACGGGTAGCCGCCATTTTGTAACATGTTCCCAGATTGCTCCAGCCTACAGGATGTATTAATAAATGACGACCCAAATATGGATGTCATGTTGGATCATGTGCGATCCACCAGACTGTGCTATGAGGTGGACTCAGACATAGTTCCAGTCCATGACAATGTGACACAGGATGACATACACAGTAGAGACAGCAGATGTTACCAACATCATTGGGAAACCGATCCTAGGATGTACACAACAAATAGTTATATCATTTCTCCAACTCTTTTCTTGAGGTCAGTAATCAGTAGATTTTATTATACACTAATACAAACTATCAACAACTAACATCTATATTTCTGGTATATTCAATAAACAACATGTCATTTAATCATTATGTCATTTAATCATTATGTCATTTAATCAGTATGTCATTTAATCAGTATGCCATTTAATCATTATGTCATTTAATCAGTATGTCATTTAATCGGTATGTTATTTAATATCATGTCATTTAATCAGTATGTCATTTAATCATCATGTCATTTAATATCATGTCATTTAATATCATGTCATTTAATAATTATGTCATTTAATCATTATGTCATTTAATCATTATGTCATTTAATCAGTATGTCATTGAATCATCATGTCATTTAACACTAACTGTATACTTCACTATATCTATATATATATTACACATACACATACGCACACGCCCACGTTGGCACGCGCACACACACAACCCACACACACACACACGCGCGCACACATACATACACACACACACAACGCACACACACACACACAACCCACACACACACACACGCGCGCACACATACATACACACACACACAACGCACACACACACACACACACACACACGCATACGCACACGCCCACGTTCGCACGCACGCACGTGTTCGCGCGCGTGCGCACGTGTGTGTGCGCGTGTGTGCGTATGCGTGTCTATGTTTGTGTGGGTTGTGTGTGTGTGTGTGTGTGGGTTGTGTGCGTGTGTTTACCACTGCACCTCCTCCATTATGTTATCATGTTCAGCATCATCAAGTAGCTTGTCCCTTCTGGAACTTGGCTCCCATGACAGACACAGTCCTGAACAATCTCTCTATTCTGTGCAAGTTGGCGTCAGCAGCAGTCATTCTCAGATCGGCAATGATATCGTCTTCTAGGTCTTCCTCTCATTCTTCTTACAGGCACCATTCCATCCAAAATTATCTTCTCTAGGCACTCATGTCCAGGCACCATTCCATCCAAAATTATCTTCTCTAAGCACTCATGCAGTTTGATCATGTTTTTATCATGTGGTGTGTAGCAAATGACCTAGATGGCAAACTAAAAGTTTAACAATGGACACACCCGTCTGCCCAGCGTGTTCGTAGGGCGTTGGACTACGGGTGACTATCCCTCTGTGTGTGCGGGTTCAATTCCGCGGGATGGCAGAAAAAGCCACAGATTCCCAGATTTACGGTGTTCGTGGCACCGAACCGAAGGGTTACGATGTCCATGGCACCGAGCCGAAGAGCTGAAAAGCTCAAGTGCTTCTGGATCGGGAAAAAGAAAAAAAAAACAATGGACACAAATGAGCAACACAGCAGACCATCAAATTGACAGAACAGTAGGTCGCGGAACTAGCAGACCAAGCAGATCAGCAGATCGACAGATAAATCACAGCCAACTAGAAACTGATGGGCCTTCGGGCTCAGGTAAGAATTGTGGGAAATCAGACCACAACTACACCACGTGATCTCGCATTCCAGTATTGTTGTATATAGACGAATTCATTTTAAAATCAACACAAAATGCTAAATCGAAGTTATATTATGCAACAAGTTCAGTTTAACAATAATGAATATCAATATTATAAATATTTCTTCTTCTTCTTCTTCTTCTTTTGTCGTCACACTGCTACCGGGTTGTTGCCCAGTTTCGTGGTTTTCTGTTTTTGTCTTGTGCTGTTCTGGTGGCTTGTGTGATTGTTATCTTTGCTCTATCACATAATTCTGCTACGCCATCTAACCATCTTTTCCGTGGTCTTCCTCTTGCCTTCTTTCCCGATGTTCTGTTGTAGAAGACTCTGTATACTGTGGAGTTTGGATGCATTCTTATTAAGTGGCCAAACCACTTCATTCTTTGTTTATCTATGTAATTCAAGCACGGTTTTGTGCCAATTTTCTTTCTTACGCTGATGTTGGTGATTCTGTCTTTTCTTGTGTTGTTGGTAACTTTTCGCAGGCAACGCATTTCACATGTAGTTATTTTTGTGACTGCGCTTTGCTCAATGTCCATGTTTGGCTCTGGTAACACAAAGTAGGTATAAAAATGCTGTTGATCATCTGTTGCTTAGCTGCCTGTGAAATTTTTGGGTGCCTTAACAATGGGCTAGCTGGTAGGTTACAGCATTTGCTTTTGTACTCTAGCCTCTATCTCTCTATCCAGTTTTCCGTCTTCCGTGAATATGCTTCCTAAGTATTTAAATTCTTTCACTTGGTTTATTTTAGTGCCATTGACATGGATGTCTAGATTATTATTTCTTCCCATATTCATTATTTCTGTTTTAGTGTTGTTGATGTTGTTGATGTCATGTTTTACACAATTTTGTTCAAGGTGTCAATATGATGTTGTAGATCTTGTTCATTTTGATGTATCAGGCACTGATCATCTGCAAACAGCAGTTCCTTTATTTCATCATTATCTGAATTTGACTCTTGAGTTATTTTATCCATATATGCAATAAAGAGTAGTGGTGAGAGGACACAACCTTGTCTAACACCTGATGTAATGGAGAACCAGTCGGTCATTCCTTCTGTTGTTCTTACTGTACTCTGGCTATCTTGGATATAAATATTTGTCACCAATAAATAACCATAGACTGACAGAATTGAGTAAAATTGCAAATAAGCGTGCAGTGTTCTATCAAACATCCATATTTTCTAGCCCCTTCTCTGATGTAGGTCAGGATTCCCACTCAATTGTCTGGCCTAGTTATCTAGAGTTGGCTGTGGACAAGAAGACTATAGCAGATCAGTTTATGGCTGTTTAGGTTCAATTACCTGTTGTGAGTGACTGACAGTCAAATATGTATGATTGTAAGTCATGTTTTAACATCATACCTCCTCTTCCCCTCATTACCCTCGCTCTCAATTACAAAACTATAATACAAATTCTTACTTGAAGAAGTCCCAAAACGAGAAGCCGTATCCATGTTGCTCTGCTATACCAGCACATACCACATTACATGAGGCGCCAATTAGAGTTCCATTACCTGCAGGACGAGATCAGGTGCAATCACACTAACTAGATATTTATTGTAGTAACACTATTGATTGATTGATTGATTGATTGATTGATTGAACCATCATCATTTCACTTCGGTGAGTAACCATGTGGGCTCCAATCTCTTTCGTAGTCAGGAAGATCTCAACGACAGTGCACGAACTTCATAGCACCGGTGAGGGTTCCAAATATAATATAGTAACACTAGAGTAACAGTAACTAGATATTTGCTATAGATAGATAGAGAGGAAGAGAGAGAGAGAGAGACTGAGAGATTACGGGGCAGACAGAGTGACAGACAGTGAGATAGAGAGGGAGAGAGAGAGAGAGACTGAGAGATTACGGGGCAGACAGAGTGACAGACAGTGAGATAGAGAGGGAGAGAGAGAGAGAGACTGAGAGATTACGGGGCAGACAGAGTGACAGACAGTGAGATAGAGATGGAGAGAGAGAGAGAGAACTGAGAGATTAAGGGCAGACAGAGTGACAGACAGTGAGATGGAGAGAGGGGAGAGGAGAGAAGAGAAGAGGGAAGACAGAAATAGGAGAAAGGATTATGGGGCAGACAGAGTGACAGACAGTGAGATAGAGAGGGAGAGAGAGAGAGAGAGAGACTGAGAGATTATGGGCAGACAGAGGACAGACAGTGAGATAGAGAGACAGTGAGATGAGAGACAGTGAGATAGAGTAAGACACACAGATTGGTAGACAGTAAGGAGGACAGATAGATAAACAAACAGACATAGAGACAAACAGACGGACATATAGACAAACAGACATAGAGACAAACAGACGGACATATAGATAAACAGACAGACAGACGGACATAGTGACTACTTACACTCAAGACATGCGCCAAAAGCAGGGCGACCAAATGGCACCAGTGGTAGCTTTACTTCCGGTCATCACAAAGTTGAATCAGAACAGGCACCTGTGTAGACATATGTGTTACAGGTAGAGGTAAACACGCACAGGTACATGCACACAAACAGGTAAACACGCACAGGCTCGTCTGCACAAACAGGTAAACACACACAGGCGCATGCGCACAAACATGTAAACACACACAGGTGCGTGCGCACAAACAGGTAAACACACACAGGCGCATGCGCACAAACAGGTACACACACAATCGTGTACACACACATACAGCTAGGTGTGCATACAGATACAAGTAAACAAGTTCATGCTTCGTAGAATTCTCTAGCAGATGGCGTGCCATTTCTTCGCAAAGGGACCGAGCAACAGGGAAAAATCCGGTGCCGGGAAGTCAGATTTTGAAGTCTTTGAACAGGTAAACATACAGGTACATGCTTACACGCTGGTATACTACATACAGGTACATGCTTACACGCTGGTGTACTACATACAGGTACTTGCTTACACGCTGGTATACTACATACACACACACATGCACAAACACATACAGATATAAGTACAACCAGACATGCAGGTATACACACACACACACTGACTCATATTCACACGCACACACACATGAACACACACACGCAAACATTGGTGGATGTGTGCATGGACGAGTGTGTATGCGCGTTTGTGGTTTGTTTGTGCTTATGTTTGTGATTATGGGTGAATGTGTGTATGTGTGTGTATGGACATACGTGTGTGTGTGTGTGGGTGTGTGTGGGTAGAGCACATAAGATAGTGACGAAGCAAATGTTCGATCTTGCATCTTTCCACATTATGGCATCCAGTTCTTTATCAGCAGTTTGCAATTTCTGTTTCGGAAGTTGTAGTTGTTCCTGTTTATGTAGCTGTTTTCGTAGCTGTTTCTGTTTCTGTTTATGTAGCTGTTTATGTAGCTGTTTTCGTAGCTGTTTCTGTAGTTGTTTATGTAGTTGTTTATGTAGCTGTTTATGTAGCTGTTTATGTAGCTGTTTATGTAGTTGTTTATGTAGTTGTTTATGTAGTTGTTTATGTAGTTGTTTATGTAACTATTTATGTAGCTGTTTATGTAGT
Organism: Arion vulgaris; assembly: GCA_020796225.1. Lineage (NCBI taxonomy): Eukaryota > Metazoa > Mollusca > Gastropoda > Stylommatophora > Arionidae > Arion > Arion vulgaris. Next base: position 1,775,966 of record CM036766.1, read on the forward strand.
TGTTTATGTAGTTGTTTATAGTGTTGTTTATGTAGCTGTTGTAGTGTTTATGTAGCTGTTTATGTAGTTGTTTATGTAGTTGTTTATGTAGTTGTTTATGTAGTTGTTTATGTAACTATTTATGTAGCTGTTTTGTATTGTTTATGTAGTTGTTTATGTAGTTGTTTATTGTAGTTGTTTATGTAGCTGTTTATGTAGTTGTTTATGTAGTTGTTTATGTAGCTGTTTATGTAGCTGTTTATGTAGTTGTTTATGTAGCAGTTTCTGTAGCTGTTTATGTAGCTGTTTCTGTTTATGTAGTTGTTTCTGTTTATGTAGCTGTTTCTGTTTATGTAGCTTTTCTGTTATGTAGCTGTTTATATAGCTGTTTCTGTAGCTGTTTCTGTAGCTGTTTCTGTTTATGTAGCTGTTCCTGTTTATGTAGCTGTTTCTGTTTATGTAGCTGTTTCTGTTTATGTAGCTGTTTCTGTTTATGTAGCTGTTTCTGTTTATGTAGTTGTTTATGTAGTTGTTTATGTAGTTGTTTATGTAGCTGTTTGTGTAGCTGTTTATGTTTATGTAGTTGTTTATGTAGCTGTTTCTGTTTATGTAGCTGTTTATGTAGCTGTTTCTGTTTATGTAGTTGTTTATGTAGCTGTTTCTGTTTATGTATTTGTTTATGTAGCTGTTTATGTAGTTGTTTATGTAGCTGTTTATGTAGCTGTTTCTGTAGCTGTTTCTGTAGCTGTTTCTGTAATCGCAGTCGTTTCTGTAGTTGTTTATATTTGTTTTAGGACAGTGTGGGGGAGGGGTGTCACGATTGGAATTAATAGTCATTACTGAGTACAACATACGTTTGCAATCGTGATCGCCTGCGCCCGCCAGCATGGCAAATGGTGATGAATATGTGACTATGTGTACTGTGAGATGATGTTTGTTTGTCTGTGTACTGGGAGATGATGTTTGTTTGTCTTTGACCTAGTGATGTCTGCGCGTGTGCGTGTGCATATGCGTCTCACTTACCATGGCCGTTGTGAAGGGAATGTTGTCTATGAAGCTAGAAGAGATGGCGGAGACCCATAGAACAAGCAGTACAGCCAGCAAGAGACGGTGACTCTCATCCACTGACACGATGATGTCGGCGATTGTATCACCGATCGTCTTAATCATCCCCAGCTCTGCTAGAGCCTGGTTCAAGATGTGACAGTGTGGGGTAAGTGTGAGGTGAGAGTGGGGTAAGGATGTGGGAAGAGTGAGGCAATTGTGGAGTAGTGTGGGGCAAGGATGGGACAAGTTCGGGGCAAGGATGGGACAAGTTCGGGGTAAGAATGCGACAAGTTCGTGGCAACGATGGGACAAGTTCGGGGCAAGGATGGGACAAGAATGGATCAGTGTGAGATAATAGGTAAACGATGTTCGTCAGTGTGAGGTCAGAAGAAGGTAGTGTGGGAAAAGTAAGAATTGAACACAAAAGATACAGTTCGGTGCAGAGGTAGAGCAGTGTTGGACAAGAGTAGGACAGTGTGGGGAAATGTGGATTGAAAATTAGACAGTTTGGGCAGGGGTGTGGGTTAGGGTGTGGGTTAGGATGTGGGGGAAGGATGTGGGTTAGGATGTTGGAGAAAGTAAACAATGACATTTAGTTAAAATATTATACAACACCTGAAATACATCTGGTATATAGAACACATTATATACATGCGTTATATTCAATATCTGACATACAGGTGTTATATTGAATACCTGACATACAGGTGTTATATTGAATATCTGACATACAGGTGTTATATTGAATACCTGACATACAGGTGTTATATTGAATACCTGACATACAGGTGTTATATTAAATATCTGACATACAGGTGTTATATTGAATACCTGACATACAGGTGTTATATTGAATATCTGCATGTCAAGATACAAATAACTATTCACACCTGTACGTGGTCTTACTCTGTCTTATTCAATAAATCTATTCAGTTTCAGATTGGAATAACTTCATTGCACTCCGGACATGTACTCCATTGGTGCTCCGATCTCTTGAGCAATATCTCCAACATCGTCCAGCGACTAACCATATCAGTTCGATGTTGATTGATGAGCCTACTCATATACCTGTTGTGCTGTTCTTTTCTATCCTCTCAAATCTTCAATCCCAGCTCTTGCAATCTAGCAGTTGACGACGTGGATTGGTTTAATTCCAGCTCTTGCAATCTAGCAGTTGACGACGTGGATTGGTTTAATTCCAGCTCTTGCAATCTAGCAGTTGACGACGTGGATTGGTCTAGCAGTTGACGACGTGGATTGGTCTAGCAGTTGACGACGTGGATTGGTCTAACAGTTGACGACGTGGATTGGTCTAACAGTTGACGACGTGGATTGGTCTAACAGTTGACGACGTAGATTGGTCTAGCAGTTGACGACGTGGATTGGTCTAACAGTTGACGACGTGGATTGGTCTAACAGTTGACGACGTGGATTGGTCTAGCAGTTGACGACGTGGATTGGTCTAACAGTTGACGATGTGGATTGGTCTAACAGTTGACGACGTGGATTGGTCTAGCAGTTGACGACGTGGATCGATCTAACAGTTGACGACGTGGATTGGTCTAACAGTTGACGACGTGGATTGGTCTAACAGTTGACGACGTGGATTGGTCTAACAGTTGACGACGTGGATTGGTCTAACAGTTGACGACGTGGATTGGTCTAACAGTTGACGACGTGGATTGGTCTAACAGTTGACGACGTGGATTGGTCTAACAGTTGACGACGTGGATTGGTCTAACAGTTGACGACGTGGATTGGTCTAACAGTTGACGACGTGGATTGGTCTAACAGTTGACGACGTGGATTGGTCTAACAGTTGACGACGTGGATTGGTTTGAATGAAAATCTTCTTTGTGGTCACACTCTTTGAGGGTGTTCAAAATGTCAGCTCTATTCATTGGCTTGCCCCCTGATATGGTGTCAGAGCCTGCCAGCCAGTCTGCTCTATTCATTGGCTTGCCCCCTGATATGGTGTCAGAGCCTGCCAGCCAGTCAGCTCTATTCATTGGCTTGCCCCTTGATATGGTGTCAGAGCCTGCCAGCCAGTCTGTCTGCTCTATTCATTGGCTTGCCCCCTGATATGGTGTCAGAGCCTGCCAGCCAGTCTGTCTGCTCTATTCATTGGCTTGCCCCCTGATATGGTGGAAGAGCCTGCCAGCCTGTCTGTCTGCTCTCTCATTGGCTTGCCCCCTGATATGGTGTCAGAGCCTGCCAGCCAGTCTGCTCTATTCATTGGCTTGCCCCCTGATATGGTGTCAGAGCCTGCCAGCCTGTCTGTCTGCTCTCTCATTGGCTTGCCCCCTGATATGGTGTCAGAGCCTGCCAGCCAGTCTGTCTGCTCTCTCATATGATATCTCTAGCAGGACTGTTGTATCGTAACCTGACATATGATATCTCTAGCAGGACTGATGTATCGTAGACTGGCATATGATATCTCTAGCAGGACTGATGTATCGTAGACTGGCATATGTTGTACATGGATTTTCTCGAGAACGGTACATGACAGAAACATCGTTGAAGTCGACATCAAGAAACATGCATTGTTTACCATGAAATAACAAGTGTGCCAAACTGTGTGATTCTAAACTTAGCAACTTGTATCAAATTGGATCAAATCTCATTAGACTTTCCTTGACAATGTATATTTCATCTCTAATATTTCTCGAGTGTAAACATGTCAGCATTTGACATACTTATTTGACATACTTATTTGACATACTTATTTGACATAAAAATAAAAAAATAAAATAAATAAATAGTTTTATTTTTGTGCCAGGGCATGCAGGTGTAAGGAGGAATGAACGTGCGGATAGGCTTGCAGGTATGGCTGCTGTCCAAAGCGGACGAGCAATGGACCAGGCTGATATTATAAATTCCTTAAGGGAGAAAGGGCGTGTACATGATTCACGTAATAGCGGTGAATCCACAACACTAACCAGACTGCAAGAACTCAAAGTTAAGTGTGGTGTAGCTCGACAAGAACGCTATGCTGGCAGACAAAGAATAATTGTAAACCAACAAAGAACCGGTGTCGTTAGTCGCCACACGCTGATGGACATACTGAGGGAGAGATCGGAGCACTTATGGACTAATTTGTTCGACATGCAGTGATGATGATCCGACGACTAAACTAAACTAAAACTTATTTGACATACTTATTTGCTTTGTAAATCTAGTCCAAGGAGTACAGGTAAAGTTGAGAACAGGTGTGTAGCCTACCTCCATGAGAACGAAGAGAGCAGCAAAGAAAAGAAGCGTGCTCCATTCAACCTTATGTAGGACACCATCAAAGTCATCAATATCAGCCAGTACCAACAACCATATGGCTCCCAAAACAGCAATCCAACCTGCGCGTGGATACGTTGAAATACATTCTTAAACATCCGTTAGGCAAGTTATTTAAGTTATATACCACATGTCCTAGTTGTATATTACATGTCCTAGTTATATATTACATGTCCTAGTTATATAGCACATGTCCTAGTTATATAGCACGTCCTAGTTATATATCACATGTCCTAGTTATATAGCACATGTCCTAGTTATATATCACATGTCCTAGTTATATATTACATGTCCTAGTTGTAAATCATATGTCCTAGTTATATAATAATCAGTCAAAGCTAAGAACGATGGATGTCTAGTTAAACAATGAGAAAAGTACAGGTAGTGACGACAGGTCGACTTAAAGAAAAGTTCAGGTAATGGCAGTTGAACTTGGAGAAAAGTTCAGGTAATGACAGGTAGACTTTAAAAACACTGATAATTAATGACAGGTAAACTTGGGGAAAAGTATATGTATTGACATTTAGTGTTGGGTACAAATACAGGTAATGACATTTGTCATTTGAAAGACGAGGTTATTTTAATCTTCTTGTAGTTCTCTCAATCATCATAGTTTAGATTTCACCTATGGCAGGCGTGTCACTCACTAAATCATCATAGTTTAGATTTCACCTGTGGCAGGTGTGTCACTCACTAAATCATCATAGTTTAGATTTAACTTGTGGCAGGTGTGTCACTCACTAAATCATCATAGTTTAGATTTCACCTGTGACAGGTGTGTCACTCACTAAATCATCATAGTTTAGATTTCACCTGTGACAGGTGTGTCACTCACTAAATGTTGTCTACATTATTTACCAATCGAATGTCCTTACATATCATGTACATCATTCACTGATGTCTTTACTAGTTACATATTACATACCCTACTAACAAGTGTCATCAAATGCCATGTACATCATTGACCGATATTGTAACAACTAATATAGACTGTTGACCGGCCCTTCATGAACATTGACTACTTGTCTGATTAGACAATATCTAGCTTCTGATGATAGTTAAAGATATTCAGCAGGATAATATATAAACCTGACTCACCAATGTCCAGATAAATAGAGCTGACGAAAGAATACATAAACAGGAAGAGGATGACCACTAAAACGACCAGTCCACTCTTGACCAGCAGCAGGTAGTTTTTGATGCGGTACTGAAAGACAGATGAAGGTGGGGTTCACATAAGTATATATATATGTGTTGTGTGTGCTATTTTGTGTGCATGGTGTGTTGTTCACTATGTGTTTGCATGTGTTATGTGTTTTTGCGACGTGTGTGTGGTTGTGTTGCGCGTGTGTATGTAATATATGTTTGTGTATATGTATGTATAATAATAATAATAATTCCTCTCGTACCGTTATACGTACATAGGGCCTGCAAGTAATTTCTCCATACCGCTCTATCTGGGCAACTCGCTCAATCTCCTCCATGGAACTGAGACCGATATTTCTGCCTCTCTCAGCAAAGTTCGCTTCAGGGTCTCTTAGGTCGACCTCTCTTTCTTGAACCCTTTGCATCCTACTTCAATGCCTGTTTTGATATTCGTTGATCACTTCTCCTCAAGGTGTGCCCCACATATCTCCATCTTCTCTTTCTTATAACAGTTGTCACTAGTGGTTGACCAGACATGTCTCTGATTTCATCACTTCTCTGAATTCGTTCCATTTTATATTCATTATTTTCACAGACATCTATTTTCAAATGCATTCAACTTTCTTTCTATATCTTTAGTCATTTTCCAACTCTCGCTAGCATATGTTAGGATTGATACAACATTTAAATTGAAAATATGTATGTATATATACAGTTGGATATGTATGTATACAGTTGGAAAATGACTAAAGATATAGAAAGCAAGTTGAATGAATTTGAAAATAGATGTCTGCGAAAAATAATGAATATAAAATGGAACGAATTCAGGAGAAGTGATGAAATCAGAGACATGTCTGGTTAACCACTAGTGACAACTGTTATAAGAAAGAGAAGATGGAGATATGTTGGGCACACCTTGAGGAGAAATGATCAACGAATATCAAAGCAGGCATTGAAGTGGGATGCAAAGGGTTCAAGAAAGATAGGTCGACCTAAGGAGACCCTGAAACGAACTTTGCTGAGAGAGGCAGGAAATGTCGGTCTCAGTTCCATGGAGGAGATTGAGCGAGTTGCCCAGGATAGAGCGGTATGCCCTTGCAGGCCCAATGTAAAGTATAACGGTACGAGAGGAATTATTATTATTATTGTATGTATGTATATGTACGTACACATGTATGTGTAAGTATGTGTGTATGTACACACAATGACGCTATTACTGTGAGGCGGTGTTGTAAAAATAGTCATGCCCAAAAAAAGACAATTCTAACCTGAGACTCTAATTTCCGAATTGTGTCCCTTAGGTCTTGATTTTCTTCACGTCTGGAAGCAAATATAAGATACAAGATACACATCTGATTCTCTATCTATCTATCTATCTATCTATCTATCTATCTATCTATCTATCTATCTATCTATCTATCTATCTATCTATCTATCTATCTATCTATCTATCTATCTATCTATCTATCTATCTATCTATCTATCTATCATATCTATCTATCTATCTATCTATCTATCTATCTATCTATCTATCTATCTTTCTATCTATCTATCTATCTATCTATCTATATATCTATCTATTCATCTATCCATCTATCTATCTATCTATCCATCTATATGTAAGTCTCTCTCTTTATATGTATGTCTGTCAAACGTTAAAACTAAAAAACATATTTCAGTGACGTCTCTACAAGAGCCTCATCATCATTCAGAAATCAGTCAGTAAGAATCAGCACTGCCATCAGTCGACAGCCACCACATCCTCTCTGCTTCAGTCAGCAAGAATTAGACATTGTCAAAGAAATGTACTAGTGTCTTTAGACAATATGTGGCTGATCTCAGAGAGATGTGGCTGACCTCAGAGAGATGTGGCTGACCTCAGAGAGATGTGGTGGCTGACCTCAGAGAGATGTGGCTGACCTCAGAGAGATGTTGTGGCTGACCTCAGAGTGGATGTTTACTGCTGCTCTGAAGATCATATAACATCAGAGAGATGTGGTGGCTGTCGACTGAGACACTGGTATATTTGTTTGACAATGTCTAAGATCAGATAGAGTTCAGCATTAACACCAAGATAAAAGTGGATAATCCCATATCGTCCATCATCATCATCAGTCAGTCATCGTCGCCCCCAATAGCACATCAGGAGAGATAAAAATGTGTGCACACATATGTTTTCTCTACACACACATATGTAGATACAAACACACTTATGCACACATACATATATACACATACACACAGCGCTAACCTGCGTTTGTGTAAGGTCTTGCTTAGAGTATGTTCAATCTCGACAGCCTTCTGCAAGAACAGCGCTTTCATGAGGGTCTCCTCCCTGGTCACAACTTGCATTCTACCTGCTGCTCTCCTCCACATTGTGACTTCATGTTTCAACTCTGTCCAACATCAAGAGCAATGTGTCAGAGCATACACGTTCCCCATCTATTATCCTTCTCTATGTGTATGTGTGTGTGTGTGTGTGTGCGCGCGTTTGTGTGTGTGCGTGTGTGTGCGTGTATGTGTGTGTGTGTGAAAGTGTGTTGGTTGTGTGTGTATTTGTGTGCTTATCAAACCATTTATCAAATATTAGTGAAAATAATACTTCTCATTATACGGCACGCGCACACACACACACACTACACACACCTGAACACAAACACATACATTGGGGTAACTCTCTCCCCCTCTCTCTTTCTCTCCCTCTAATACTGTTAGAACACAGTACATGTATGTCAAGAATGAAGCAGATACTAAGAACGACACCCAACGACCCACTATTGGATCCACTATTATATAATTACACACCTGGATTATATTATTGGGTCACTTGTACTTATTATGTAATTACACATCTTGATACCCTGTTGGACTGCAGTTATCTATATATAGCCTGTTTACCTGACATCTTGATACCCTGTTGGACTGCAGCTATCTATATATAGCCTGTTTACCTGACATCTTGATACTCTGTTGGACTGCAGCTATCTATATATAGCCTGTTTCGTATTTACAGACGGTCAATTGGCAATTATTTCACTGTGACAACTTCTGAATTTTCGCTTGTCTCTCTTGTCTTTCAGCTCATCCCTAAGTCTCTCTTGTCTTTCAGCTCATCCCTAAGGCTCTCTTGTCTTTCAGCTCATCCCTAAGTCTCTCTTCAAAAGATTCTGCACCTTTGCGTAATGTTGTTTTCCATATATCTTGATCATCAGCCAGTTGTTCCAATTTGCTGGGACCGATAGAAAAGTTATTCATTGATGCTTTTCAGACATCTTTATATCTGAGCAGTAGTCTGTCTTGGTGCCTCTTCCCCTCCGAAAGTTCACAGAACAACATTTGTTTTGGATCTATCTATAGTATCACTGCACACCTGGATCTACTATAGTATCACTGCACACCTGGATCTACTATAGTATCACTGCACACCTGGATCTATTATAGTATCACTGCACACCTGGATCTACTATAGTATCACTGCACACCTGGATCTACTATAGTATCACTGCACACCTGGATCTACTATAGTATCACTGCACACCTGGATTACTAAGACATGCACTTACCTGATCTACTATATCATGCTGGATCTACTATAGTTGACTGCCATATTATTATAGTATCACTGCACACCTGGATCTACTATAGTATCACTACACACCTGGATCTACTATAGTATCAATGCACACCTGGATTACCTGAACGTATGACATTTACCTGCTATATCATGTGGATCTTTATTCTTTAGTTGATCCATATTCCTGTAGTATAAACGTAACATACCGTAGCCGGCAAAACTGACAAGGATAATTCCCGGAAAAGCATGTATTGTGAATTCTGTGAAAGTGATTCCCTGTTTAGTAAACAAATAAATCTTCATTAACAGAATAGAGTTTGTAAATAGATGATATCGAAGAGATGCTTTAGTCTAATAAATATACTACAGAATAGAGTTTGTAAATAGATGATATCTAAGAGATGCTTTAGTCTGATAAATATACTACAGAATAGTGTACAATGAGTACAAGAACAATAGTCTATACAAATACTCAAAATAAGAAAGGGTGTGTAAATAGAAAATATCAAGATTTTAGACATGTAAAAGACATGAAGTTTAAAAAGAATATTATGGAAAAGAGGTATACTAAAGAGATGTAGATAAAAGCCCACAAGAGATTCGGGTGTAAACGGACGGAGAACAGAACAACTGAGTCTATACAGAAAAACTGAAAATACAGAAGATCTGCTGAGTACAAATAAGAAAATTAGATATTTCAGAAAAACAGCCCAACAGACATGGCGTTCAGATAGTTACAGCTTAGTGAGACTTGTCTATTAGACCCACGTTCTGAGAGTTCAGAATCACCTGCTGGACAGTTGCTTGCAATTGTTTCCGTTGATTTTAACAAAGGACTAGCGCCACCGTTCAGAAGCAATGGCAAACAACTGAACGTATAAGTGGTGCCTAGAAAATCAACGACTTGTTTACTGTGGTTGATGGCTACGTCCTGGGTATGCCACGATTTTCATTTTTCAAAAAGACATGAAGTGTTAGAAAAGAATATTATGAAGAACATACCGGCAAAGAGAGAAGAAGAGAAGCCCACGAGAAGATGAATTCAGGATGTAAATAATGGTTTAACATAACGGTTACGAGGCAGGACTATATGAGAGAGAAATTCGAAGGAATTTTACAGTGGCACAGTTCTGCTCAGTACAAACTATTTGATGATGAAATAGACTAGTGTTACAGATAGTTACAGCCTAGTACATGAGACTAGTGTTACAGATAGTTACAGCCTAGTACATGAGACTAGTGTTACAGAAAGTTACAGCCTAGTACATGAGACTAGTGTTACAGATAGTTACAGCCTAGTACATGAGACTAGTGTTACAGATAGTTACAGCCTAGTACATGAGACTAGTGTTACAGATAGTTACAGCCTAGTACATGAGACTAGTGTTACAGATAGTTACAGCCTAGTACATGAGACTAGTGTTACAGATAGTTACAGCCTAGTACATGAGACTAGTGTCACAGATAGTTACAGCCTAGTACATGAGACTAGTGTTACAGATAGTTACAGCCTAGTACATGAGACTAGTGTTACAGATAGTTACAGCCTAGTACATGAGACTAGTGTTACAGATAGTTACAGCCTAGTACATGAGACTAGTGTTACAGATAGTTACAGCTTAGTACATGAGACTAGTGTTACAGATAGTTACAGCCTAGTACATGAGACTAGTGTTACAGATAGTTACAGCCTAGTACATGAGACTAGTGTTACAGATAGTTACAGCCTAGTACATGAGACTAGTGTTACAGATAGTTACAGCCTAGTACATGAGACTAGTGTAACAGATAGTTACAGCCTAGTACATGAGACTAGTGTTACAGATAGTTACAGCCTAGTACATGAGACTAGTGTTACAGAAAGTTACAGCCTAGTACATGAGACTAGTGTTACAGATAGTTACAGCCTAGTACATGAGACTAGTGTTACAGATAGTTACAGCCTAGTACATGAGACTAGTGTTACAGAAAGTTACAGCCTAGTACATGAGACTAGTGTTACAGATAGTTACAGCCTAGTACATGAGACTAGTGTTACAGATAGTTACAGCCTAGTACATGAGACTAGTGTTACAGATAGTTACAGCCTAGTACATGAGACTAGTGTAACAGATAGTTACAGCCTAGTACATGAGACTAGTGTTACAGAAAGTTACAGCCTAGTACATGAGACTAGTGTTACAGATAGTTACAGCCTAGTACATGAGACTAGTGTTACAGATAGTTACAGCCTAGTACATGAGACTAGTGTTACAGATAGTTACAGCCTAGTACATGAGACTAGTGTAACAGATAGTTACAGCCTAGTACATGAGACTAGTGTTACAGATAGTTACAGCCTAGTACATGAGACTAGTGTTACAGAAAGTTACAGCCTAGTACATGAGACTAGTGTTACAGATAGTTACAGCCTAGTACATGAGACTAGTGTTACAGAAAGTTACAGCCTAGTACATGAGACTAGTGTTACAGAAAGTTACAGCCTAGTACATGAGACTAGTGTTACAGATAGTTCAGCCAGTACATGAGACTAGTGTTACAGATAGTTACAGCCTAGTACATGAGACTAGTGTTACAGATAGTTACAGCCTAGTACATGAGACTAGTGTTCAGAGTTACAGCCAGTACATAGACTGTGTTACAGATAGTTACAGCCTAGTACATGAGACTAGTGTTACAGATAGTTACAGCTTAGTACATGAGACTAGTGTTACAGATAGTTACAGCCTAGTACATGAGACTAGTGTTACAGATAGTTACAGCCTAGTACATGAGACTAGTGTTACAGATAGTTACAGCCTAGTACATGAGACTAGTGTTACAGATAGTTACAGCCTAGTACATGAGACTAGTGTTACAGATAGTTACAGCCTAGTACATGAGACTAGTGTTACAGATAGTTACAGCCTAGTACATGAGACTAGTGTTACAGATAGTTACAGCCTAGTACATGAGACTAGTGTTACAGATAGTTACAGCCTAGTACATGAGACTAGTGTTACAGAAAGTTACAGCCTAGTACATGAGACTAGTGTTACAGATAGTTACAGCCTAGTACATGAGACTAGTGTTACAGATAGTTACAGCCTAGTACATGAGACTAGTGTTACAGATAGTTACAGCCTAGTACATGAGACTAGTGTTACAGATAGTTACAGCCTAGTACATGAGACTAGTGTTACAGATAGTTACAGCCTAGTACATGAGACTAGTGTTACAGATAGTTACAGCCTAGTACATGAGACTAGTGTAACAGATAGTTACAGCCTAGTACATGAGACTAGTGTTACAGATAGTTACAGCCTAGTACATGAGACTAGTGTTACAGATAGTTACAGCCTAGTACATGAGACTAGTGTTACAGATAGTTACAGCCTAGTACATGAGACTAGTGTTACAGATAGTTACAGCCTAGTACATGAGACTAGTGTTACAGATAGTTACAGCCTAGTACATGAGACTAGTGTTACAGAAAGTTACAGCCTAGTACATGAGACTAGTGTTACAGAAAGTTACAGCCTAGTACATGAGACTAGTGTTACAGATAGTTACAGCCTAGTACATGAGACTAGTGTTACAGAAGTTACAGCTAGTACATGAGACTAGTGTTACAGATAGTTACAGCCTAGTACATGAGACTAGTGTTACAGAAAGTTACAGCCTAGTACATGAGACTAGTGTTACAGATAGTTACAGCCTAGTACATGAGACTAGTGTTACAGATAGTTACAGCCTAGTACATGAGACTAGTGTTACAGATAGTTACAGCCTAGTACATGAGACTAGTGTTACAGATAGTTACAGCCTAGTACATGAGACTAGTGTTACAGAAAGTTACAGCCTAGTACATGAGACTAGTGTTACAGATAGTTACAGCCTAGTACATGAGACTAGTGTTACAGATAAGTTCGCCTAGTACATGAGACTAGTGTTCAGATAGTTACAGCTAGTACATGAGACTAGTGTTACAGTAGTTATCAGCCTAGTACAGGACTAGTGTAAGATAGTTACAGCCTGTACATGAGACTAGTGTTCAGAAGTACAGCTAGTACATGAGACTAGTGCTTACAGAAGTCAGCCAGTACATGAGACTAGTGTTACAAGAATAGGTTCGCTGTAATGAGACTAGTGTTAAGAAGTTCAGCCTGTACATGAGACTGGTCGATAATTACAGCCAGACATGAGACTAGTGTTACAAAGTTACAGCCGTACATGAGACTATGTAAATAGTTACAGCTAGAATGAGACTAAATGTTAAAGAAAATGAGCCTAGTACATAGAGAAGATTACAGATAGTTAGAGCTAGTACATGAGACTAGTGTTACAGAAAGTCACTAGTACTGACTAGTGTACAGAAGGTCAGCCTAGTACAGAGACTAGGGACAGAAGAGGTACAGCCTAGTACAGAGACTAGTATTGCGAATTCAGGATGTAGACTAGTGTTACAGAAGTTACAGCTCTAGCTAATGAGACAGAATTACAGAATTTTACAGTAGTACATGAGACTAGGTTCAGATTACAGCCTAGTACAAACTATTTAGATAGTTATGCATACATGAGACTAGTGTTACAGAAAGTTACAGCCTAGTACATGAGACTAGTGTTACAGATAGTTACAGCCTAGTACATGAGACTAGTGTTACAGATAGTTACAGCCTAGTACATGAGACAGTGTTGTAGACAGATAGTTACAGCCTAGTACATGAGACTAGTGTTACAGATAGTTACAGCCTAGTACATGAGACTAGTGTTACAGATAGCTAGTATGAGACAGTGACATGTTGCCTAGTACATGAGACTAGTGTTACAGATAGTTACAGCCTAGTACATGAGACTAGTGTTACAGATAGTTACAGCCTAGTACATGAGACTAGTGTTACAGATAGTTACAGCCTAGTACATGAGACTAGTGTTACAGATAGTTACAGCTTAGTACATGAGACTAGTGTTACAGAAAGTTACAGCTTAGTACATGAGACTAGTGTTACAGATAGTTACAGCCTAGTACATGAGACTAGTGTCAGAAGTTCAGCTTACATAGACTAGTGTTACAGACTAGTCAGCATACATGAGACTAGTGTTACAGATAGTTACAGCCTAGTACATGAGACTAGTGTTACAGATAGTTACAGCCTAGTACATGAGACTAGTGTTACAGATAGTTACATCCTAGTACATGAGACTAGTGTTACAGATAGTTACAGCCTAGTACATGAGACTAGTGTTACAGATAGTTACAGCCTAGTACATGAGACTAGTGTTACAGATAGTTACAGCCTAGTACATGAGACTAGTGTTACAGAAAGTTACAGCCTAGTACATGAGACTAGTGTTACAGATAGTTACAGCCTAGTACATGAGACTAGTGTTACAGATAGTTACAGCCTAGTACATGAGACTAGTGTTACAGATAGTTACAGCCTAGTACATGAGACTAGTGTTACAGATAGTTACAGCCTAGTACATGAGACTAGTGTTACAGATAGTTACAGCCTAGTACATGAGACTAGTGTTACAGATAGTTACAGCCTAGTACATGAGACTAGTGTTACAGATAGTTACAGCCTAGTACATGAGACTAGTGTTACAGAAAGTTACAGCCTAGTACATGAGACTAGTGTTACAGATAGTTACAGCCTAGTACATGAGACTAGTGTTACAGATAGTTACAGCCTAGTACATGAGACTAGTGTTACAGATAGTTACAGCCTAGTACATGAGACTAGTGTTACAGAAAGTTACAGCCTAGTACATGAGACTAGTGTTACAGATAGTTACAGCCTAGTACATGAGACTAGTGTTACAGATAGTTACAGCTTAGTACATGAGACTAGTGTTACAGATAGTTACAGCCTAGTACATGAGACTAGTGTTACAGATAGTTACAGCCTAGTACATGAGACTAGTGTTACAGATAGTTACAGCCTAGTACATGAGACTAGTGTTACAGATAGTTACAGCCTAGTACATGAGACTAGTGTTACAGATAGTTACAGCCTAGTACATGAGACTAGTGTTACAGATAGTTACAGCCTAGTACATGAGACTAGTGTTACAGAAAGTTACAGCCTAGTACATGAGACTAGTGTTACAGATAGTTACAGCCTAGTACATGAGACTAGTGTTACAGATAGTTACAGCTTAGTACATGAGACTAGTGTTACAGATAGTTACAGCCTAGTACATGAGACTAGTGTTACAGAAAGTTACAGCCTAGTACATGAGACTAGTGTTACAGATAGTTACAGCCTAGTACATGAGACTAGTGTTACAGATAGTTACAGCCTAGTACATGAGACTAGTGTTACAGATAGTTACAGCCTAGTACATGAGACTAGTGTTACAGATAGTTACAGCTTAGTACATGAGACTAGTGTTACAGAAAGTTACAGCCTAGTACATGAGACTAGTGTTACAGATAGTTACAGCCTAGTACATGAGACTAGTGTTACAGATAAATTACAGCCTAGTACATGAGACTAGTGTTACAGATAGTTACAGCCTAGTACATGAGACTAGTGTTACAGATAGTTACAGCCTAGTACATGAGACTAGTGTTACAGATAGTTACAGCCTAGTACATGAGACTAGTGTTACAGATAGTTACAGCCTAGTACATGAGACTAGTGTTACAGTATAGTTCAGCTTATGTACATGAGACTAGTGTTACAGAAGTTAAGCTAGTACATGAGACTAGTGTTCAGATAGTTACAGCCTAGTACATGAGACTAGTGTTACAGATAGTTACAGCTTAGTACATGAGACTAGTGTTACAGATAGTTACAGCCTAGTACATGAGACTAGTGTTACAGATAGTTACAGCCTAGTACATGAGACTAGTGTTACAGATAGTTCAGCCTGAGTACAGAGACTAGTGTTACAGTATAGTTACAGCCTAGTACATGAGACTAGTGTTACAGATAGTTACAGCCTAGTACATGAGACTAGTGTTACAGATAGTTACAGCCTAGTACATGAGACTAGTGTCATACAGATAGTGTACAGACTTCTAGTACATGAGACTAGTGTTACAGATATTACAGCTTAGTACATGAGACTAGTGTTACAGATAGTTACAGCCTAGTACATGAGACTAGTGTTACAGAAGTTCAGCCTAGTACATGAGACTAGTGTTACAGATAGTTCAGCCTAGTACATGAGACTAGTGTTACAGATAGTTACTAGCTTAGTACATGAGACTAGTGTTACAGATAGTTACAGCCTAGTACATGAGACTAGTGTTACAGATAGTTACAGCCTAGTACATGAGACTAGTGTTACAGAAAGATGATTACGTAGTACATGAGACTAGTGTTACAGATAGTTACAGCCTAGTTACATGATAGACTAGTGTTACAGATATTACAGCTTAGTACATGAGACTAGTGTTACAGATAGTTACAGCCTAGTACATGAGACTAGTGTTACAGAAAGTTACAGCCTGAGTACATGAGACTAGTGTTACAGATAGTTCAGCCTAGTACATGAGACTAGTTTAACAATAGTACAGCTTAGTAACATGAACTATGTTACAGATAGTTACAGCCTAGTACATGAACTAGTGTTACAGAAAGCTTAGCAGCCTAGTACATGAGACTAGTGTTACAGATAGTTACAGCCTAGTACATGAGACTATGTTACAGATAGTTACAGCCTAGTACATGAGACTATGTTACAGATAGTTACAGCCTAGTACATGAGACTAGTGTTACAGATAGTTCAGCTTAGACATGAGACTAGTGTTACAGAACTTAAGCCTAGTACATGAGACTAGTGTTACAGATAGTTACACCCAGTACATGAGATAGTGTTACAGAAAGTTCAGCCTAGTAATGAGACTAGTTTCAGATAGTTACAGCCTAGTACATGAGACTAGGTTACAGATAGTTACAGCCTATGTACATGAGACTAGTGTTCAGATAGTTACAGCCTAGTCATGAGACTAGTGTTACAGATAGTTACAGCCTAGTACATGAGACTAGTGTTACAGATAGTTACAGCCTAGTACATGAGACTAGTGTTACAGATAGTTACAGCCTAGTACATGAGACTAATGTTACAGATAGTTACAGCCTAGTACATGAGACTAGTGTTACAGAATGTTACAGCCTAGTACATGAGACTAGTGTTACAGATAGTTACAGCCTAGTACATGAGACTAGTGTTACAGACAGTTACAGCTTAGTACATGAGACTAGTGTTACAGATAGTTACAGCCTAGTACATGAGACTAGTGTTACAGATAGTTACAGCCTAGTACATGAGACTAGTGTTACAGATAGTTACAGCTTAGTACATGAGACTAGTGTTACAGATAGTTACAGCCTAGTACATGAGACTAGTGTTACAGATAGTTACAGCTTAGTACATGAGACTAGTGTTACAGATAGTTACAGCTTAGTACATGAGACTAGTGTTACAGATAGTTACAGCCTAGTACATGAGACTAGTGTTACAGATAGTTACAGCTTAGTACATGAGACTAGTGTTACAGATAGTTACAGCCTAGTACATGAGACTAGTGTTACAGAAAGTTACAGCTTAGTACATGAGACTAGTGTTACAGATAGTTACAGCCTAGTACATGAGACTAGTGTTACAGATAGTTACAGCCTAGTACATGAGACTAGTGTTACAGATAGTTACAGCCTAGTACATGAGACTAGTGTTACAGATAGTTACAGCCTAGTACATGAGACTAGTGTTACAGATAGTTACAGCCTAGTACATGAGACTAGTGTTACAGATAGTTACAGCCTAGTACATGAGACTAGTGTTACAGATAGTTACAGCTTAGTACATGAGACTAGTGTTACAGATAGTTACAGCCTAGTACATGAGACTAGTGTTACAGATAGTTACAGCCTAGTACATGAGACTAGTGTTACAGAAAGTTACAGCCTAGTACATGAGACTAAATGTTACAGATAGTTACAGCTTAGTACATGAGACTAGTGTTACAGATAGTTACAGCCTAGTACATGAGACTAGTGTTACAGAAAGTTACAGCTTAGTACATGAGACCAGTGTTACAGATAGTTACAGCCTAGTACATGAGACTAGTGTTACAGATAGTTACAGCTTAGTACATGAGACTAGTGTTACAGATAGTTACAGCCTAGTACATGGATGCAGGAATGGAGGTGGAATTGATGGATAGATTGATTTGTTTATGAATGTAGGGATGACTGGATCGATGAATAAATGACTGATGGTGGAGATCTACAGTATTATAAATTTACCAGGAATTTATAATGGATACGTGAAACGATGGAGAGCCGCTGTAGCGTAGTTGTTAGTGAACTCGCTTCGCAAGGCTGGTGGTCTGGGTTCAGCTCCCGCAATGTGCGTGGAATTTTTCCCGACCACGACGGCTTTCAGGTCGACCCAGCCTCAACTGGGTACCAGACATGCTCTGGGAAGTAAAGGCGGCCGGCGTGATGCTGACCACATCACCCATCGTGTGCCGACAGTCAATGAAAAATACAGGCCTAACACTGTATTGACCCATATACCACGAGGTATGAAAGGGTTCCTTTACTTACTTTACTTACGTGAAACGATGGACAATTTGTGGAAGTAATGGATGAGATGAATGGATCGATGAGATGGGTGGATCCATGAGATGAATGGATCGATGAGATGGGTGGATGGGTAAAATGACAGAAGGATGACAATAAAATATGATAGATTAAAACAAATAAAATGATTGATTGATTGATTGATTGATGACTTCAACAAACGCTGACATATACAAGGGCAATACACTCAAAGGTCATAGGTCAACCATTGAATATCTTCCAGCAGACACTAAGACATGTAAGACATATTAGATTGAGACACAGACACTAAGACATGTAAGACATATTAGATTGAGACACAGACACTAAGACATGTAAGACATATCAGATTGAGACAGACATGTAAGACATATCAGATTGAGACACAGACATGCAAGACATATCGGATTGAGACACAGATATGTAAGACATATCAGATTGAGACATAGACATGTAAGACATATCAGATTGAGACACAGACATGTAAGAAATATCAGATTGAGACAGACATGTAAAACATATCAGATTGAAACAGACATGAATGGTGACAGGCATCTTCTAACCTGATGGTTACTGGTGCCACAAGCAGGACCGTTGTCACATTGTCCAGAAATGCGGAGATCACAGCACTGAAGACACAGAGAAGGGTGACTAATGGCCAGATCTTGCCTTTAGCAAGCTTGTACGCCTATGAAATATGAACATGGAATGTAGGCACTACGCATGAAATACGTACAAACATGCTCATCGTTTGAACTTCATCATGACTATCAAGTAGATTGTCCCTTCCGGAACTTGGCTCCCATGGCAGCAATCCTGAAAATCTGTTCTGTGCAAGTTGACAGTCGTCAGTAGCAGTCATTCTCAGATCATCAATGACATCTTGCACCCATCGTTTTCTAGGTCTTCATCACATGCTTCTTCCAGGCTTCCTTTCCTCCCAAATGATTGTCTCTATGCACTCTCATGTCGTTTGATGTGTCCATACATTTTCTCTATGCACACTCATGTTGTTTGATGTGTCCATACATTTTCTCTATGCACTCTCTCATATCGTTTGATGTGTCCATACATTTTCTCTATGCACTCTCATATCGTTTGATGTATCCATACATTTTCTCTATGCACTCTCTCATATCGTTTGATGTGTCCATACATTTTCTCTATGCACTCTCATATCGTTTGATGTGTCCATACATTTTCTCTATGCACTCTCATATCGTTTGATGTGTCCATACATTTTCTCTATGCACTTTCATGTCGTTTGATGTATCCATACATTTTCTCTATGCACTCTCATGTCGTTTGATGTATCCATACATTTTCTCTATGCACTCTCATGTCGTTTGATGTGTCCATACATTTTCTCTATGCACTCTCATGTCGTTTGATGTATCCATACATTTTCTCTATGCACTCTCTCATATCGTTTGATGTGTCCATACATTTTCTCTATGCACTCTCATGTCGTTTGATGTGTCCATACATTTTCTCTATGCACTCTCATGTCGTTTGATGTATCCATACATTTTCTCTATGCACTCTCTCATGTCGTTTGATGTGTCCATACATTTTCTCTATGCACTCTCATGTCGTTTGATGTGTCCATACATTTTCTCTATGCACTCTCATGTCGTTTGATGTAGCCATACATTTTCTCTATGCACTCTCATGTCGTTTGATGTATCCATACATTTTCTCTATGCACTCTCATGTCGTTTGATGTATCCATACATTTTCTCTATGCACTCTCATGTTGTTTGATGTATCCATACATTTTCTCTATGCACTCTCATGTCGTTTGATGTGTCCATACATTTTCTCTATGCACTCTCATGTCGTTTGATGTATCCATACATTTTCTCTATGCACTCTCATGTCGTTTGATGTGTCCATACATTTTCTCTATGCACTCTCATGTCGTTTGATGTATCCATACATTTTCTCTATGCACTCTCATGTCGTTTGATGTATCCATACATTTTCTCTATGCACACTCATGTCGTTTGATGTGTCCATACATTTTCTCTATGCACTCTCTCATATCGTTTGATGTGTCCATACATTTTCATTTTCTCTATGCACTCTCATGTCGTTTGATGTGTCCATACATTTTCATTTTCTCTATGCACTCTCATGTCGTTTGATGTATCCATACATTTTCTCTATGCACTCTCATGTCGTTTGATGTATCCATACATTTTCTCTATGCACTCTCATGTCGTTTGATGTATCCATACATTTTCTCTATGCACTCTCTCATATCGTTTGATGTGTCCATACATTTTCTCTATGCACTCTCATGTCGTTTGATGTATCCATACATTTTCTCTATGCACTCTCTCATGTCGTTTGATGTGTCCATACATTTTCTCTATGCACTCTCATGTCGTTTGATGTGTCCATACATTTTCTCTATGCACTCTCATGTCGTTTGATGTAGCCATACATTTTCTCTATGCACTCTCATGTCGTTTGATGTATCCATACATTTTCTCTATGCACTCTCATGTCGTTTGATGTATCCATACATTTTCTCTATGCACTCTCATGTTGTTTGATGTATCCATACATTTTCTCTATGCACTCTCATGTCGTTTGATGTATCCATACATTTTCTCTATGCACTCTCATGTCGTTTGATGTATCCATACATTTTCTCTATGCACTCTCATGTCGTTTGATGTATCCATACATTTTCTCTATGCACTCTCATGTTGTTTGATGTATCCATACATTTTCTCTATGCACTCTCATGTCGTTTGATGTATCCATACATTTTCTCTATGCACTCTCATGTCGTTTGATGTGTCCATACATTTTCTCTATGCACACTCATGTTGTTTGATGTGTCCATACATTTTCTCTATGCACTCTCATGTCGTTTGATGTGTCCATACATTTTCATTTTCTCTAGACACTCTCATGTCGTTTGATGTATCCATACATTTTCTCTATGTACTCTCATGTCGTTTGATGTGTCCATACAATTTCATTTTCTCTAGACACTCTCATATCGTTTGATGTGTCCATACATTTTCTCTAGACACTCTCATATCGTTTGATGTGTCCAAACAATTTCATTTTCCTAGATTTTATGTTCTTTAATATCCAACTCTCTTTAATATGTTTGAACTTATATCCAAAATATATACTAGTTTTATCAGCTGTTTAGCATTATGAGAGGCTCCATCTCTTCACTACACTGTGCAACTATATGCTCATGTGATTGATTATCTTTACATTTACTGCTAGTCATTTAACAAAGCTGTGGAAAACATATTGCTTTGAATATGTTACAGATGAGTCCTTGAATATGTTACAGATGAGTCCTTGAATATGTTACAGATGAGTCCTTGAATATGTTACAGATGAGTCCTTGAATATGTTACAGATGAGTCCTTGAATATGTTACAGATGAGTCCTTGAATATGTTACAGATGAGTCCTTGAATTGAAGTGTTTTGGGCATATAAAGAGACATGAAGATGAATATTCATAATGTAACTGATGATTTAAACATGACGCGACAGATGTGGGGCATCTGGCCTATGAGACAGAGGTGGGGCATCTGTCCTATGAGACAGAGATGGGGCATCTGGCCTATGAGACAGAGATGGGGCATCTGACCTATGAGACAGAGGTGGGGCATCTGACCTATGAGACAGAGGTGGGGCATCTGGCCTATGAGACAGAAAAATTGCGAAAGACTGTTAGGGCAGCAAAGTTTTGCTCAGGACAAGCTACTGAATGAATGAATCGCTTCACCACACTGTGCACCTATATGCTCATCTGACTATCTTTACATTTGCTTGTATGTATAACTTTACCAACATCGGTCAAACTCACGTCTGTAACAGGATACTGACGACAACACACTCATTTTAGTTAGTAGATACCCACACAGCACAACAACCACAA
Organism: Arion vulgaris; assembly: GCA_020796225.1. NCBI lineage: Eukaryota > Metazoa > Mollusca > Gastropoda > Stylommatophora > Arionidae > Arion > Arion vulgaris. The sequence goes on from CM036766.1 coordinate 1,798,480, forward strand.
TGTTATACCCACACAGCACAACAACCACAATGTTATACCTACACAGCACAACAACCACAATGTTATACCTACACAGCACAACAACCACAATGTTATACCTACACAGCACAACAACCGCACAATTATTCTGCCGATGATATATGATACAGACATTTCTGCCATCATCATTCTGTAATAATGTCACACTTAATATAAACTAACCTCTGTGGTTGCTGATTTTCCAGAGCTAACCTCTAGCCTGTTCCATAAAATGCGATTGCAGTAACCATAGAGACCGACAAGTCAGACCGATTATTCCCACACAGATACCATGGTATCTGATCGATTAGTTATATACATCTATCATTGTATCTGACTGAAGATACATCTCATCTATCATTGTATCTGACTGAATATTGTCATACATCGATCACTAGAACATAGAAAACACACAGACAAACAAAGTGACCACTAGAACAGAGAGAACACCCAGACAGACAAAGTGACCACTAGAACAGAGATAACACCCAGACAGACAAAGTGACCACTAGAACAGAGAGAACACCCAGACAGACAAAGTGACCACTAGAACAGAGAGAACACCCAGACAGACAAAGTGACCACTAAAGCCGACTACCCAGAAAGACAGACAAACTGACCACTAAAGCCGACTACCCAGAAAGACAGACAAACTGACCACTAAAGCCGACTACCCAGAAAGACAGACAAACTGACCACTAAAGCCGAGTAATCAAAGAACTCTCTGAGAATATGCCGACAATGATCATCATTCCAAAGAGTAAGGTCATGGTATCCATGTCAATCCATTGCATGATTGTATGAAGAGTTGGTCTCTGTGGAGGAGATCAACAACATCATTTAGTGGACACAAGCTCTGCATCTTTTCAAGTCATGCACACAGCAGCACAGCAACACACACACACACAACACGAGCACACATACATACAGCACAACACACGAGCACACATACATACAGCAAAACACACACACGAGCACACACACATACAGCAAAACACACACACGCGAGTACTTACTGCAGATAATCAACTTCTCACACCAACACACACGTACACGAGCACCCACAGCAAACAGTCAACCACACTACTCCTTCAACCACATCAACACTTCAACTTCAACAGGTAAAAGCGTATGTGAGAGTTTCTGCGGACATAAGTCATCCTCTGCACAAATCCATAAATGAAAACAAGGGCAGGCGATTGAAGAGAGGTCGATCCTGGATGGCCGAGGATGTTATTAAACAGATCTGTACTCTAGATGAGCTGAGGCATGGTGAAGAATGGATGCCTATATCAGAGGATATGACTGCTTACGCCAGGGTTATCAGCACACTTGGACGCCGCTGTAGAGAATGGGCCCCGGGCGTCGTCAATACGGACATTCTTGCACTCGTGGATCAGCACTCCCATCCAGGTGATATTATTATCTACACCGATGGCTCTGTCACGCATGGCACCAGATCATCGTGGGCTTACTCAGCACAACGAAACGGTCGCACACTTCATGAGGACTGCGGGGCTTTTGAGACAAGGACATTGATCATGACTATGGAGATCACCGCTGCCTCCAGGGCTCTGTCATGTGTGGCTGAGCAACAGGTTACCCATACGATCATCATATCAGACTCGATGAATATGTTTCAACTGATTGAATCTGGAAGTAAGCGTGTGGAATGGGTGGACATCATTCGGAGATCACATCTCAAGAAAATGATTTGGCTGTACACGCCTGGACATGCTGGAGTGCGGGGTAACGAGAGTGCTGACTTTCTTGCAAACAGTGCCCTGACTCAAGTGGGCAGAAGTATGGACAGAGCCTATATCATCAATGCGGTACGCTCTCAATTGTGTGACATGGGCGGATCTCAGACACTGGAACGAGTTCGAGAATTAGGTGTTAAGTTTGGACATGCCAGACAGTGTCGTCTTCGTGGTAGAGAGAGAAGATATAGTAATCAACTTCTCATGGGTACTGTGAGCAAATAGACTTTGGGATGGTTGCTGCAACGGAGGACAGAGCACGAATGGGAATGTCCAATGTGCCATGACGTCGATCGCATAACATAACATAACTTAAACTACATCAACACTTCAACTACATCAACACTTCAATCATAAAAACCCTCATCCACACGACCTCTTCAGCCACACCAACCAGTCAAGTCTTATCTTATCTTATCTTTAATCGTAACATGTCCACATGTGATGTCAGATGTCTTGTAAAGACGTAATATTCTCTCTTGTGTCAGATATGCTTCTTCTGTAACTGTTAGTCCATGTTGTTGTAGGATATCTGTCGTGTTCTCTATCCATCGGGTGTCCCAAACTCGGGTTGTCGTTTGTTATAGACATGTGATAGTTGTAAATCTTGGTTCATGTACCGGACGCTGCAGACTCAGCAGACACTGACATAGACTAGGAATAAGTCAAACAGCTTCCTACGTACCGGACGCTGCAGACTCAACGGACACTGACATCATCATCATCAAGGTGCGTATCCTTTATAGGACGTTGCTCTCTTTGCGGCACATCTGAAATTCACTCTGTCTCTAGTCAGTTCACCCACTTCGTCGATGGTCATGTTCATGGTTTCTTTAATATCTTGTAGCCATCTTCTTCTTGGTCTGCCTCTGCGTCCTGGGACCCTGCCCTCTAGTATTTTTCTTTCCAGGCCATCGTGACGCTTGATGTGACCAAAATATGTAATTTTTCTGTATAGTATGTTGTTTATCAGGCAATTCTCTTTAACATTTAGTTCTTTCAGGACATCAGTGTTCTTTCTTTTTCTGTCCATGGTATTCGTAGGATCTTTCTGTAGCATTTAGTTTCGAAGGACTGAATTTTCGTTCTTAATTTTTATGTAATAGTCCATGATTCACAACCATAAGTAGCCAGAGCCGGATTAGCATAGTAGCAGAAGTAGCAAATGCTACGGGCCCGCGCTTTGGGGGCCCGCGCCTCTGGAGCTAAGTTGTCACTAGTCATAAACAAGGAACCAAGTTTGGGAGGTGGGTAATAATTTCCCCTTTCATTTTTTTTAATTGAGGTTAGGGCCAAGGTCATGTTTACTCAATTTCGGACTTAATTGGGCGGTCACACTGAGCTCATTAACAACGTAACAGTTTTTTTGTATAGGAGTGTCTCTTGTGTGCACACGCTTCTAATAAACGAAAACTTGAAAGCTTGAACAAAAGAACAATTAAATTTGACTCATAACCCAGTTCAAGTCTCTGTTCGTTCAGTAGTTTTTGGCGGAAACTTAGTTTAAAATAAATGCAAGTGGGCGTATGAAATATTGTTCTAAGACATGAGCAGATCTGGGCACTCCTAAATAAATTTCATGTCATTCACGTTTTTGTGAGAAACTGTTTTGCACTCGACTAGATGTCCCAGAAAATAATGCGGGGGAGGGCCAAATGATTAAACAGAAAACTTGGACACACTTGAAGGAGCCGCAACAAGAAGCCGCAACACAGAGCTGCATAATTTTACAGAGAAGCACACAAACGGACACAGAGAGTAATTTTTTATTTGTTCTGCTAACTTTGAATGTATTTAAATCCTCCCATCTTGTTATTTTATTATTATTTTATTTTACATAGCTAATTTTATGTTTCAGTGAGAAATTAATTTTTAAAAATAGTTTCTATCTTTTTTCGTTTTCAATGAATTCAAATGTTTTAAATCAGAGTTATAGTCATGTTAAGTGGTTAAATTTTTTTCGATTTTGTTGAAAGTCTCTATACATTCTTTTCCGCTTCTACCTATCGATGGGGCATTCTTACAAAAGCACTGGAAGATACAGGTTCAAAACTCCCGACTTTGAAGAGACTGTCGGACACCAGGTGGTCTTCCCGAGCTGATGCGACAAAAGCACTTTTATGTGGTTTTACCATTATCAAACAAGTTTTGGATGACATCTCAAATAACATGGATCAAAAGGTACAGTGTCGTAATCAAGCGTATGGGCTAGTTTTGGAGATGAGTAAGTTGGAAACGGGAATAGTTAGCATTTTATGGAACGGAATTCTAGAACGCTTGCAAGCGTCTAGCGCTTCATTACAGTCACCTGATCAAGACCTTAACACGGGATATGCTCTTTATGAATCGTTACACGGGTACGTTCAAGCAATACGGCCTACATTTTCAGATATTGAGGCCAAAGCCAAAATCCTGACTCACTGTCAAGAATATCAGCAACAAACTTCACGACGACGCAAGCGAAATACTAAGTACGACGATTTTAGTGGCTCTACTACGCTCGATGAAGTTGTAGAAAATCAAACACCCAAACAAAAATTTGAAAGTCAGGTGTTTATTGTCATAATTGATAATGTATTCTCTGCCTTAGCTAAACGCATGGAGGCGTACCATAGAGTGACTGATGTATTTGGAACATTTCGGCAGTTAAAATCTCTTACAGCAGAAGAGATCTTGAAAAGAACTCCAAATATTGTCAGCTCTTACCAAGAGGATTTGGAAGAAAGCCTAGGCGACGAACTTGTGCAGTTCGCTGAACTTTTTAAAACTAATGTAGCTGTTGCTATTAGCAACGAAAAGAATGAGGCCCTTGAACTGCAATTTTATAAATTTATAATGGAAAATTCATTAGAGTCGTGTTTCCCAAATGTAGAAATAGTCTTACGAATTTACTTGTCTTTAATGATTACCAACTGCAGCGGAGAACGTTCTTTTTCAACATTAACGCGTATAAAAAGTGAGTTAAGAAACATGATGGGACAAGATCGTCTAAATAACCTCACCTTAATGAACATTGAATGTAATTTACTTAGAGAAATTGATTTGTCTAGTATTATCTCTAAATTTGCTCACATTAAATCGAGACAAGTTTGTTTGTAAAATTTATGTTTTATTATTTATTATCATACAAACTTAGGGCCCTGCGCTAAAATTTGCTACGGCCCGCGCTGGTCTAATCCGGCTCTGTAAGTAGCCACTGGGAAAATGCATGCTCTCAATATTTTTAATTTTGCTGGTGCTTTGCCACATGTTCTTCATTGTGTTTAACTTCTTGATTGCTATTGCCAATCTTCTTGAGATATCTTTGGATCAGTCACCGTTATTGTTAATTATTGAGCCCAGATATTCGTAGCTCTCTACACATTGGAGTTCTTCATTGTTTACTTGGATGTTAGGTGAGCCTTTTGCTTTGTCAGTTGACATGATTTGTGTTTTTTGTGTATTCAAATATAGATGTTGGTCTTCACTGTGGTTCTTGGTCGTCATGATTAGGTTTTCCGGTTGGTCGTCATGATTAGGTTTTTGTGTATTCAAATATAGATGTTGGTCTTCACTATGGTTCTTGGTCGTCATGATTAGGTTTTCCAAACCTTCTTTGCTGGTGGATAATAATACTGTATCGTCTGCGTATCTAAGCTCTGTATGCATTTGCCGCCTATAGTAAGAGGGTTGTAATTCACATAGTTGGCATCGTTTTTTACATTCCTCATGATGTTCTCCGCATATATGTTGAATATGGGGATAAAATACATCCCTGTCGTACCCCCTTTTGACACTGACATAGACTAGGAATAAGTCAAACAGCTCAGTGTCAGCAGGTCAAACGGACACCGTTGCATGTCCTGCAAGACTGTCCTCTCCTGGGTGAGCTGAGAAGCAACCTGTGGCCACAAACAGTCGACCTAAAAACTACGCTTTGGGGAAACCTGACAGACCTGAAGTTTATTGTCCAGTGTGTGGTCCACATTAATCTAAGCACATGATCAGAGATTGTTGAAGAAGAAGAACATTGTGTTCCATTCTCATTAGTCAACTAAATTACTTGACTTGTAATCTTTCAATTTATTGCAGTTCTCTTTGACGACTCCAGCAATATTTTTAATCTTCTCGTTTCTCCCTCTATCCCGTCTAGTAACATTGACAGATTTCATTAAACAGTTAATTTCACTTGTTGTGATCTATCTATTGTAGGTCATGTCTGGAAGCTAATACAATTCTGTAATAATAGTTTCAATAATTGATACACTTTACTTCAACTTCATTCTTCACTTACACTTCATTCTCCACTTCAACTTCATCCTTCACTTCAACTTTTTCAAGTGAGTTTTAGCTAGAGAACATGCTTGACATTGACAACAGAGAGTTGGTATAAATATTTAGCATATGATTTATCATCTGAATGTCATGTTTATGTTTGGGTGTGTGTGAGTAATGATGACATTCACTGTGACAGTTTTTGTGGCTATTTCTACCATCATTTTTTAAAAGGGGGGTTTTACGCCAACGGATTGACTTCATTGCACCGGGTTTACCCCATATTGCTCGGTCCCTCTCCGCAGAAATGGCACACCACCTGCCGAGAGTATTGCCCAAAACGCGAACTCCGTAGCTCCGACAACAATCCTAGGGATCTCTGGAAAAAAATGCTCTCGGTAACAGAACTGTATGGTGGATTCGAACCCACGACCTTCATTTTGCAAAGTAAGAGCTTAACCCATTAGCCACAGAGATCCCCTAAAATGCTTAACCCATTAGCCACAGAGATCTTCTAAAATGCTTAACCCATTAGCCACAGAGATCCCCTAAAATGCTTAACCCATTAGCCACAGAGATCCTCTAAAATGCTTAACCCATTAGCCACAGAGATCCTCTAAAATGCTTAACCCATTAGCCACAGAGATCCTCTAAAATGCTTAACCCATTAGCCACAGAGATCCTCTAAAATGCTTAACCCATTAGCCACAGAGATCCTCTAAAATGCTTAACCCATTAGCCACAGAGATCCCTAAATGATGATCTCCATCGTTACCCCCCACCCGCCCCACACACATCACTAGCTCACCTCGTTCAGCACAGAGAGTACAGAGAGAGCAGCCAAGGCACCCAAGAGAGCTGCCAGAGTTCTGTGAACGAGCTGAAACAACACAGAGTTGATAGACTGATTATGTTGGAATCAAGTATGAGAATGAAGTAAACTCTGAGAGTTATGTTCATAGAGATTATGTCTACGAGTTATGTCTAAGAGTTATGTCTGAGAATTATGTTTAAGAGTTATGTCTACGAGTTATGTCTAAGAGTTATGTCTGAGAGTTATGTCTGAGAGTTATGTCTGAGAGTTATGTCTCGAGTTATGTCCTAAGAGTTATGTCTGAGTTATGTTGGAGTTATGTCTGAGAGTTATGTCTGAGAGTTATGTCTGAGAGTTATGTCTGAGAGTTATGTCTGAGAGTTATGTCTAAGAGTTATGTCTGAGAGTTATGTCTGAGAGTTATGTCTGAGAGTTATGTCTGAGAGTTATGTCTGAGAGTTATGTCTGAGAGTTATGTCTGAGAGTTATGTCTGAGAATGAAGTGAAATACAAAAGAAGCAAGGGAAGAATGCAACATGAAGAAGTGTAATATATTCTGTACTAGAATAAAATATTGTATAATATAAGTTTGTGAAGGAATGAAAAATATAAGTTTGTGAAGCAATGAGAAATATAAGTTTGTGAAGCAATGAGAAATATAAGTTTGTGAAGCAATGAGAAATATAAGTTTGTGAAGCAATGAGAAATATAAGTTTGTGAAGCAATGAGAAATATAAGTTTGTGAAGCAATGAGAAATATAAGTTTGTGAAGCAATGAGAAATATAAGTTTGTGAAGCAATGAGAAATATAAGTTTGTGAAGCAATGAGAAATATAAGTTTGTGAAGCAATGAGAAATATAAGTTTGTGAAGCAATGAGAAATATAAGTTTGTGAAGCAATGAGAAATATAAGTTTGTAGAAGAATGTTAAAATGATATAAGTTTGTGAAGCAATAGAAATATAAGTTTGTGAAGCAATGAGAAATATAAGTTTGTGAAAAATGAGAAATATAAGTTTGTAGAAGAATGAGAAATATAAGTTTGTGAAGCAATGAGAAATATAAGTTTGTGAAGCAATGAGAAATATAAGTTTGTGAAGCAATGAGAAATATAGTTGTTGAGAGCAAGTGAGAAATATAAGTTTGTGAGAATGAGAATATAAGTTTGTGAACAATGAGAAATATAAGTTTGTAACATGAGAATTAAGTTGTAGAATGAGAAATATAAGTTTGTGAAGCAATGAGAAATATAAGTTTGTGAAGCAATGAGAAATATAAGTTTGTGAAGCAATGAGAAATATAAGTTTGTGAAGCAATGAGAAATATAAGTTTGTGAAGCAATGAGAAATATAAGTTTGTGAAGCTAAATGAAAATATAAGTTTGTGAAGCAATGAGAAATATAAGTTTGTGAAGCAATGAGAAATATAAGTTTGTGAAGCAATGAGAAATATAAGTTTGTGAAGCAATGAGAAATATAAGTTTGTGAAGCAATGAGAAATATAAGTTTGTGAAGCAATGAGAAATATAAGTTTGTGAAGCAATGAGAAATATAAGTTTGTGAAGCAATGAGAAATATAAGTTTGTGAAGCAATGAGAAATATAAGTTTGTGAAGCAATGAGAAATATAAGTTTGTGAAGCAATGAGAAATATAAGTTGTAAGCAATGAGAAATATAAGTTTAAATGAATATTGAAGCTGAGAATATATAAGTTAGAAGAACTGTTGAAGTGAATGATAATATATGAAGTGAAGAATGAAGTTGAAGTGTAATATTGAAGACAATTGACAGAATAATTAGCTTCGAAGACTACAATGTACTAATATATTAATATATCATTGCAGAATGTTATGTCCAGACTTGACTACACTTGACCATAGATATGTCAGTATTCGTACAACTGACCAAGATATGTCCAGTATTTGTACAACTTGACCATAGATATGTCCAGTATTTGGTACAACTTGACCATAGATATGTCCAGTATTTCGTACAACTTGACCAGATATGTCAGTATTTGTACAACTTGACCATGATATGTCCAGTATTTGGTACAACTTGACCATAGATATGTCCAGTATTTGTCAACGTTACCATATATTCCAAATATAAGAATGTACATATATAGTACAACGTATACAATATCAGTGACTACTAACCTCAAATATGATGAGAATATAAACAAATATCACGTGACTACTAACCTCAAATATGATGAGAATATAAACAAATATCAAGACGAGGAAAGCATAGATAACTTTGTTTTCTATATGCCATGATAACTCTCGTGTGTACCATGATACCGGAAGTTGTAGTGAAGCTGTTGCTGTCAGGCTACAGTTGCCTTCTCTGAAATATAAATGAGAAAATATAAATGAGAAAATATAAATGAGAAAATATACATGAGAAAATATACATGATCAAATATAAATGAGAAAACATCAAATTGTATCTCTGACCTTGACAGTTAAGTTATATTCGCTCCTGCAGGAGATCAATGTTTCTTGGAACTCCTGTTAGCAACTATACTTAAACATCAACATGGGACAACTTGAACAAATCAACATGGGGGACTTGAACATCAACATGGGGGGGACTTGAAGTTGATGAAACTCTTCTGATCTTGCTCGACGAAAACAACTTTTCTCAACCGCTCCATCTATAGTCTGTCTCAACAAACTCTAAGACTTTTATAGTAACTTTCTTCTCTGTTATTCTATCTGTAGTCTGTTGGTTATCTTTCAATAGCTTGTTCTGAGGATAACTGTGTCACCCTAACAAAATTTCTCTCTCTCAGAAGCCAGATGTCTCGCCTATTCTGAGGTTATGCTCACACTCATCAGTCACATCCTGAATCCATTTTCTCATGGGTCTTCCACCTCTTTCTTTGTAAGGATGCCTCCTTCCATAATGGTCTTCTCCTTCCCCCCTCATGTCTTTTTATGTTCAAATTTCAATTGTCTTAGTCTTATTTGTAGCATCAGCCAGTTTTCTTTGATTTTGACTTCTTCCTGGATAGATCTATTTGTTCTCTTCTCTGTCCATGATATACGGAGGACTCTTCTGTAACACTTATATTCAAAAGCACATTTATGTTTTTCCACTGCCTTGTTAGATGTCCATGTTCTACACCCATATGTTGCCAATGGGAATATGCATGCTCTGTCTACAGTAACTTGGTCCCTAGCCAATCCATCTACAGTAACTACATTTAAAGTTGTTCCATCATCAGTCACTCCATCATTAGTAACTCCATCATCCGTCACTCCATCATTAGTAACTCCATCACCAGTCACTCCATCACTAGTAACTCCATCATCAGTCACTCCATCATTAGTAACTCCATCATCAGTCACTCCATCAGTAATAACTCCATCAACGGTCACTCCATCATTAGTAACTCCGTCATCAGTCACTCCATCATTAGTAACTCCATCATCAGTCACTCCATCATTAGTAATTCCATCATTAGTCACTCCATCATCAGTCACGCCATCATTAATCACTCCATCATTAGTCATTTCATCATCAGTCACTCCATCATTAGTCACTCCATCTCTATTCACTAGTTTTAACTGTGTAATTTGCCTTCTGAAGTTAAGTTTTGCAGGTAACGTTTTGATCTTATGTCTGACTTGAAACGTTTGGATAAGAAATATGATTCTCACCTGTAATACCTAGAAGTATATTCTCACCTGTAATATCTAGAAGTATATTCTCACCTGTAATACCTAGAAGTATATTCTCACCTGTAATATCTAGAAGTATATTCTCACCTGTAATATCTAGAAGTATATTCTCTCACCTGTAATATCCCAGAAGTATATTCTCACCTGTAATACCTAGAAGTATATTCTCACCTGTAATATCTAGAAGTATATTCTCACCTGTAATACCTAGAAGTATATTCTCACCTGTAATACCTAGAAGTATATTCTCACCTGTAATACCTAGAAGTATATTCTCACCTGTAATATCTAGAAGTATATTCTCACCTATAATACCTAGAAGTATATTTTCACCTGTAATACCTAGAAGTATATTCTCACCTGTAATACCTAGAAGTATATTCTCACCTGTAATATCTAGAAGTATATTCTCACCTGTAATACCTAGAAGTATATTCTCACCTGTAATATCTAGAAGTATATTCTCACCTGTAATACCTAGAAGTATATTCTCACCTGTGATACCTAGAAGTATATTCTCACCTGTAATATCTAGAAGTATATTCTCACCTGTAATACCTAGAAATATATTCTCACCTGTAATATCTAGAAGTATATTCTCACCTGTAATATCTAGAAGTATATTCTCACCTGTAACATCTAGAAGTATATTCTCACCTGCAACATTTCACTTCCTTCGTTAAATGGACAGTGTCGTCATAGTATAGTGCCGATGTGTTGACCTTGAGTTGCAGCTAGATCAGAGATTTAGCAAATAACATTCATATTAGTTTATGTCATACAGCAGACTGGCCGTCATCGCTAGCAAGTTATAACCATAATAACAAGTTTTCTATTACATTTCTGTCAAGAATTAAATTACTAGTCTGATGCTATAACTAGACGGTATTATAAATTGTCTAGTATGATGCTATAACTAGACGGTATTACGACTATAAGTTTTGTAGCAACTGTTGAATGGTATTAAAATGAATAGCATATGTTAATGATCAAAATAGTGTAATGCATAATTAACATGTGCCCATTCACAAATATGATTTCAAAACCTATAGAACACTCATGGATAGAATGACACAAACCTTACAACACCATGGATAGAACAACAACAAACTTTACAACACCATGGATAGAACAACAAATCAAACATTATGAACAACACCACCTTTGGATAGAATGACAACAACAAATCTCACAACACCATGGATAGAATGACAACAACAAATCTCACAACATCATGGATAGAATGACAACAAATCTCACAACACCATGGATAAAAACCTGAAACGAAACAAACTTACAATCACGTCTGAGCTGATATTAACTGTCAAAGACGGCGCAGTATCGTTGTCAGTGGTGGGTGTGTAGAATGGGCCTCGTAGTTGAAGTTGAACATAAGAGTAACCGCTTCCACACAGATTGTCGGCCAAGAAAGCTGCAAGTAAAGGGCAGTAACTCAATCATTGGTAGCAGAATTGAGTAAACTAATATCTTCTTGTACTTTCAAGTTCTTTCCCTTTGTTTTTAAATGTAATATAAATATATTGAATATGCCAGAAATATTTTATAATTTTGTTTTAATAACAAATGTAGTTAGTACCCGTAGTTATTGTACTATCTGTCTAGGTAAGTGGTCTACGTTTGATCCACAGAGAAACTAAGATTGTCTCAACTACTTAAGCGCTTTCTTGTTGAACCAGTCTCGTGTACTTGATGCCAAAACAGATCTGAGAAGTCAAGGTGGACCGGCTTGTATGTTTGTATGTTTATTTGCTTGTGTGTTATGCTGGGGATTTAAGTCTCTTTACATCAAGGCACGCCCTTTTAATTTCAAGAACGAGTCTCTTTGGTTATATCAGAGCATGCAGGCCAACTAACAGGCCAGCTAACAGCCAACTAACAGGCCAACTAACAGGCCAACTAACAGGCCAATTAACAGGCCAACTAACAGACAAAATAAGAATTAACTCCGTACGGAGATTTAAATTCTGAAATTAAATAATTGCCGACGCGATGTTTGCGACATTACTTATGTTGCTTCTGTTGGTCAAGAAATGTACAAGTCTAAAACCGTATACTCTAATATACCGCAGGGTATGAAAACTTGATCATGTGAGTTTTATTTTCAACTATTTCTTGTTGGACAGTATCAAAGTTGGTATATGATCATAAAATTAACCAAATGAAATCATATAATTATTTGTGATATATATTTCAGAATGATATAGTTATTGAACCTAACATCCGTGACATTTTATCAATAAGGTCAATCTTGTATCTCATTTTTCTTCTTCTTCTACGACGAGCGCTCCATATGGACCATTTGTTCAACCACTCTTTGGGATTTGTATGTGATCTGAGCCTAAGACCGATTGTACGTTGTGCCAGTTATGTGAATATAAGTCGACCAGCGCAACTGATTTCTGCGATGCTTTTTATTTACCAGGGTAGCATGCCTAGGTCCAAACCTTAGTCACTTCTTACGACATGCCTTGCAGGTCACAGTGTTACTATTGTTTGCTCTTCTTGCCAACTCGGCAACACACAGGCGATCAACCCTAGTAAACGAGACGTCGATTTTCTGGGCACCACTTATACGTTCAGTAGCATCACTTTATACTTTTAGCAGTTTTCCATTGCTTTCTGAACGGAGAAGTCTATTTTTTCCGTTCGTAAAATCCACACCGACAAATTTACTTCAAATTGTCGGTCGCTAAGTTTGAACTAGTTATGTTTAGGTTGTGATCGAGCTCACTACCACTTAAGCTACAGACGCCCACAGAAAATAGAACACTAGAAATTATACAATCAGGACAGAAATGGGTGCAAAGAAACATCATTTATCCATAGCCAACAGAAACATCATTTATCCATAGCCAACAGAAACATCATTTATCCATAGCCAACAGAAATCAATACACATCATTTATCCATAGCCAACAGAAACATCATTTATCCATAGCCAACAGAAACATCATTTATCCATAGCCAACAGAAACATCATTTATCCATGCCAAGAACATCATTATCCATAGCAACAGAAACATCATTTATCCATAGCCAACAGAAACATCATTTATCCATAGCCAACAGAAACATCATTTATCCATAGCCAACAGAAACATCATTTATCCATAGCCAACAGAAACATCATTTATCCATAGCCAACAGCATCAACATCCGAACTCATTATCCATAGCCAACAGGTCAAATGTTTCGGTCATATCACATGATTGTCTTTATATAGTATATCACAGCAGACAATAGTAGGCAGAGTCAATGGAAACAGTAAAGATGACGACCATGCATGCGGTAAGCTGATAGAATAGCAGAGTAGCTTATCACCACTAAATACTGAGATGGTATGATGAGTAAACTAACTTGTCTTATTTTCTGTGACGATGGCAGTTCGAAACTTCTTCTCCTCCTCACTACTGATCATCATCACCGCCTGGCAGGGAAACAATAACAAAACTGATTGAGATATGAATATACGGTAACTGATTGATAAATGAATAAATGGTAACTGATTGATAATGAATAGAGGTAACTGATTGAGATATGAATATTGGTAACTGATTGATAAATGAATAAATGGTAACTGATTGATAAATGAATAGATGGTAACTGATTGAGATATGAATATTTGGTAACTGATTGAGATATGAATAGATGGTAACTGATTGAGATATGAATAGATGGTACATAGAGAAAGTTGAAAGTGTCTGATTGAAACACTGGACTTTGAATGAGGATGTCACATGATTCAAGTTAATATACACTAACGTTATAATGAATCAATTACTCAAGCAGTTAAACTTATAACTTATCAATCAGTTAACTATACAATTTATGAACAGTTAAATAAATACTAACTTAGTTAAATAAGATGTCAACATTTAAATAGCTTAAGTAACATTTAAATGAATCAACGGTAACTTATAACACTAATAGTTAACATATAACTATAACAGTTGAGCATAAAACTTACTACTATCATGACTTACACAGCAAAGAATGGTGATTGTAAACAAGATAGATGTTCTATAAATCTGTACATCTTATGTCTGCACTTGACATCTCTTGGAGAGGTACTGATACTTTTTAACAGTCCAGTAACCTTGACCTGGGCAGAACTCTTCATCACAGATAACTCTTCAGAAAATGAACGTTTTCTATAGCAGAAGAAGGGACATTACCAAGTTAATCACATTACAGATGAGTTTGTTCCCCTAGTGCATGTGGAGTGTTAGTAGATGTGGAGTGTTGGTAGATGTGGAGTGTTAGTAGATGTGGAGTGTTGTAGATGTGAGTGTTAGTAGATGTGAAGTGTTGGTAGATGTGAAGTGTTGGTAGATGTGGAGTGTTGTAGATGTGAGTGTTGGTAGATGTGAAGTGTTGGTAGATGTGAAGTGTTGGTAGATGTGAAGTGTTGATAGATGTGGAGTGTTAGTAGATGTGAAGTGTTGGTAGATGTGAAGTGTTGTAGATGTGAGTGTTGGTAGATGTGAGTGTTGTAGATGTGGAGTGTTGGTAGATGTGAGTGTTGTAGATGTGAAGTGTTGGTAGATGTGAAGTGTTGGTAGATGTGAAGTGTTGTTAGATGTGAAGTGTTGGTAGATGTGAAGTGTTGGTAGATGTGAAGTGTTGGTAGATGTGAAGTGTTGGTAGATGTGAAGTGTTGGTAGATGTGAAGTGTTGGTAGATGTGAAGTGTTAGTAGATGTGAAGTGTTGGTAGATGTGAAGTGTTGGTAGATGTGAGTGTTAGTGATGTGAAGTGTTGTAGATGTGAAGTGTTGTGATGTGAAGTGTTGTGAGATGTGAAGTGTTGGTAGATGTGAAGTGTTGTAGATGTGAAGTGTTGGTAGATGTGAAGTGTTAGTTGATGTGAAGTGTTGGTTGATGTGAAGTGTTAGTTGATGTGAAGTGTTAGTTGATGTGAAGTGAGTGATGAAGTGTTAGTTGATGTGAAGTGTTAGTTGATGTGAGTGTTAGTTGATGTGAAGTGTTAGTTGATGTAAGTGTTAGTTGATGTGAAGTGTTAGTTGATGTGAAGTGTTAGTTGATGTGAAGTGTTAGTTGATGTGAAGTGTTAGTTGATGTGAAGTGTTAGTTGATGTGAAGTGTTAGTTGATGTGAAGTGTTAGTTGATGTGAAGTGTTAGTTGATGTGAAGTGTTAGTTGATGTGAAGTGTTAGTAGATGTGAAGTGTTAGTTGATGTGATGTGTTAGTTGATGTGATGTTAGTTGATGTGAGTGGATTGAGTGAATTCTGTGAAAGTGAAGTGTAAGTTGATAAATGTGAAGTGTTGGTGTGTGCAAGTGTGATTGAATGTAATATGTTGATGTGAAGTGTAAGTACATGGGAAGTATGTGTGGATGTGAAGAATATCTGTATGGTAAGTTACTGCAAGATGTGGAGAATATCTGTATGGTAAGTTACTGCAAGATGTGGAGAATATCTGTATGGTAAGTTACTGCAAGATGTGAAGAATATCTGTATGGTAAGTTACTGCAAGATGTGGAGAATATCTGTATGGTAAGTTACTGCAAGATGTGAAGAATATCTGTATGGTAAGTTACTGCAAGATGTGAAGAATATCTGTATGGTAAGTTACTGCAAGATGTGGAGAATATCTGTATGGTAAGTTACTGCAAGATGTGGAGAATATCTGTATGGTAAGTTACTGCAAGATGTGAAGAATATCTGTATGGTAAGTTACTGCAAGATGTGAAGAATATCTGTATGGTAAGTTACTGCAAGATGTGGAGAATATCTGTATGGTAAGTTACTGCAAGATGTGGAGAATATCTGTATGGTAAGTTACTGCAAGATGTGGAGAATATCTGTATGGTAAGTTACTGCAAGATGAGTGAACATACACGTTTCCATTAATGAGTGGTGTGCTTTCATTGCTTGGAACAGGCACATCTGATGTATGGATGATGTCAGACTCTGGTGAGATCTGTGATTCCATTTCATCTAACTGTGTCCTGCAAGTACATCAACATACTATTGATATTAGCGTGTCATGTACTACACATGTACACATGGCCACCACATGAACACAAGGCCACCACATGTACACATGGCCACCACATGGACACATGCACACATGAACACAGGGACACATGGACATATTGACACATGGATAAATGGACATATGTACACATGGGCACAGGGACACATGGATACATGGACACCACATGGACACGTGACCAAATGAACACATGGACACCACATAAACACGTGACAAAATGAACACATGGACATATTGAAACATAACAAAATGGACACATGGACAATTAATGCTGATAATATTTTAGTGTAATATTTGATTTGACTGAGTGTGTTAAAATACGTCTCTGATATAAGACAAGTATCTATTCTACAGACAATCTATGATTTAAGAACAATCTCTGAACTACAATCTCTGAACTACAATCTCTGAACTACAGTCTCTGAGCTACAGTCTCTGAACTACAGTCTCTGAGCTACAGTCACTGAACTAGAACAAGCTTAAGATCTATGGTCACTTTGTGATCAAATCGATATGAGATACATTCTCTGTTTGACAAGTTGTCTTTAATGGAACAGAAAATCTGATATCTTCTAACATGTTGTATTCACTAATAAAGTTTGTTGAAGCTTCTACAGAGAAGTTGTCCAGGAAAGTTTCAATCCAATATTAGCATGTTAGAGAAGAGACAAGTCATCAATATTAGCATGTTAGAGAAGAGACTAGTCATCAATATTAGCATGTTAGAAAAGAGACAAGTCTCTATGATGGACAAGTCAATCAGTATTAGCATGTTAGAGAAGAGACAAGTCATCAATATTAGCATGTTAGAGAAGAGACAAGTAATCAGTATTAGCATGTTAGAGAAGAGACAAGTAATCAGTATTAGCATGTTAGAAAGAGAAAGTATCATATTACTGTTAAGAAGAGACAAGTCACATATTAGCATGTTAGAGAAGAGACAAGTCATCAATATTAACGTGTTAGAGAAGAGACAAGTCATCAATATTAACGTGTTAGAGAAGAGATAAAAAGCCATCAATATTAGCATGTTAGAGAAGAGACTAGTCATCAATATTTTAGGGCATATGTTAGAGAAGAGACAAGCCATCAATATTAGCGTGTTAGAGAAGAGACAAGTCATCAAACATAACAGTGACTGACAACAAACAACACACTCGCAATAACAATAACTGTCACAATGATAAGAAACGTTGTTGATAAGATAAGAGATCAAGAAGATAAATGATAATAATGAATATAAGGCAAGATATGAAAAACAATAATGACGATCTGAAATGAATTTGTTTTTAAAAGAAAGATGAGGATAATTATTTGTAAGAAATGACAAGAGGTGAACCAGAAAGATTTAGATAATATAAATGTGATAAGAATCTAGAAGACGTGAAGAACAAATATGTCGACTTACGGTTGTGGTGTTATAGTTTGAAGTCTGGGTGTCCACGCTCTATTAGGGTTAATGTGTAGGTGGTTAACATCACTTGTAGACAGCGAGGAGTGACGTCTGAACTCACCAGGAACACACGTCGTCGTGTTAGTTGTCATATTAAAATCTTCAAGCTCTTGGTTTTTACCATCCAGATGTTCATCTTGCTTCTAGCAGACATTCACAAGAATTAGTCTTACCATCATCCTGCTTCTAGCAGACATTCACAAGAATTAGTCTTACCATCCAGATGTTCATCTTGCTTCTAGCAGACATTCACAAGACAAGAATTATTTCGTTATTCAGTTTTTCTGATTATCTTTACACTTAAATGTCCACCACACATTGTTGGAAATGTTACAACTACATCACTATGTTACAACTACATCACTATGTTATAAATACATCACTATGTTATAACTACATCACTATGTTATAAATACATCACTATGTTATAAATACATCACTATGTTATAACTACATCACTATGTTATAAATACATCAGTATATATATATGGAACTGCAGTAAATACATCATTCTATATATGGAACTGCAGTAAATAATAAATTCAGTTTTTCTGATTATCTTTACACTTAAATGTCCACCACACATTGTTGGAAATGTTACAACTACATCACTATGTTATAAATACATCGCTATGTTACAACTACATCACTATGTTATAAATACATCACTATGTTACAACTACATCACTATGTTATAAATACATCACTATGTTACAACTACATCACTATGTTATAAATAAATCACTATATTATAACTACATCACTATGTTATAAATAGATCACTATGTTATAAATACATCACTATGTTATAAATAGATCACTATGTTATAAATACATCACTATGTTATAACTACATCACTATGTTATAAATACATCACTATGCTATAAATACATCACTATGTTAAAACTACATCACTATGTTATAAATACATGAATTCTAAAATGTTTTAAGATATTATGAATACCTAACCTTTACGTGTAACCATTTTTCTGTAAAAATCATAAAATTTGAGTTTAGGTAACTCGAACATTCAATTTGGAATAAGAAACTATCTTTAGTTTAGAAAATCACATAATGTTTTATATTTGTTTAATAATTTTGATTGAGTTGTAAATAAAGTAGAGTTGATCATTGAGATTTATAAATAAAAGAACGTGGGTTCTACAAATTTATGTTTACATGTTACATCTACTTTAGAACAACATTTTCTTTCATACATCATGTTTGCTTTTTTAAACTGTCGTTATCACTAGAGTCTGACTGATGGACTCTAGATCTCCAGCCAGTTCTCGCGTCTCCTCGTTCCTTGTATGTTCAAGATCTCTTTCCCATCCTGTTGCTACTGTCGTCTTGGACCCCCGTCATGTCTTCCATGAATCATATCTTCCCATTGTCTTCTATTTCTCAACCATTATAACGTTTAATATTCTCCAAGTCTTTCAGTTACCGAGATATGATATCATTGTTCATAAATCAATCTTTCTTCATGGTCATGTCTTTTGTGATAGATAGATATATTTCTTCCTATAGGTTCCAGCACATGGGAAGGACTAGCTGATGACAGAGTTGTGTGGAAAGCCAACTTACGAAAGGGCGTAGAATCTTTTGAGAAGAGACTTATGTATGAACTGAACGACAAGAGAGAAAAGTGAAAACTCAGAAGTTGTCATAGTAAAACACTTGCCAATTGACCGTCTGTAAAGACAAAAAGGCCATATAAAAGGCCATATATTTCTTCTCTTCTCTGTACAGTCTTCTTCTTTATTCTTCCCCTTTCAACTCCCAGCGGAGCACATGTCTTCAACAAACTTTCAACTCCCAGCGGAGCACAGGTCTTCAACAAACTTTCTCTAGCTTTACCTAGCTCCTGCAATAACTTCCAATTCGTGTCATGTTTTACCTTTCCTTTACATATCACTCTCTAGCTCTCTTCTCCAAGTATGTCTATTCCTTCCTTATTCTTTTTCTCTGTGTGTTCCAAGATAGTGTCTGTCTTGCAATGCTTCAGGTCGGTCTTCTCAATGTATATGCTATCGATGGCCATCGTCTCTTCCTTATCTCTGTCTCCACTATTATCTGCTTAGTTCTTTCTTTGAGTTTCTCGTTCGTAACAGTGCGGTTTTTTTTTTTTATATGTAGCCCACTATTTCAGAAAAGTATACTTTTTTCTTAAATACATATTTTATTGTCCATGATTCACATTCACATATTTTATTGTCCATGATTCACATTCATATGTTGCCCCAAAAAATGAATGTCCTCAGAAGTTTTTTCTTTCGATTCATTACTTGTGTTATTCCGTAAGCTATTCATACTCATTATATTTTAAATTGTCATTAGTCTCCTTCTGATTTCTTCTCTACAGTCTACATTGTTGTTGTTTAATTAATGAGCTAAAACATTCTCAAATTGTTTATAGTTTCAATGTCTACATTGTTAATGATAATTGTGGGTGAAAATGTTTTTTGAACTTTTATTTTTCTAAAACAAAACCCCATTATCTTCAGTTTATCAAATACAAAACATCTTGAAACACAATGTATACCAGCAAGAGGTGGACAATGATTCAAGATATAGGAAGTAAGTTTAGTGCATTTGAAAACAGATGTCCTCGAGAAAGAATGAACACACGGTTGGACGAATTCAGGAGAAGTGATGAAATCAGAGAAACGCTTGGTTAACTACTAGCTACAACTGCTATAAGTAAGAGAAGATAGAGATATGTTGGACATACTATGACCAAAAATTATCAAAGAATCACAAAGCACTAAATGAGAGAGTGTTGGGGGATGGTAGTTCCAGAAATAACAAAGTCCTATAACAACCCAGAAATAAACTTTACTGAGACAGCTGATAAATATCACATTTTATTTCATAAAAGAGATTCAAAGAGTTGTACATGATAGAGGGGTATGGAAAAATTGCTCGTAGGCCCTGTGTAACGTCTAACGGTACAAGAGAAATACAATAATATATAATATCATCTGATAAAATGATATATTCTTTATTTTCTTGTTAATTCATATTTTTCTCCTAGTTTCTCACATCTGATTTTGGTAAGACTAAACGAAAGAAAACCAACATACCATGACGACATCGACTTCCAGAACAACAACTGTCAGTTAACTCCACTTAGAATATTCTTGTCGGATACACCAGAATTGTTGTAGATACTACCAGGTATAATATTCTTGTCGGATCACCAAATTGTTGTAGATACTACCAGGTATAATATTCTTGTCGGATACACCAGAATTGTTGTAGATACGACCAGGTATAATATTCTTGTCGGATACACCAGAATTGTTGTAGATACGACCAGGTAGAACTTCTTGATCATATCATTATTACCAATGTATCTTCCAGAAATATTCAAAATCAACTTAATTGCGTAGCTATCAATTTTTCTATCAACACAGATTGTTCATCTTACATAAAGTCATCTGCCCAGTTAGAAACAATTTTCTAAAATTAGATAAACACATTTAATCATTATTGAACTAGTTCGATGTATCCTGTGATCAGTTCTCGTCACGTTTGTGTGTTCGCATGTGTGTGATGGTGTGTGTGTGCGTGTATATAATACACGCCACCTTTATATAATAGTGTATCACTAATGACCAAGCGACTCTCACAGGTTACAATTACGAGTCAATCAGTCAGTCAGTCAGTTCGTTAGTTAGTGTGTATGACTTCTAGTGCGGTTATCTCACAGTTTCGTATCAGACAATGTATATCAAACAGATTATGATAAATGTTTCAAGACAATCAGCGGTTATCTCATCACATTACTTCACATTTCCAATCAATCGATTGTCATTATGTGTCCGTTCTATTTTCTTTTTAATTGACAGATTTCAATGACGTCATTTCAGCTAGCTTACGCATGTAATAATTGTTCTGTCTACACAGTCGTTGCTTACCTGGAAATATACTACTATTTACCTGTCTACACAGTCGTTGCTTACCTGGAAATATACTACTATTTACCTGAGAATATACTACAACCTACATCAGACGATACTACTACCTGTTTAGTTTCATTCTCTGGATTGAGATGCTTGCATACTACATATAATATGTGTCTGCTTCATCCTTCAATTCAAGAGTATTCTTAATGTTCCCATGTTCACTGTACCCAAATGATGTTGTTCTACGCATGTTTTCACCCTAAACTGCAGACAGAGCGTCGATGTAACCTTTAGTTCCAACAGGCAATTTAATATCTCTTATATTTCAACATATGTAACACAGAAGACATGTATGATGTCTGACCCCACTTATAATTGTTGTTGTTCCAACTCATTTATCTGGAGTTTATCCCCTCTCCCTCCCTCTCCCCAACTCCAGCATGTCCAAGCTTGTGAAACTGATCCAGTTCTTTGAGGCAGCAAGACTACTGAAAGCTGATTACTCGTTCAATCTAAATCCTGGATTTATTGATTCTCTTAAATATACTCATCGAGTCTGTTACTATCATTGCACACATCACTTGTTGTTCTGCCAAACATGAAATCGTACTACAGATAGCAAATATTCTCATTGCCATGAATGTAATGGTTAAACTGAAAGCAGCTATTTCCTTTATACAGACCTTCGATTCACCTGCTTGTACTGTCCTTCCATTGACCTGCTTGTACTCTCCTTCGATTCACCTGCTTGTGCTGTCCTTCGATTCACCTGCTTGTACTGCTCTTTCATCAGCACGAAGAGCATAACGTTAATTCATATCGTACAGTGTGAATCAGCGAACCATCCGTCTCCATCAATAGTGTTAATCAACTCTTGTCTTTCTTCATATTTCTTGACCATCTCTAACTGTCGACTTTATTATTGTTTCACATCTCTAAATATTTCCCTTAATATTGTATTATCATCATCAGGTGCCGTGCCGGCTGGCGTAGGCGTTCATGAATCTCCACAAATCTCTGTCTCTGGTGTTTGCCATCAACTAAGATGTTGACGCTCTACCGTATCAAGAAGTCAGGCTATCCAAGATTTTCTCTCTCTGTCTTCCTCTGTCTCGTCTCCCCTCAATTTACCAGTTGTTACAATGTGTACTAAACCTTCCTTTCTCATCACATGCCTGAAAGATGAAGACTGCCTCTTTCTTATATTGATGATAAGCTTTCTCTGTGTCTTGACTTCATTCAACACCTCAAATTTAGTCATTTTAGCAGTCTTTGGGATTCTCATCATTCTTCTGTAAGACTACATTTCTGTTGCCCTCCGAGATTTTTTCGATATGTTTGTTTATTGTCCATGACTCGCATCTGTATGTCAGTATTGGCTCTATGTAGCACTGTATAACTCTCATCTGTATGTCAGTATTGGTTCTATGTAGCACTAAATAACTCGCATCCGTATGCCAGTATTGGTTCTATGTAGCACTGTATAACTCTCATCTGTATGTCAGTATTGGTTCTATGTAGCACTGAATAACTCTCATCTGTATGTCAGTATTGGTTCTATGTAGCACTGTATTACTCTTGGAAGAGAATGTAGAGATTGGGGCAACATGAAGGCTGATCTCGCAGTTAAGCAGCTGATAGAAGATAATGCAAGGGATGATGATGTTGTTGTATATACCGATGGGTCGGTTCAACGTGATGAGAAATCCGGCTGGGTTTCTTGGCTAATGCGCATGGTAGGGTTGTTGCAGAGCGAAGTGGGGCATACAGGACAACTACTTCTAGTATGAGGATGGAGGTTGAGGCCGTTACTGCTGCCCTCCATTGGATTTCTGGGACTTCATTTACTGGGGCAGTTGTTGTATCTGACTCTCAGTCGATGCTTCACAAGATCCAGAAGGGCAGGTTTCGGTATGATTGGATGTCGTCTATAGAAGTTTCTAACCTCCAGCGGCTTACGTGGATATACTGTCCTGGGCATGCGGGTGTTTACGGTAATGAGAGAGCGGACAGGCTTGCATCAACAGCATCGATTGTTGGGGAGTTGAAGATGGATAAGGGGGATATTCTTCGTTCTCTTCGAGACTCTCTGTTGGATGAGGACACTAAAATCGATGTTGAATCGATCAAGCGATTTAAGCAGTTTGGAATTACCCGTTGTTCAAGTCGAACTGGATGCCTGAGAGGCAGAGTGAGAGGTGTGTTTAATCAGCGAGCCACAGGAACCATCAGTATGCATACTCTTCGATATCTGTTGGGGAGACTGAGCACCTATGGTTCTGCCCGGAGTGCAATGACGTCAGTTTAGTAACCAATAACCAAACCAAAACCAAGCACTGTATAACTCTCATCCGTATGTCAGTATTGGTTCTATGTAGCACTGTATAACTTCATTCTGATAGCAATTGACAATGACTTGTTGCATATAATGCTTCATATTTTCTGGAACGTTGCTTTCGTCTGTCATATTCTGCTCTTTATTTTTGTATGAAAAATGAAAATCCTGGCATATCCTTTACAGGACGTAACCATCAACCACAGTAAACGAATCGTTGATTTTATAGGCACCACTTATACGTTCAGTAGTTTGCAATTGCTTTCTGAATGGTGAGGTCTGTTTTTACCTTTTGTAAAAATCCCACGGAAACTAATTTCCTTCCAAACTTACCCACCGTGGGGTTTGAACCAGGTACTTTGGGTTTGTGATCGGGCTCACTACCGCTTGAGCTACAGATTGTATACCATTTCTAAATGTTTCCCTTAATATTGTTTACCAACTCTATCTGCGTTTATCCATATTGTTTACCAACTCTATCTGTGTTTATCCATATTGTTTATCAACTCTAACCGTCACACTCTCCATATTGTTTACCAACTCCATCTGTGTTTATCCATATTGTTTATCAACTCTAACCGTTACACTCTCCATATTGTTTACCAACTCTAACAGTCACTTCAAGATTGTTTACCAACTCTAACCGTCACTCTCCAAGATTGTTTACCAACTCTAACGTCACTCTCCAAGATTGTTTACCAACTCTAACGTCACTCTCCATATTGTTTACCGACTCTAACAGTCACTTCTCCATATTGTTTACCAACTCTAACCGTCACACTCTCCATATTGTTTACCAACTCTAACGCCACTCTCCAAGATTGTTTACCAACTCTAACGCCACTCTCCATATTGTTTACCAACTCTAACGCCACTCTCCATATTGTTTACCAACTCTAACCGTCACTTCTCCAAGATTGTTTACCAACTCTATCTGCGTTTCTCCATATTGTTTACCAACGCTAATTGTGTAACAAATGATGAATATACTTTGTTCAGACAGTTCAAATCTACTTATATTTATCAGTTTCCATATTGAGCTTGTGATATCTGCATGAAATGTTGATAACAATAGATCGTGATACACGTATGACAAGTCATGGGTATCAGTCATATGATAGAAACACATTATCAGGGACGGTTGCTCAGGTGAAATGTGTGTTCGTTGTAAGAGAACGTATGTCTCGCGCTAGCGTTGTCTCGCGCTAGCGTTGTCTCGCGCTAGAGTTGTCTCGCGCTAGAGTTGTCTCGCGCTAGAGTTGTCTCGCGCTAGAGTTGTCTCGCGCTAGAGTTGTCTCGCGCTAGAGTTGTCTCGCGCTAGAGTTGTCTCGCGCTAGAGTTGTCGCTGGAGACAGGATGAGTGATGTTATAGTTTCTAATATTGCAGTTAGATTCTCTCTCTCGTAACAAGATAGTTGTCCACAGTTGTAGATGTCTTATTAATAAGATAGTTGTCCACAGTTGTAGATGTCTTATTAATAAGATAGTTGTCCACAGTTGTAGATGTCTTATTAATAAGATAGTTGTCCACAGTTGTAGATGTCTTATTAATAAGATAGTTGTCCACAGTTGTAGATGTCTTATTGATAAGATAGTTGTCCACAGTTGTAGATGTCTTATTAATAAGATAGTTGTCCACAGTTGTAGATGTCTTATTAATAAGATAGTTGTCCACAGTTGTAGATGTCTTATTAATAAGATAGTTGTCCACAGTTGTAGATGTCTTATTAATAAGATAGTTGTCCACAGTTGTAGATGTCTTATTGATTGATTGATTGATTAATTGATTGATTGATTGACATGACTATCATCATTGCATTTCGTGAAACAACCGTGTGCTGTCTATCTCTTTCATACAAAAGAAGATCTCAGCTTCAGTGCACAAACTGCGAAGTACCTGCGAAGGTAAACATTGTAATTTGAAGATGGGAAAATGTTACTGTAAAAAGTTTTGTTTATGAATATTGACAGCGGAAGGGGAGGGTGGCAGCTGTTTATCTGCATACTCTTATCGGTTTTCAAATGTCAATGGTTCTTTAATGCGCTCAACTTGGACACAGGTTTTATCGTCTCACTGATAGGACTAGATACTTGAACTCACCTACATTGAGATCAGGAACCTCTGGAAAATAAATATTTGATCTCTTCCCCCCCACCCCGGGAACGAACCGAGAACCTATAGAGCGAGATGCGAGCAGCATATCTCTCCACCACACAGACTTTAGATATATTGTTTGTCTGCCAGTCGGTGTGTACTTCGATGGTACTGCTGCTGTCTGCCAGTCGGTCGTGTACTTGTGATGGTACTGCTGCTGTCTGCCAGTCGGTCGTGTACTTGTGATGGTACTGCTTCTGTCTGCCAGTCGGTCGTATACTTGTGATGGTACTGCTTCTGTCTGCCAGTCGGTCGTATACTTGTGATGGTACTGCTGCTGTCTGCTAGTCGGTCGTGTACTTGTGATGGTACTGCTGCTGTCTGCCAGTCGGTCGTGTACTTGTGATGGTACTGCTCCTGTCTGCCAGTCGGTTGTGTACTTGTGATGGTACTGCTTCTGTCTGCTAGTCGGTTGTGTACTTGTGATGGTACTGCTGCTGTCTGCTAGTCGGTTGTGTACTTGTGATGGTACTGCTGCTGTCTGCCAACTATTTCATTGCTCGCAGTCGCCTGTGTGGTGCCGGGGCCGGCAAGGGAAGCAAAGAATAGTACCACTGTGACCTACAAGGCATTTCTAAGAGTCGCATGATGTATAATCTAGGAAGCTACCCTAGTAAATAAAAATCATCTCATAAATCGTATGTGCTGTCCTACTTGTAGATGCATAACTGGCACAACGAACAATTGTTCTTAGGCTCAGATGACATACAAATCACACAGAGTGGTTAACAAGTGGTCGATATAGAGCGTTGGAAGAAGAAGAAGAAGATTGGTGGTCATATTTCTGACTAAAGTATGTAACAGACTCACAGAAATAAACATTTAGACATCACATACACACACACTCATACACACATATAAACACAGTCAAGCATACACATCAATACAAGCGCAAACACTCGTCCATATGTGAACAGAAAAAACCCACATACAAACACATACACACACGAGTAAGTACACTCACACACATACACTCACATTAAAACTCACACAGATTAACACAATATTTGTATGTCACATGAGACATAAAATGGTCTCCCCACATAAAATACTAAAGGTAGTTCAAACATAGTCTCCCCACATAAAATACTAAAGATAGTTCAAACATGGTCTCCCCACATAAAATACTAAAGATAGTTCAAACATAGTCTCCCCACATAAAGTACTAAAGATAGTTCAAACATAGTCTCCCCACATAAAGTACTAAAGATAGTTCAAACATAGTCTCCCCACATAAAGTACTAAAGATAGTTCAAACATAGTCTCCCCACATAAAGTACTAAAGATAGTTCAAACATGGTCTCCCCACATAAAATACTAAAGATAGTTCAAACATAGTCTCCCCACATAAAATACTAAAGATAGTTCAAACATAGTCTCCCCACATAAAGTACTAAAGATAGTTCAAACATAGTCTCCCCACACAAAGTACTAAAGATAGTTCAAACATAGTCTCCCCACATAAAGTACTAAAGATAGTTCAAACATAGTCTCCCCACACAAAGTACTAAAGATAGTTCAAACATAGTCTCCCCACATAAAGTACTAAAGATAGTTCAAACATAGTCTCCCCACATAAAGTACTAAAGATAGTTCAAACATAGTCTCCCCACATAAAGTACTAAAGATAGTTCAAACATAGTCTCCCCACATAAAATACTAAAGATAGTTCAAATATATTGCGATGTATATTATATCTTGCATAACAACTATCATTTTAGTACTAAAGCTTCAAGTCTTAGTCGTTATAAATACCTCACCATTTTCTCTAGTGCTGCCATGTCCTAGGTCCCCTCACCTCTTTTATTGTGCCATGTCCTAGGCCCTCTCGTCTCTATTGATGTGCCATGTCCTATGCCCTCTCGTCTCTATTGATGTGCCATGTCCTAGGCCCTCTCGTCTCTATTGACGTGCCATGTCGTAGACCTGCTCACTCCCTCTGTTGCTGTCATCTGCTACTTGATGTATTTAAGCAACTAGAACGATGTATTAAACACATCACGATACACTACATATCTTTCTTACACAGTTTCGAAATGAAAGTCTCTAGTTTGTCAACCAAATATTGTATAATTTATAAATATGCTTCGTACATCCGCCCACTTTTGATCTCTGTGATTTCCAGACTGAACTTATGTTGCTGTTCTTGACAGGTAATGAATTCTATGTAGTTGTCAAAGTGAGATGACAGTTAGTTTCTACAGGTAATCAATTCTATGTAATTGTCAAAGTCATATGACAGTTTGTTTCTACAGGTAATGAATTCTATGTAGTTGTCAAAGGGAGATAACAGTTTGTTTTTACAGGTAATCAAATGCTATGTAGTTGTCAAAGGGAGATAACAGTTTGTTTCTACAAGGAGTAGTAAACATGTGCTGTTATCCGACTTTGTCAGATTTTAAACTAATAGGTCGTGGTCTATTTTAAGAGTTTAAAGACATATAGACAGCAGGATCGTGTTGACACACGCCACTAGCAGACATAATTGAAATTGAGAATCTTATATTGCAGCCTTGGATCCTTCCGTATTCAGGGCAAAGTAGCTAGACGACATTCGTACTTGGTGAACTTCCCTGACGACATTAGCCCTTAGATTAGCCCTTAGATTAGCCCTTAGATTAGCCCTTAGATTAGCCCTTAGATTAGCCCTTAGCTTAGCCCTTAGATTAGCCCTTAGATTAGCCATTAGATTAGCCATTAGATTAGCCCTTAGATTAGTAGAATATAGAAATATGGTATCAAGTTTACTCTGACATTCTCAGAGATGTTCATCTAGTAGTAGTTGTAGTAGTTGTAGTAGTAGTTGTAGTTGTAGCAGTTGTAGTAGTAGTTGTAGTTGTAGTAGTAGTAGTTGTAGTAGTAGTAGTTGTAGTAGCAGTAGTAGTTGTAGCAGTAGTTGTAGTTGCAGTTGTGCAGTAGTTGTAGTGCAGAGAGTATGCTCAGTTGTAGTAGTTGTAGTAGTGTAGCAGTAGTGTAATAGTAGTTGTAGCTGAGTAGTGTAGTAGTAGTGTAGCTGTAGTAGTAGTAGTAGAGTAGTAATAGCTGCAGTAGCTGAGCAGTTGCAGTAGCTGTAGTAGTAGCAGTTGTTGTGTGCAGTAGAGAACAGCTGTAGAGTAGAGCTGCAGTAGCAGTAGCAGCAGCTGTTGTCTGAGACAGAGTAACAGCTGCAGTAGAGTAGCTGAGAGTAGCATGCTGAGTGGGAGTTGTAGCAGTAGAGTAGTAGCAGCAGTAGTGAGCTAGTAGTAGAGCAGTAGCAGATTGTGTGGTCAGTTGAGAGTAGCAGTAGTAATTGCAGTTGAGAGCAGCTAGTAGCAGTAGTGTTGTAGTAGTTGTAGTAGCAGTAGAGCAGTAGCTAGCTTAGAGCAGCTGTAGCTGTAGCGAGTAGCTGCAGTAGCAGTAGTAGTGCAGTCAGTTGTCAGCAGTTGTAGCAGTAGCTGTAATAGCAGTTGCAGTTGTAGTAGTGAGCAGTAGCGTTGTAGCTGAGTAGTAGCTGTAGCAGTAGCAGTAGCAGAGCAGTAGCAGCTGTAGAGCAGTGCAGTTGTAGTAGCTTGTAGCAGTTGTAGTAGTAGTAGTGTGTTGTAGCAGTAGAAGTTGTAGTAGTAGTAGTTGAGTAGTAGTGTGTAGTAGTGATTGTTGTAGAGTAGTAATAGTTGTAATAGTAGTAGTTGTGAGTAGGTTGTGAGTTGTAGTGTAGTAGTAGTAGTAGTAGTAGTAGTAGAGTAGTTGTAGTAATCATTTTAGTAGTTGTAGTAATATATGGCCACACCCAGTTGATCTAAACACTAAACTTTGGGGAAACCTAACAGACCTGAAGCTGACTGCCCAGTTTGTGGTCCCAATCAGACCTGAAGCTGACTGCCCAGTTTGTGGTCCTAACAGACCTGAAGCTGACTGCCCAGTTTGTGGTCCTAACAGACCTGAAGCTGACTGCCCAGTTTGTGGTCCTAACAGACCTGAAGCTGACTGCCCAGTTTGTGGTCCTAACAGACCTGAAGCTGACTGCCCAGTTTGTGGTCCTAACAGACCTGAAGCTGACTGCCCAGTTTGTGGTCCTAACAGACCTGAAGCTGACTGCCCAGTTTGTGGTCCTAACAGACCTGAAGCTGACTGCCCAGTTTGTGGTCCTAACAGACCTGAAGCTGACTGCCCAGTTTGTGGTCCTAACAGACCTGAAGCTGACTGCCCAGTTTGTGGTCCTAACAGACCTGAAGCTGACTGCCCAGTTTGTGGTCCTAACAGACCTGAAGCTGACTGCCCAGTTTGTGGTCCACAGTAAACTAAACGCATGACCAGAGATCACTGAAGAAGATTTATTCTCTAATTATGTTGAAGCTATTAAAGTGTGTGCCTAACTACTTAAATGTTTTTGTACATTTGGTTTTACTATTATCTACTTGTAAGTATTGAGCTGGACCAGGCTGATATTATAAATTCACTATTGGAGAGAGAGGTGGTGTAAATGAGTCAAATAATAGCGGTGAATCTACAACCTTAAACAGACTGCAAGAATTGCAAGTCAAGTGTGGTGTAGCTAGACAAGAACACTATGCTGGTAGACACAGAGGAATAGTAAACTAACACAGAACCGGTGTAGTTAGTCACCACATACTGAGGGACATATTAAGGAGGAGATCAGAGCACTTATGGACTAATTGGTTTTTGTCGTGCAGTAATAATAATCCAATGACTAAACTAAACGTGTATTGAGCTTCCTTCATTTTTATTTTCCTCTTTTTCTATGACCATAAATTCTTTCTTGTCTAGATTAATATTTCGTTTTTTTCTCCTGATTTCATTATAATCTCACAATTATCTTTGTTCCTTATCTCCTACCACATGGATATCATCCACATGGATATCATCCACACGGATATCATCCACATAAACCAAGTATTCTTGTTGTTTTATCTGTAGCACCATCTTTCTGTACCTTCCTGATTATTGTTCTCTAGGACAACGTTAAAAGGACTGGAACAAAGCATTCACTTGTGTTAAAACCATCCTTATCTGAAATTAGACTGATCTGCTGCCTTTCTTTGTTGACATTAATGTAAGACTAAGATAAGTCAACATTTTTTATATTTTATTGATTTGATTGAAAAGAATAGCAGAAACAATAAAACACATTATTTTACATCTTTTGTTCCGTTTATTAAACAAATGCTATGCAATATGCAAATGTGATATCACTGTTGTGTACACGCACAACACATCGGTTCAACTCAGGATAACCATCATCATCATGTGGCATGATTAAGTCTGCGTTCAAGCTAGATATTAGATAACATTGTATATTATAACGTTGGATAATAGGGGGCTCTCTATGGCGTAGAGGTTATGTGCTTGCCTCTCGCTCTATAGGTGCACGGTTCGTTCCCTCGTGGAGTCATCGGAATATTTTTCCAGACATCCCTGATCTCAATGTAGGTGGGGTCGAGTTTTAGTCCTATCGGAGACTGACCATAAGACTTAGGTTCAGTTTGAGCACGTAAAAAAACACTTGCCAGTTCAAAATCGAGTGAACATGCTGAAAAGCCTAGGCAAAACTAGGATGTTTGATCTATGTGAGATCGACACCTCCAACTTGTTAGTATCTTTATGTTTGATCTATGTTAGATCGACACGTCCAACTTGTTAGTATCTTTATGTTTGATCTATGTTAGATCGACACGTCCAACTTGTTAGTATCTTTATGTTTGATCTATGTTAGATCGACACGTCCAACTTGTTAGTATCTTTATGTTTGATCTATGTTAGATCGACACCTCCAACTTGGTAGTACCTTTATGTTTGATCTATGTTAGATCGACACGTCCAACTTGTTAGTATCTTTATGTTTGATCTATGTGAGATCGACACGTCCAACTTGGTAGTATCTTTATGTTTGATCTATGTGAGATCGACACCTCCAACTTGGTAGTATCTTTATGTTTGATCTATGTTAGATCGACACGTCCAACTTGGTAGTACCTTTATGTTTGATCTATGTGAGATCGACACCTCCAACTTGGTAGTATCTTTATGTTTGATCTATGTTAGATCGACAGATCCAACTTGGTAGTACCTTTATGTTTGATCTATGTTAGATCGACACCTCCAACTTGGTAGTATCTTTATGTTTGATCTATGTTAGATCGACAGATCCAACTTGGTAGTACCTTTATGTTTGATCTATGTGAGATCGACACCTCCAACTTGGTAGTATCTTTATGTTTGATCTATGTTAGATCGACACCTCCAACTTGGTAGTATCTTTATGTTTGATCTATGTTAGATCGACAGATCCAACTTGGTAGTATCTTTATGTTTGATCTATGTTAGATCGACAGATCCAACTTGGTAGTACCTTTATGTTTGATCTATGTTAGATCGACACCTCCAACTTGGTAGTATCTTTATGTTTGATCTATGTTAGATCGACACGTCCAACTTGGTAGTACCTTTATGTTTGATCTATGTGAGATCGACACCTCCAACTTGGTAGTATCTTTATGTTTGATCTATGTTAGATCGACAGATCCAACTTGGTAGTACCTTTATGTTTGATCTATGTTAGATCGACACCTCCAACTTGGTAGTATCTTTATGTTTGATCTATGTTAGATCGACACGTCCAACTTGGTAGTACCTTTATGTTTGATCTATGTGAGATCGACACCTCCAACTTGGTAGTATCTTTATGGAGTAACATTTTCTCTACCGGAACTCACAGTGTCTTATATAATAACATTTTCATACGGAAATGTACACAATCGTTTTTCTGTGCAAGTACAAGCTGTCAAACACACTGTTCTCTAGCTTACGTACAAGCTGTCTGTATTCTATATTGTATACATGTATATTGTCTGATGTCTGTATTCTATACTGTATACATGTATTGTCTGATGTCTGTATTTTATATTGTATACATGTATTGTCTGATGTCTGTATTTTATATTGTATACATGTATTGTCTCATGTCTGTATTCTATATTGTATACATGTATTGTCTGATGTCTGTATTTTATATTGTATTGTCTGATGTCTGTATTTTATATTGTATACATGTATTGTTTCATGTCTGTATTCTATATTATATACAAGACATACTACTTTATCTCAAGTCTGTTATAAGAAAATAGCCAACAAATCTTGTCTAGCAGATATAAACAAATGTTTTATTTGGGAAAAAAAAGCAATAAACATAACATGCACTGAATATGAATATGGTAATAAGTAATGGATAAGCTCATATGGATATGGATAAGAAAAATTAGACACAAATTAGTGGATGTCATTTTCTTTAGTGGCTCTCTATGTCATGGAGGTCAACTGTCTGTGTCGTGGAGGTCAGCTGTCTGTGTCATGGAGGTCAGCTGTCTGTGTCATGGAGGTCAACTGTCTGTGTCATGGAGGTCAGCTGTCTGTGTCATGGAGGTCAACTGTCTGTGTCATGGAGGTCAACTGCCTGTGTCATGGAGGTCAGCTGTCTGTGTCATGGAGGTCAACTGTCTGTGTCATGGAGGTCAGCTGTCTGTGTCATGGAGGTCAACTGTCTGTGTCATGGAGGTCAACTGTCTGTGTCATGGAGGTCAACTGCCTGTGTCATGGAGGTCAACTGCCTGTGTCATGGAGGTCAACTACTGGCATCTAGCTACAAAGGAACTTGGTTTGTTCCCCATGTGAAGCAATTATGATATGTTTCAGTGAACCTTGATCTCAATGTAGGAGAGATATAGTGCCTAGTCCTATCTGAGATGGACAATGAAACCTAAGTCTTGTGTTCATCAAGTTAAGCATGTAACATAACCCCTTGGCAGTTGAAAATCAATAAGGGTATACTGCAATAACTGCTTCTCTGGCAAAATTCAGCAAAAATACTCAAATAAAAATTTCTACAAAAACGTTCACCATCTTCAAAATTACATCGGGGACACTTGTCGATGCAACAGAGCTCATGCACTGCCTCAGAGCTTGTCGAAGCAACAGAGCTCATGCACTGCCTCAGAGCTTGTCGGTGCAACAGAGCTCATGCACTGCCTCAGAGCTTGTCGATGCAACAGAGCTCATGCACTGCCGCAGAGCTTGTCGATGCAACAGAGCTTATGCACTGCCGCAGAGCTTGTCGATGCAACAGAGCTCATGCACTGCCTCAGAGCTTGTCGGAGCAACAGAGCTCATGCACTGCCTCAGAGCTTGTCGATGCAACAGAGCTCATGCACTGCCTCAGAGCTTGTCGATGCAACAGAGCTCATGCACTGCCGCAGAGCTTGTCGATGCAACAGAGCTTATGCACTGCCGCAGAGCTTGTCGATGCAACAGAGCTCATGCACTGCCTCAGAGCTTGTCGGAGCAACAGAGCTCATGCACTGCCTCAGAGCTTGTCGATGCAACAGAGCTCATGCACTGCCTCAGAGCTTTTCCTGTATAAGAAGATGATCATAGCACATATAGTTATTCCCTAAAATGCAATGATGAATGGTCCTATCAGTTAAAAAAATAAAATTGTGTTCAGAAAACGTTCATGCTATCAGCACCCAGCATCTACTGAACATTTATCACCCAGTGGTAACATACATTATGTGATGGCAATACAACAACAGATAACATACATTTTATGTGATGGCAATACAACAACAGCAGATAACAACAAGAAAGTCAAATAACAATATTATAAATGAAATGATTTTTATTAAAAATAATAAACGTGGTTTTTCTTTGGTATTAAAAAACTGAATGACAAATACATAAAGTTAGTAATGACATTTTCTTGTCCAGCCTGGCAAGTTCTAGAACATCATACAAGCAACCAGCGTTACATATACAGACTATTGACATGTGTACAGTCACATCTGACATATTCACAGAAAGACATACACAATCAATCTTCAAGTCTCAATCAATCAACATAGTCAAGTATATAGAAATGTAAGATCAGATTGTCACTGATAAGAAACAAAACATGGAGTATAGTGTCCCATTTGTTTAGCTATAACAAGACTGACACATCCAGCAGCATTGACTCATAAATAACATCATGTCCCAGAAGATTAAATATTTTGCTCACATTAAACACCACAGCAGTTTGGAGAGAAAAGTTATCAAAGGCTTGGTTCCTGGAGTACGAGGCGAGGGACAACCAAGATTAAGGTGGCAGCAGGACATCAAAGAAACCTTGAATATGACGCTAGAAGAGACCGGAGAACTTGCAAGAGACAGAGAGCTTCTCAGGCAGGCTGTGATGAATGTGAAGTTCTGCAAGGGACATGCTACTTGATCCCCAATATTGTGTCATATTAAACAACTTATGATCAATGTTTCACTTGACACAGACTTCTTTTCTGTCTAGATACTAGATGCTTACATGACTAACCAAACACTAGATGCTTACATGACTAACCATAGACTACTAGATGCTTACATGACTAACCAAACACTAGATGCTTACATGACTAACCAAACACTAGATGCTTACATGACTAACCAAACACTGGATGCTTACATGACTAACCAAATACTAGTTGCTTACATGACTAACCAAACACTAGATGCTTACATGACTAACCAAACACTAGATGCTTACATGACTAACCAAACACTAGTTGCTTACATGACTAACCAAACACTAGATGCTTACATGACTAACCAAACACTAGATGCTTACATGACTAACCAAACACTATGTTACATACTAACCATAAAACTGTTGCATACTGCAGCTGCATATTATCTGCATAAAACTGTTGCATACTGCATCTAGTCATATTATCTGCATAAAACTGTTGCATACTGCATCTGCATATTATCTGCATAAAACTGTTGCATACTGCAGCTGCATATTATCTGCATAAATCTGTTGCATACTGCAGCTGCATATTATGTTACAGAAACAAAAGCAAGAAATAAAGAGCATTTCAGATAAACAAAATGTACATCATTGGAGACCATCATTAAAAGACAAAAGTTGGAAGTTGATTGGGAGTGCATGTTGTATGTCAGTAGGGGCATTGGCTAGGACAGCTCTCCAATGAACAGGTGATGGGAAAAGAATTCCTGGATCTCCAAAGAAAATATGGAGAAGAACAATGGAAAGAGAGTTGAAAGATTGTGGCTTGACAAGGGGAAACAATTAATTTAAAAAATGGCAGCATGGCAACAATGGAATTCTGATGTGGAAGAATTTTGTATAAAACGGAACACAGCGAGGATTAGATACTACTGTCATCTGCAATGTATTGCTTGTTCATGTTTTAATATGACACTCAAACATTGCAACAACATCATAACAAACATTGTCAACCATCATCATAACAAACATTGCAACAACATTTCAAAACTAATGTAAACAGCAGCAACCACAAGAAAACTTGGACTAGAACAACAATCAGATCAGGCACTTGCGTCATCATGTGACCTAAAGTAAACATACATAACAAATAGTCAAACACACAAACACACACATAAGCAATAAAAGCAAACATAACATCAACAATCAAACAGACGCACACACACACTTACCAACATATTAGCAAACAAATAACACAAATCAATCATCCTGACATCAGTCAATAACAAAAAAATCATCATATTCTAAAATTATGTTGATTTACACGTTGCTGCCTTCACGAAGTTCAGACATGCGTACAGGCCCTGCGCTTGGCTTGTAGACAGGACTGAAAAATAATTAAGAAAACATCATCAAAAATTTCGATATAACTTAGCAGTTTATTATCTCAACTTTTCTAACTAACAAACCTATCTTGGAAGAATTACAGAAAATGTGTATAACAGAAAGTTTTACTGAGACAAAGAGGATAGTAGGACGTCTACTAGATCAACGTATTCACCACAAGGACTTTATCAAGGTAACAAGATACACAGAATATAAATAATATTTAAAATATCAATTAGAAATGATAAAAACAGATGTCATTAAAAAAAAAAGAAGTGTCATGAAGTAGATGAAATAATAACATAATTTGTGTTGTATCGTGAGAATAGTCATGTACAATGTCAAGTGATAAAAATAATGAAACAAGGTTACAGATAAATCCACCATCAAAGAGTGGAGATGAGGAGCGTCTGGTCAAATGGATTAGAGCGCAGCTCCCATGCAGGAGACTTGTGTTCAATTCACGTTAAGGCCAAAAAGTTTAACAAAAATCCTAACCTGAACAGTTTAATGCGGACTGCACTAGCCATGTGATGACTGCACTAGCCATGTGACGACTGCACTAGCCATGTGACGACTGCACTGGCCATGTGACGACTGCACTGGCCATGTGACGACTGCACTCGCCATGTGACGACTGCACTGGCCATGTGAGACTGCTAGCTAGCCAGTGTGACGACTACACCTGAGTCATGTGGCCTTTAAATTCCTCAGTCTCTTGTCTCCCCTGTCCTACACTGCCCTAACAAAGTGGTACTACAGCAGCAGGAAGTAACAACAGATAAACTAACCATCAAAGGTAGGCAACAACACAGCAGAGGACACACATGAACACGCGAGGACACACTAACAACACAGAGGACACACATCAACGACACAGCAGAGGACACACATGAACAACACAGCAGAGGACACACATCAACAACACAGCAGAGGACACACATCAACAACACAGCAGAGGACACACATCAACAACACAGCAGAGGACACATGACAACAGCGAGACACATCAGCAGCAAAGGGCACACATGAACGACACAGCAGAGGACACACATACGCACATGAGGACATAATACGACAGCAGAGGACACACATGACAGCAACAAAAAGATAGATAGAAAGATTAGGATGATATCTGGATGATATTCAATGACAACATAATGAGCATCTGTGGGGCCCCTTCCTGGAAAATGACTTTTGATAAAACAGGTTTTATATGGATCTGGTATTCTCCATTTCCACCAATGACTAGCAACTACTAGCAACTACTAGGAGTAAACTAGCAACTACTAGGAGTAAACTAGCAACTACTAGGAGTAAACTAGCAACTACTAGGAGTAAACTAGCAACTACTAGGAGTAAACTAGCAACTACTAGGAGTAAACTACCAACTACTAGGAGTAAACTACCAACTACTAGGAGTAAACTACCAACTACTAGGAGTAAACTACAACCTAGCAACTACTAGGAGTAAACTAGCAACTACTAGGAGTAAACTAGCAACTACTAGGAGTAAACTACCAACTACTAGAGCTAAATAGCAACTACTAGAGTAAACTACCAACTACGTAAACTACTGCAACTACTAGGAGTAAACTACCAACTACTAGGCCAACTACTAGGAGTAAACTAGCAACTACTAGAGTACTAGCAACTACTGAGTAACTAGCAACTACTAGGAGTAAACTAGCAACTACTAGGAGTAAACTAGCAACTACTAGGAGTAAACTAGCAACTACTAGGCAACTGACTATAGAGTACTAGCAACTACTAGGAGTAAACTAGCAAGTACTAGGAGTAAACTAGCAACTACTAGGAGTAAACTAGCAACTACTAGGAGTAAACTACAACTACTAGAGTAAACTAGCAACTACTAGGAGTAAACTAGCAACTACTAGGAGTAAACTAGCACACTGGGTATCACTACTGGAGTAAACTAGCAACTACTAGGAGTAAACTACACTATAGCATACTAGGAG
Source organism: Arion vulgaris (assembly GCA_020796225.1). NCBI lineage: Eukaryota > Metazoa > Mollusca > Gastropoda > Stylommatophora > Arionidae > Arion > Arion vulgaris. The sequence continues at coordinate 1,837,537 of CM036766.1, forward strand.
TAAACTACAACTACTAGGAGTAAACTAGCAACTACTAGGAGTAAACTAGCAACTACTAGGAGTAAACTACCAACTACTAGGAGTAAACTACCAACTACTAGGAGTAAACTACCAACTACTAGGAGTAAACTACCAACTACTAGGAGTAAACTAGCCAACTACTAGAAGTAACACTAGCAACTAGTAGGAGACACTAGCAACTACTAGGAGTAAACTACCAACTACTAGAAGTAAACTACCAACTACTAGGAGTAAACTAGCAACTACTAGGAGTAAACTACCAACTACTAGGAGTAAATCTACAATAACTACAACTACTATTAATTATTTGCAAACACCATTCACCCTGCCTCGTGGACAAATTTCCCGACCATCTCGACAAAATTCACAGATATCTAGCAGAAGAGAAAGACCAGAGTAATGCATAAAGAAAATAGCGAAATCTACCAAACAATACGGCTGGTTAACAATCATTGCTTCTTAATTTAGAGTCAAATCTCAAAGCGATTGACTGTTAAGCGACCGAGAAAATAGAACCTACCTTCGTCCTCTCACTTAGATAGCATAGCCTCTCCATGGGTCTCTGCACGTATCCTTCCGGTCTCCTCTCCCCAATGGTGTTGGTGACTCTTTTCCCTTTGAAAATATCAAGAATATGAACTTAACATTACCAGAAATAAATGTAGAAAATAAAAATCTGAAATGTAATGACTTTGCTCAACTAATAAATGACCTTTTCCTTTTACAGACAGTCATTGCAAGTGTTACTGTGACAACTCTGAGTTAGTGTCTTGTCTCTCTCTTGCCTTTCTGCTCATCCTAAGTCTCTTCAAATTGCAACTTTCATATTGGTTTCAACAGAACTTTGGTTTGCTAGTTTCCATTGTGAAGACGATGAAAAGTTCTTGATTGAGGCCTGCATCTATATGAGCAGTAATCTACTGAGCCTATTCCCTCGAAGGGTACAGAACAACATTGGTGGTATGCAGAATTATCCATTCTTCTCATACCCAGCATGTTAGTCTTCATAAGCATGATGATGGAGAGCAAGTTTGACTGCGTGCAGTACTTCAAATTATATCTTGTCATACCACCTATGTTAGATCTATCGGAGACATCGAAGGGGAAGATGTAAACTCTCTTATGTCTAGTAATTCATGTTTCTGCTCATATATTAGAATATTATACGGCTCATATATTTGAATATTCATATGCTAATTTTTTTGTCCATTCGCTTAGATTTGTTTTCATTAGTACCATACGGACGTTGAGTTTAAAGAAAAGGCTGGCGTACTATGGACTCAAGAAGCAATGTTCTAAACCGGTTAGATGTACATTTAAATGAATTGTTGATGGATTATTTCGACATAAAACCAATGTTGGTGACACTATAGTCAAAAACAGTCATGCCTGGCAATTATATGAGTATTGAGCTCATCGTTGACCGAATAGACAGCATCTAGCAAAGAGTCTCCGAAGCTCTGTCATAAGCTATCAAGTACTAAGTTAAAGTGAACAATCAGATCTAGTGCGAGAAAACATCACTCAGATCCCCAAGCATGGTATAAAAGACTCAGAAATGCCAACAAGAGTGGCAAGACACAACTCTGTGACTCAACTCTTAACCCCAAAGCTATCAGATGTGCTGTCATCAAACTATATACTGACTTGATAACCTCAAAGCTATCAGATGTGCTGTCATCAAACTATATACTGACTTGATAACCTCATAGCTATCAGATGTGCTGTCATCAAACTATATACTGACTTGATAACCTCGTAGCTATCAGATGTGCTGTCATCAAACTATATACTGACTTGATAACCTCAAAGCTATCAGATGTGCTGTCATCAAACTATATACTGACTTGATAACCTCATAGCTATCAGATGTGCTGTTATCAAACTGTATACTGACTTGATAACCTCATAGCTATCAGATGTGCTGTCATCAAACTGTATACTGACTTGATAACCTCAAAGCTATCAGATGTGCTGTCATCAAACTATATACTGACTTGATAACCTCGTAGCTATCAGATGTGCTGTCATCAAACTGTATACTGACTTGATAACCTCATAGCTATCAGATGTGCTGTCATCAAACTGTATACTGACTTGATAACCTCAAAGCTATCAGATGTGCTGTCATCAAACTATATACTGACTTGATAACCTCGTAGCTATCAGATGTGCTGTCATCAAACTGTATACTGACTTGATAACCTCAAAGCTATCAGATGTGCTGTCATCAAACTATATACTGACTTGATAAGCTCATAATGCGATAGCTTACATGATGTGCTGTCATCAAACTGCTATATGATTGATAACCTAACTGAAGCATAGTTCAGATGTGCTGTCATCAAACTATATACTGACTTGATAACCTCATAGCTATCAGATGTGCTGTCATCAAACTATATACTGGCTTGATAACCTCATAGCTATCAGATGTGCTGTCATCAAACTGTATACTGACTTGATAACCTCGTAGCTATCAGATGTGCTGTCATCAAACTGTATACTGACTTGATAACCTCGTAGCTATCAGATGTGCTGTCATCAAACTATATACTGACTTGATAACCTCAAAGCTATCAGATGTGCTGTCATCAAACTGTATACTGACTTGATAACCTCATAGCTATCAGATGTGCTGTCATCAAACTGTATACTGACTTGATAACCTCGTAGCTATCAGATGTGCTGTCATCAAACTATATACTGGCTTGATAACCTCAAAGCTATCAGATGTGCTGTCATCAAACTATATACTGACTTGATAACCTCAAAGCTATCAGATGTGCTGTTATCAAACTATATACTGACTTGATAACCTCAAAGCTATCAGATGTGCTGTCATCAAACTATATACTGACTTGATAACCTCAAAGCTATCAGATGTGCTGTCATCAAACTATATACTGACTTGATAACCTCATAGCTATCAGATGTGCTGTCATCAAACTGTATACTGACTTGGTAACCTCATAGCTATCAGATGTGCTGTCATCAAACTATATACTGACTTGATAACCTCATAGCTATCAGATGTGCTGTCATCAAACTGTATACTGACTTGATAACCTCATAGCTATCAGATGTGCTGTCATCAAACTGTATACTGACTTGATAACCTCATAGCTATCAGATGTGCTGTCATCAAACTGTATACTGACTTGATAACCTCATAGCTATCAGATGTGCTGTCATCAAACTATATACTGGCTTGATAACCTCAAAGCTATCAGATGTGCTGTCATCAAACTGTATACTGACTTGATAACCTCGTAGCTATCAGATGTGCTGTCATCAAACTATATACTGACTTGATAACCTCATAGCTATCAGATGTGCTGTCATCAAACTGTATACTGACTTGACTAACGTAAATAATATTGTTGTCTTATTCTTCTTTTATCTAAGCCTGTTTTCACATAGTGTCAGGATAAGAAGAGATTTCTAGAACTGACTTTTCCATAGTGTCAGGATAAGAAGAGATTTCTAGAACTGACTTTTCCATAGTGTCAGGATAAGAAGATATTTCTAGAACTGACTTTTCCATAGTGTCAGGATAAGAAGAGATTTCTAGAACTGACTTTTCCATAGTGTCAGGATAAGAAGAGATTTCTAGAACTGACTTTTCCATAGTGTCAGGATAAGAAGAGATTTCTAGAACTGACTTTTCCATAGTGTCAGGATAAGTAGAGATTTCTAGAACTGGCTTTGTGTGCTTCTAAAAGTGTTTTTCATTGCCTCTGTTATCTCTGAAGTCACAGTATTGAAAATAATTGCTTAACTTTAGTAAAAAAAATATTTTCTAAATTTGTACATTTGTTCATAAATATTGTGAACTTTCTTTTATTTTACATAAGTTCTGTGAATTGTTGTTTTTAACCAAATTTGTAAACGTTGGTGTTATTGTATGACATAAGTGTGCAGTTATCTTTAACTGAATGATGAGAGTGTACATGATGAGTGTACATTGATGAGTGTCATTGATGAGTGTACATTGATGAGTGTACATTGATGATGAAGTGGTCATTTAACTGAATGATGAGGTGTACATTGATGATGAAGTGATCATTTAACTGAATGATGAGTGTACTTGTTGAGGTGTACATTGATGAGGTGTACATTGATGATGAAGTGATCATTTAACTGAACGATGAGGTGTACATTGTTGAGGTGTACATTGATGAGGTGTACATTGATGATGAAGTGATCAAACTGAATGATGAGGTGTACATTGATGATGAAGTGATCAATTAACTGAATGATGAGGTGTACATTGATGAGGTGTACATTGATGATGAAGTGATAATTTAATGGCACATATCAGACTACCACAACCATATTGGAAGTTTGATGAAATATTTCGTAACTTGAGAATGACTGTCACATTTGAAGTTTGTGTTAAATATTGCAGTAATTGAGAATGACTGTCACATATTGGAAGTTTGTGTTAAATATTGTCAGTAACTTGAGAATGACTGTCACATATTGGGAAGTTTGTGTTAAATATTGTCAGTAACTTGAGAATGAATGTCACATATTGGAGTTGTGTGTTAAATATTGTCAGTAACTTGAGAATGACTGTCACATATTGGAAGTTTGTGTTAAATATTGTCAGTAACTTGAGAATGACTGTCACATATTGGGAGTTGTGTGTTAAATATTGTCAGTAACTTGAGAATGACTGTCACATATTGGAAGTTTGTGTTAAATATTGTCAGTAACTTGAGAATGACTGTCACATATTGGAAGTTTGTGTTAAATATTGTCAGTAACTTGAGAATGAATGTCACATATTGGAAGTTTGTGTTAAATATTGTCAGTAACTTGAGAATGACTGTCACATATTGGAAGTTTGTGTTAAATATTGTCAGTAACTTGAGAATGAATGTCACATATTGGAAGTTTGTGTTAAATATTGTCAGTAACTTGAGAATGAATGTCACATATTGGAAGTTTGTGTTAAATATTGTCAGTAACTTGAGAATGAATGTCACATATTGGAAGTTTGTGTTAAATATTGTCAGTAACTTGAGAATGAATGTCACATATTGGAAGTTTCTGTTAAATATTGTCAGTAACTTGAGAATGACTGTCACATATTGGAAGTTTGTGTTAAATATTGTCAGTAACTTGAGAATGACTTGACGATATTGGAAGTTGATGTATAAATATTGTCAAGTAACATTGAGAATGAATGTCACATATTGGAAGTTTGTGTTAAATATTGTCAGTAACTTGAGAATGAATGTCACATATTGGAAGTTTGTGTTAAATATTGTCAGTAACTTGAGAATGACTGTCACATATTGGAAGTTTGTGTTAAATATTGTCAGTAACTTGAGAATGACTGTCACATATTGGAAGTTTGTGTTAAATATTGTCAGTAACTTAGAATGACATGTCACATATTGGAAGTTTGTGTTAAATATTGTCAGTAACTTGAGAATGAATGTCACATATTGGAAGTTTGTGTTAAATATTGTCAGTAACTTGAGAATGAATGTCACATATTGGAAGTTTGTGTTAAATATTGTCAGTAACTTGAGAATGAATGTCACATATTGGAAGTTTGTGTTAAATTTGATTCAGTAACTTGAGAATGAATGTCACATATTGGAAGTTTGTGTTAAATATTGTCAGTAACTTGAGAATGACTGTCACATATTGGGAGTTGTGTGTTAAATATTGTCAGTAACTTGAGAATGACTGTCACATATTGGAAGTTTGTGTTAAATATTGTCAGTAACTTGAGAATGACTGTCACATATTGGGAGTTGTGTGTTAAATATTGTCAGTAACTTGAGAATGACTGTCACATATTGGGAGTTGTGTGTTAAATATTGTCAGTAACTTGAGAATGACTGTCACATATTGGAAGTTTGTGTTAAATATTGTCAGTAACTTGAGAATGACTGTCACATATTGGAAGTTTGTGTTAAATATTGTCAGTAACTTGAGAATGACTGTCACATATTGGAAGTTTGTGTTAAATATTGTCAGTAACTTGAGAATGAATGTCACATATTGGAAGTTTGTGTTAAATATTGTCAGTAACTTGAGAATGAATGTCACATATTGGGAGTTGTGTGTTAAATATTGTCAGTAACTTGAGAATGACTGTCACATATTGGAAGTTTGTGTTAAATATTGTCAGTAACTTGAGAATGAATGTCACATATTGGGAGTTGTGTGTTAAATATTGTCAGTAACTTGAGAATGAATGTCACATATTGGAAGTTTGTGTTAAATATTGTCAGTAACTTGAGAATGACTGTCACATATTGGAAGTTTGTGTTAAATATTGTCAGTAACTTGAGAATGAATGTCACATATTGGAATTTTGTGTTAAATATTGTCAGTAACTTGAGAATGACTGTCACATATTGGAAGTTTGTGTTAAATATTGTCAGTAACTTGAGAATGAATGTCACATATTGGGAGTTGTGTGTTAAATATTGTCAGTAACTTGAGAATGACTGTCACATATTGGAAGTTTGTGTTAAATATTGTCAGTAACTTGAGAATGAATGTCACATATTGGAAGTTTGTGTTAAATATTGTCAGTAACTTGAGAATGACTGTCACATATTGGAAGTTTGTGTTAAATATTGTCAGTAACTTGAGAATGAATGTCACATATTGGAAGTTTGTGTTAAATATTGTCAGTAACTTGAGAATGACTGTCACATATTGGAAGTTTGTGTTAAATATTGTCAGTAACTTGAGAATGACTGTCACATATTGGAAGTTTGTGTTAAATATTGTCAGTAACTTGAGAATGAATGTCACATATTGGGAGTTGTGTGTTAAATATTGTCAGTAACTTGAGAATGACTGTCACATATTGGAAGTTTGTGTTAAATATTGTCAGTAACTTGAGAATGAATGTCACATATTGGGAGTTGTGTGTTAAATATTGTCAGTAACTTGAGAATGAATGTCACATATTGGAAGTTTGTGTTAAATATTGTCAGTAACTTGAGAATGACTGTCACATATTGGAAGTTTGTGTTAAATATTGTCAGTAACTTGAGAATGAATGTCACATATTGGAATTTTGTGTTAAATATTGTCAGTAACTTGAGAATGACTGTCACATATTGGAAGTTTGTGTTAAATATTGTCAGTAACTTGAGAATGAATGTCACATATTGGGAGTTGTGTGTTAAATATTGTCAGTAACTTGAGAATGACTGTCACATATTGGAAGTTTGTGTTAAATATTGTCAGTAACTTGAGAATGAATGTCACATATTGGAAGTTTGTGTTAAATATTGTCAGTAACTTGAGAATGACTGTCACATATTGGAAGTTTGTGTTAAATATTGTCAGTAACTTGAGAATGAATGTCACATATTGGAAGTTTGTGTTAAATATTGTCAGTAACTTGAGAATGACTGTCACATATTGGAAGTTTGTGTTAAATATTGTCAGTAACTTGAGAATGACTGTCACATATTGGAAGTTTGTGTTAAATATTGTCAGTAACTTGAGAATGAATGTCACATATTGGGAGTTGTGTGTTAAATATTGTCAGTAACTTGAGAATGACTGTCACATATTGGAAGTTTGTGTTAAATATTGTCAGTAACTTGAGAATGAATGTCACATATTGGGAGTTGTGTGTTAAATATTGTCAGTAACTTGAGAATGACTGTCACATATTGGAAGTTTGTGTTAAATATTGTCAGTAACTTGAGAATGAATGTCACATATTGGAAGTTTGTGTTAAATATTGTCAGTAACTTGAGAATGACTGTCACATATTGGAAGTTTGTGTTAAATATTGTCAGTAACTTGAGAATGAATGTCACATATTGGAAGTTTGTGTTAAATATTGTCAGTAACTTGAGAATGACTGTCACATATTGGAAGTTTGTGTTAAATATTGTCAGTAACTTGAGAATGACTGTCACATATTGGAAGTTTGTGTTAAATATTGTCAGTAACTTGAGAATGAATGTCACATATTGGAAGTTTGTGTTAAATATTGTCAGTAACTTGAGAATGACTGTCACATATTGGAAGTTTGTGTTAAATATTGTCAGTAACTTGAGAATGAATGTCACATATTGGAAGTTTGTGTTAAATATTGTCAGTAACTTGAGAATGAATGTCACATTTTGGGAAGTTTGTGTTAAATATTGTCAGTAACTTGAGAATGACTGTCACATATTGGAAGTTTGTGTTAAATATTGTCAGTAACTTGAGAATGAATGTCACATATTGGAAGTTTGTGTTAAATATTGTCAGTAACTTGAGAATGACTGTCACATATTGGAAGTTTGTGTTAAATATTGTCAGTAACTTGAGAATGAATGTCACATATTGGAAGTTTGTGTTAAATATTGTCAGTAACTTGAGAATGAATGTCACATATTGGAAGTTTGTGTTAAATATTGTCAGTAACTTGAGAATGACTGTCACATATTGGAAGTTTGTGTTAAATATTGTCAGTAACTTGAGAATGACTGTCACATATTGGAAGTTTGTGTTAAATATTGTCAGTAACTTGAGAATGAATGTCACATATAAAGATATTCTTTTTCTTCTAACGCTACATATCGACTACTTGTTAAACCACTCTTTGTGAATTTATGTCAGCTGAGCCTAAGAGCGATTGAACGTTTCACCAGTTATACAGCTACAAGTAGGTCAGCATGTCCGATTTCTGCAACGCTTTTTATTTACTAGGGTAGCTTCACTACGCCCCTACCTCAGTCGCCTCTTCAGACATGTCTTGTAGGTTGCAGTGTTACCATTCTTGACTCTCTTACGACATGTCTTGTAGGTCGCAGTGTTACTATTCTTGACTCTCTTACGACATGTCTTGTAGGTCGCAGTGTTACCATTCTTGACTCTCTTACGACATGTCTTGTAGGTCACAGTGTTACTATTCTTGACTCTCTTACGACATGTCTTGTAGGTCGCAGTGTTACCATTCTTGACTCTCTTACGACATGTCTTGTAGGTCGCAGTGTTACCATTATTGACTCTCTTACGACATGTCTTGTAGGTCGCAGTGTTACTATTCTTGACTCTCTTACGACATGTCTTGTAGGTTGCAGTGTTACCATTCTTGACTCTCTTACGACATGTCTTGTAGGTCACAGTGTTACTATTCTTGACTCTCTTACGACATGTCTTGTAGGTCGCAGTGTTACTATTCTTGACTCTCTTACGACATGTCTTGTAGGTCACAGTGTTACTATTCTTGACTCTCTTACGACATGTCTTGTAGGTCGCAGTGTTACTATTCTTGACTCTCTTACGACATGTCTTGTAGGTCACAGTGTTACTATTCTTGACTCTCTTACGACATGTCTTGTAGGTCGCAGTGTTACTATTCTTGACTCTCTTACGACATGTCTTGTAGGTCGCAGTGTTACTATTCTTGACTCTCTTACGACATGTCTTGTAGGTCGCAGTGTTACTATTCTTGACTCTCTTACAACATGTCTTGTAGGTCGCAGTGTTACTATTCTTGACTCTCTTACAACATGTCTTGTAGGTCGCAGTGTTACTATTCTTGACTCTCTTACGACATGTCTTGTAGGTCACAGTGTTACCATTCTTGACTCTCTTATGACATGTCTTGTAGGTCGCAGTGTTACTATTCTTGACTCTCTTACAACATGTCTTGTAGGTCGCAGTGTTACTATTCTTGACTCTCTTACGACATGTCTTGTAGGTCACAGTGTTACCATTCTTGACTCTCTTACGACATGTCTTGTAGGTCACAGTGTTACTATTCTTGACTCTCTTACGACATGTCTTGTAGGTCACAGTGTTACCATTCTTGACTCTCTTACGACATGTCTTGTAGGTCGCAGTGTTACCATTCTTGACTCTCTTACGACATGTCTTGTAGGTCACAGTGTTACCATTCTTGACTCTCTTACGACATGTCTTGTAGGTCGCAGTGTTACTATTCTTGACTCTCTTACGACATGTCTTGTAGGTCGCAGTGTTACTATTCTTGACTCTCTTACGACATGTCTTGTAGGTCGCAGTGTTACCATTCTTGACTCTCTTACAACATGTCTTGTAGGTCGCAGTGTTACTATTCTTGACTCTCTTACGACATGTCTTGTAGGTCACAGTGTTACTATTCTTGACTCTCTTACGACATGTCTTGTAGGTCACAGTGTTACTATTCTTGACTCTCTTACGACATGTCTTGTAGGTCACAGTGTTACCATTCTTGACTCTCTTATGACATGTCTTGTAGGTCGCAGTGTTACTATTCTTGACTCTCTTACGACATGTCTTGTAGGTCACAGTGTTACCATTCTTGACTCTCTTACGACATGTCTTGTAGGTCGCAGTGTTACTATTCTTGACTCTCTTACGACATGTCTTGTAGGTCGCAGTGTTACTATTCTTGACTCTCTTACGACATGTCTTGTAGGTCGCAGTGTTACCATTCTTGACTCTCTTACAACATGTCTTGTAGGTCGCAGTGTTACTATTCTTGACTCTCTTACGACATGTCTTGTAGGTCACAGTGTTACTATTCTTGACTCTCTTACGACATGTCTTGTAGGTCACAGTGTTACTATTCTTGACTCTCTTACGACATGTCTTGTAGGTCACAGTGTTACTATTCTTGACTCTCTTACGACATGTCTTGAGGTCCAGTGTTACTATTCTTTGCTCCTTGCAAGCCCCAGCACCATACAGGCAAATAAAGAAATCACATTTCTCCTCATATAAACACATTATCATTTAATCTTTTTAATTGAAGCATGCACCCTCTTGTACACACATGTACACGCGAAGCATGCACCCTCTTGTACACACATGTACACGCGAAGCATGCACCCTCTTGTACACACATGTACACGCGAAGCATGCACCCTCTTGTACACACATGCACACACACACACACACACACTTACCTCGACTTTCCAGATTTCTTCCTTCTGACGACAATAACAACGATAATTATGATAATAATGACAAGTACAGCAGCACCGACAGCAATTCCGATGATCATGGCTAGATTTGATGAGTCGTCTTTGTCATCTTGGTAGAGAGAAAGAGGCAAGAACAGAGGTTAATAATTGTTACACTTATCAGTTAAATTAAATACAAGCATACACTCATATGAAAACTACATTTCCAAACACAATTTATCAACACAAAGAGAAATAGTGAGAACTAGACTAGAAATATTAATGACACAAGGAAATGAAACAAAATTCCAATAGTTGTTTTGTTAGACAAAAGTTCTATCAAGTAAACACAGCGACAAGAAGCAATATTCCAGAGATCCCTGATCTCAGTGTAGGTGAGATCGAGTTCCTAGTCCTATCGGAGATGTACAATAAAATGTAGGTCCCATGTTCCAGTTGAACGTGTTAAAGAAAACTTGACAGTTCAAAATGCAGAAGAGCAAGCTGGAAAGCCATTGTTCAAACAAAATTCATTTGAAAAATAAAATAATACAATTGCTACCAATATTTTTACTATTTTCTAAATGACATCGGGACCTCGTCGTTGCTACAGAGTTTGTGCACTGCCGCTGAGATCTTCCCGTGTAAGAAAGAGATTGGAGCACATATGGTTACTCACCGAAGTGCAATGATGATGTTCCCTTTCAATCAATTAATCAATTAATAGTAAGAGATAATTTTTGAAAGATCTTAGAACAGAAAGTTACAACTTATCTCAGCAAGTTACAACTTATCTCAACAAGTTACAACTTATCTCAGCAAGTTACAACTTATCTCAACAAGTTACAACTTATCTCAGCAAGTTACAACTTATCTCAACAAGTTACAACTTATCTCAGCAAGTTACAACTGTGACAGAACTTACAAGCACAGCTAATCATTTTCTTCAGTATTTAAAAAAAATGCTAAAATACTGGAAAACATTTAAAAAATGAATAAATGACACTGTAAATATGTGTAGATTTTATGTCTATGAACTCTCATGCTTCGGTGCTAAGTCTCTTTCTTGCAGCTGAAAGTGTCAGCTGGACAGTTCTTACACTATAGATCTGGAAATAATTCCAAACTATCCCATCAAGACCTGGATGAATGGAGAACCAACTATGCCTGGAACTGAACATCAACCACTAGCACCAAGCTATGCATTACAGACTCCAACATAGACATACAGGAAATCCAGACAGGTAAACAGTAGAGACATGGATGACCTACCTGAACAAACTGTATAAGGTTTAGGGACCCAGTGAAAGATGTATGCTTCATTGCTGCTGCTGTCTATTCTTGTGATTCCGTAGTCGGCATGACCTTTATCTTTAGCCTCACTCAGAAGTTCTCTAGTACAACTGAACAAAGATATCAAAACTTTGGTTCATGTGATATTCTGGTCTAGGTATTGTATGTATCTACTGGTAGTAACTCTTTTCCCTATATCTCTTTCTCTCATTCTCTTTTCCTCTCTTTATCTCCATCTCATTAACATTACTTTCTCTCTCTCTCTCTCATTTCTCTATTCTCATTGTACAATCACACTGCCTAATCCTATCTTTAAACAAAAAATTAAAGGTACCCTTTCATACCTATGTACGAGAGAATGAACGGATTCGGAAGGGGCAGAATACAGAGGAACAGCTTCGCAAAATACGCGAAAGCACTGATCGCTGACCATCCGGTCCTAGCAAACTGCAAAGCCAAATCAATCCCGGCAACCGACAAGTGCCCGCCGTGGAAAACCAAAATGCCGGAACTAAGAGAACCAATCCCAGGCATACTTAAAAAAAGGCCAGCAAGAAAACCTCGAAAGAAGAGCGGTACAGAAAATACTAAGAGACAGAGTACCCTGAAAATAAGTGGTTACACATCTATACTGACGGATCGGCAAGGAACGCAATCAACGACAGCGGAGGAGGAATAGTGCTTAAACTCTCAAAGAAAGTGACGGTCACAAGAGCGATTGCCACAGGCAAATACTCAAATAACTACAGGGCAGAGGCAATAAGAACAGCGGCCGAAATGATCCTAGAGAGAAGAGGCACCTCTCGAAACAAAGTTGTGATATTAACTGATGCTCTATCGGTCATCACAGCACTCAAAGGTGTAGGCAAAACAGAGCTGAATGAGCTCAAAGTGACCCTCGATGAACTAGCGCTCTCTCAAACGCACCATCATTCAGTGGATACCATCACACTGTAACTTAGCGAAACGAACAAGCCGACAAATTAGCTAAAGAAGGCGGGCGACTACCTCAAACTGATCTTGAGGTCAGTTATGAGGAAGCCAGAACAACCATCGGCTGGCACTATAGAGAAATGGACAAAAGATCATCCTCACCACAACAACAGCGACGGATACTATGGTCTGTCTCGTAGTGAACAAGTTGCCATACTTCGCCTCTGTACTGGCCACAACAAACTCCGCACCCACATGTTTCACAAATTTAAAATTGGCATAACTAGCCTGTGCCCCTGCAAAAAGGTGGACATGACGGCAGAACACGTTCTGCAAGATTGTCAACTGATAGCAGGTATAAGAAAAGAAACCTGGCCCCAAAACACAGAGCTTCGCGAGAGCTTCATTGACCGTCGGCACACGATGGGTGATGTGGTCAGCATCACGCCGGCCGCCTTTACTTTCCCAGCATGTCTGGTACCCAATTGAGGCTGGGTTGACCTGAGATCCGTTGCGGTCAGGAAAAATTCCACGCCCACTGCAGGAGTTGAACCTGGACCACCAGCCTTGAGAAGCGAGTTCACTAACAACTACGCTACCGCGGCTCTCAATCATATCTATATTGTCTTTAATTATTTTTCTACTTTTCTCTTTCTTAATCACTCTTATTGGCTTTCTGATTGGAGCAAGTTGTCATTCTGCGCCTTAGAACAGGACACAATCGACTCTGCAGCCACATGTATACAAAATTCAATATTGGCAATTCAGCCATGTGTACAGACGTATCAGAGTGCAGAGCACATACTTCAAGACTGCCCCAAATATAGTATCATCATCATCAAATAGCTTGTCCTGAGCAGAACTTTGCCACCCCAACAGTCCTCCGGAATTTCTCTCTCTCATAGGCCAGATGTCCTGACTGTTAAAACCATCAGTTACATCCTGAATCCATCTTCTCCGTGGTCTTTCTCTTCATCTCTTTGCCGGTATGCCTCCTTCCATGATGGTCTTCTCCAGCCCTTCATGTCTTTTTATATGTCCAAAATATCTCAATTTCTCTTTCTTATTTGTAGCATCAGCCAGTTTTCTTTGATTTTGAGTTCTTTCTGGAAAGATCTATTTGTTCTCTTTTCTGTCCAAGATATACGAAGGACTCTTCTGTAACATTCATATTCAAAAGCACATATATATGTTTTTCCACTGCTCTATTTCCACTGCTCAGACCCATACGTTGCCACTGGGAATATGCATGCTCTTAGTATTCTGATCTTTGTTTTCTTATCAGTTCCGTTCAATACAGTTTTGAGTTGTTTAATTTTTTGTAAAGCCATGTTGTTCTTCTTTTAATTTCCTTCATCCCATTTCCATCTGTTGTTAGCAGTGAACCAAGATATTCAAAACTGTTCACATTTCCATCTGTTGTTAGCAGTGAACCAAGATATTCAAAACTGTTCACATTTTCATCTGCTATTAGCAGTGAACCAAGATATTTAAACTGTTCACATTTCCATCTGTTGTTAGTAGTGAACCAAGATATTCAAAACTGTTCACATTTCCATCTGTTGTTAGCAGTGAACCAAGATATTCAAAACTGTTCACATTTCCATCTGTTGTTAACAGTGAACCAAGATATTCAAAACTGTTCACATTTCCATCTGTTGTTAGAGGGAACCAAGATATTCAAAACTGTTCACATTTCCATCTGTTGTTAGCAGTGAACCAAGATATTCAAAACTGTTCACATTTCCATCTGTTGTTAGCAGTGAACCAAGATATTCAAAACTGTTCACATTTCCATCTGTTGTTAGCAGTGAACCAAGATATTCAAAACTGTTCACATTTCCATCTGTTGTTAGTAGTGAACCAAGATATTCAAAACTGTTCACATTTCCATCTGTTGTTAGCAGTGAACCAAGATATTCAAAACTGTTCACATTTCCATCTGTTGTTAGCAGTGAACCAAGATATTCAAAACTGTTCACATTTCCATCTGTTGTTAGCAGTGAACCAAGATATTCAAAACTGTTCACATTTCCATCTGTTGTTAGAGGGAACCAAGATATTCAAAACTGTTCACATTTCCATCTGTTGTTAGAGGGAACCAAGATATTCAAAACTGTTCACATTTCCATCTGTTGTTAGTAGTGAACCAAGATATTCAAAACTGTTCACATTTCCATTTGTTGTTAGTAGTGAACCAAGTTATTCAAAACTGTTCACATTTCCATCTGTTGTTAGTAGTGAACCAAGATATTCAAAACTGTTCACATTTCCATCTGTTGTTAGTAGTGAACCAAGATATTCAAAACTGTTCACATTTCCATCTGTTGTTAGTAGTGAACCAAGATATTCAAAACTGTTCACATTTCCATCTGTTGTTAGCAGTGAACCAAGATATTCAAAACTGTTCACATTTCCATCTGTTGTTAGCATGAACCAAGATATTCAAAACTGTTCACATTTCCATCTATTGTTAGCAGTGAACAAAGATATTCAAAACTGTTCACATTTCCATCTATTGTTAGCAGTGAACCAAGATATTCAAAACTGTTCACATTTCCATCTGTTGTTAGCAGTGAACCAAGATATTCAAAACTGTTCACATTTCCATCTATTGTTAGCAGTGAACCAAGATATTCAAAACTGTTCACATTTCCATCTATTGTTAGCAGTGAACCAAGATATTCAAAACTGTTCACATTTCCATCTGTTGTTAGCAGTGAACCAAGATATTCAAAACTGTTCACATTTCCATCTGTTGTTAGCAGTGAACCAAGATATTCAAAACTGTTCACATTTCCATCTGTTGTTAGCAGTGAACCAAGATATTCAAAACTGTTCACATTTCCATCTGTTGTTAGCAGTGAACCAAGATATTCAAAACTGTTCACATTTCCATCTGTTGTTAGCAGTGAACCAAGATATTCAAAACTGTTCACATTTCCATCTGTTGTTAGTAGTGAACCAAGATATTCAAAACTGTTCACATTTCCATCTGTTGTTAGTAGTGAACCAAGATATTCAAAACTGTTCACATTTCCATCTGTTGTTAGCAGTGAACCAAGATATTCAAAACTGTTCACATTTCCATCTATTGTTAGCAGTGAACCAAGATATTCAAAACTGTTCACATTTCCATCTGTTGTTAGCAGTGAACCAAGATATTCAAAACTGTTCACATTTTCATCTGTTGTTAGCAGTGAACCAAGATATTCAAAACTGTTCACATTTCCATCTTCTGTTGTAGTGAACCAAGATATTCAAAACTGTTCACATTTCCATCTGTTGTTAGCAGTGAACCAAGATATTCAAAACTGTTCACATTTCCATCTGTTGTTAGCAGTGAACCAAGATATTCAAAACTGTTCACATTTCCATCTGTTGTTAGCAGTGAACCAAGATATTCAAAACTGTTCACATTTCCATCTGTTGTTAGCAGTGAACCAAGATATTCAAAACTGTTCACATTTCCATCTGTTGTTAGCAGTGAACCAAGATATTCAAAACTGTTCACATTTCCATCTGTTGTTAGCAGTGAACCAAGATATTCAAAACTGTTCACATTTCCATCTGTTGTTAGCAGTGAACCAAGATATTCAAAACTGTTCACATTTCCATCTGTTGTTAGCAGTGAACCAAGATATTCAAAACTGTTCACATTTCCATCTGTTGTTACCAGTGAACCAAGATATTCAAAACTGTTCACATTTCCATCTGTTGTTAGAGTGAACCAAGACATTCAAAACTGTTCACATTTCCATCTGTTGTTAGCAGTGAACCAAGATATTTAAAACTGTTCACATTTTCTACTTTCTCTCCGTTGTTAAAAATATCTTTTGTCATGTTCGTTTTATCTGTTGTCATTATTTTTGTTTTTGCCACATTGAGATATAGATATGGTTTACTGAGGCAAACTCACTGGCCTAATGAAACAACACTTGACAGAAAACTACACGGACCTCTGTGTGAGTTACAAAAAACTGTAGTTTATACAAGAGACAACATTGAATATATAGACAATATTTCAAGCAAACAAAAGGAAGGAAGGATTGGTTTTCTGTGTGTTTGGTTCATCAGTCTGGTATATCTCTCTGCATAGTCTTTCTCATCTGGTTTGTCAATATGCTCCATCTCTCAACATAGTCTTTCTCATCTGGTTTGCCAATATGCTCCATATCTCAACATAGTCTTTCTCATCTGGTATGTCAATATGCTCCATCTTTCAACATAGTTTTTCTCATCTAGTATGTCAATATGCTCCATCTCTCAACATAGTCTTTCTCATCTGGTTTGTCAATATGCTCAACATCCCAAGCGTCAACACCCTGTTGCAGAAGGACCGAATGAGATGGGTCGGTCATGTTGCTCGATTGCCTGATAAACGCATCCCAAAACAGCTGATGTATGGCGAACTTGAAGGGGACAGACGTTCAGCTGGTGGACAGAAAAATCGCTTTAAGGACACTCTTAAAGTGTCTCTGAAATGCTTCGATATAGACACCACGTGCTGGAAATCCCTTGCGCAAGATCGCCAAATGTGGCGCTGTAACAACAAAAGAGGAACCCGAATAGCTGAGAATCATCATGTTGTTGAGGTACAGAGAAAACGAGCTGCGCGAAAAGACAGAGCACACAACACACACGTCTAACCTTGATCATGTATGCCTCACCTGTGGTCGGGTATTCTGTTCTAGGATTGGACTCTACAGTCACCTCCACACACCAGAGAGGTGCAGCAGCACACGTCTGAGATTGTTGTCATCATCGCTTGCGATGGACAGCTATTATCTCTCAACATAGTCTTTCTCATCTGGTTCGTCAATAAGCTCCATCTCTCTGCATAGTCTTTCTCATCTGGTTCATCAATAAGCTCCATCTCTCTGCATAGTCTTGCCTACATAGCCCATCAGTCTGGTTCTGTGTCAAGTCTTCATCCTTCTGATCCCTCAAACTGCTTTCATTATAGTCTTCCTGCCTTGTCCATCAATCTGCTCTAGTTATGTTCAGAGCTGCTCTCAATTTTATTCATATATTTAGTTGCCTTTTGGTTCTATAACGGCTCCCACCTTTAGGCCATGATCAAGTGGGTACTGTAGTTTGATCTAAACCACAAGGCAGAGAAGCGATAGTTGACCTTAATATTGGATTCTCTGCAAGGAGTTCATTCTTATTTTTTATGCTTGTTGGTCTACACGCTCTGATATAACCAATACAAGGCTTGTCCTTAGGTTGAAAGAGGCATGCCTCAGCTTACAGGTGCCCCCTAGATAACAAGTCTGTTATTTGTAATACTTCTAAAACATGTACATCTACCAGGCAGACATGAACAAAACAATGAAGACAATGAGACAAAAACATGAAACTAGACAATAGATAATATAGTTAATGTAAATGAGAATCTCACCGGAATGTGACTCCAGAACCAACAGACTTTCCATTGGTACATTTGGTAACAGTTACTTCTTGACTGACAGTGAAGTTCTCAGAGTTTAAGGCGACAGCTCCAATTTCTGGCAGACCACAGTTGTCCACTAAGATAAGAGATAGTAAGTTACTTGTCTCCCTTTGCTCTCTCTATGTGGTTGTATATTTAGTTGCTACTGTACCTGTTGTTTGTTCTTGTTGCATTTATTCTTGTTGTTTGTTCTTGTTGCATTTATTCTTGTTGTTTGTTCTTGTTGCATTTATTCTTGTTGTTGTTATTGATGATGGTGATATTATTATTGTTATTGTTGATATTGTTATTGTTGACGAAACACGTAATAACAAAGTACTGTAGTTTTACAAAATACAAAACAATGACAATACACAACAATGTTTTGACCAAAAGGCCTTTATCAAGCAAACGATATAACAGGTGGGACAGAAGTCTTAAGGATATGTTGGTACACAATCGCCTTAAGTCCAATGTCCAGTCATTTTGGCACCGTCCAGCGTGGCCATCGGCGTTGCAATACGCGTGCTTATGTGATACAGACTACAGACCTGTACTGTATCTTTTTCTAAAGCCCCGTTGGTTATTGAAGATGGTTTCACATGCGAGTCCCGCTATATAATCTACCCATCACTTGCAAGTGGTGTGACAAGGAATATATCGGCGAAACAGGCAAAATGCTCAGTGACCGTTTCGGTACACACTTGCGCAATATACATCAATGCTCTGTGACCCCTGTAACCACTCATTTTAATGGAACTAACCATTTGGGAGCTCATGACGTCTGGGTCACGGCCATCTAATCATGTTCAGCACGGCCATCCGATCATGTTCCTCTGATGATAGTAGCCAATTTGCTCTGGAGAATCGTTTTATTTTGTTATATGGTATCTTGCGACCTCATGGACTCAACACTCTACATTCCTATGTTTCTTAGTACTTTCTCTTCTCATGCTCCATATTCTATATGTGTATATGTTAAATGTATATAGGTTATATATTTACTTGATGTTTTATTGTTTATCTTCTTTTCCCACTTCTAGTTTTTCTGCATTTATTTCGTTATTCGTTTTTAGTCACAGATGTTCATTTTCTGCCCGTTGGAAATCATCTCTGTTGTAGTCTATATGTAGTGTGATGTGAAATTCGTCCCTCCTGTAAATTGTTTGCTTGATAAAGACCTTTTGGTCGAAACGTTGCTGTGTATTGTCATGGTACAACTACAGTACTTTGTTGTTACGTGTTTCGCCATTTGTCATAGTTTGACTGCTGTCTCCCCCTATGTTGAGATTTGTTATTGTTGATGATGATAGGGTTGCTGCTGTGGCTACTGGTATTGTTAGTTGTAACAATGATACTTATGCTAATGATGACAATAATGAAGTTGTTGTTGTTGAGTGTAGTAGTGATGTTGGTAACACTTAGTGACTACAACTGTTAATACTTGAAAGTTATTTAAATATTTTCTAAAATGAAATGTTGATTATCAATGTCATGTGATTACAGAAATGATCTTTTAAGTATAACTTTTTCATTCTGAAAATAAAACAGTTTATTTTGAAAGTAGAACTTTTAGTTCTAAACAAAATTTATACTTCCTTACACCCAAGTTATTACTAACTATACGAACCAGCAATTTCCGGTTAACAGATTTGACCAATGAGAAGTGGCAGCATAGACTGAATCAACCAATGAGAAGTGGCAGCATAGACAGAATCAACCAATGAGAAGTGGCAGCATAGACAGAATCAACCAATGAGAAGTGGCAGCATAGACAGAATCAACCAATGAGAAGTGGTAGCATAGACAGAATCAACCAATGAGAAGTGGCAGCATAGACAGAATCAACCAATGAGAAGTGGTAGCATAGACAGAATCAACCAATGAGAAGTGGTAGCATAGACAGAATCAACCAATGAGAAGTGGCAGCATAGACAGAGTAAACACCTCAGTAGTAGTAGAACATACAGAGTAGATGTAGAGTTAAACATAGAAGTAGTTTACCTTGTAAGGTAGTAGTAGAACATAGAAGTAGTTTATCAAACTATTTGATTCTGAACACGACATTGCTAGCGCATTTCCGACATGTTTGGTTGAGTATTTTCCGGTTTCGTTTGCGGAGCTACTGAGTTAGTGCTTGAGCAACGCTGTGAGCTATGAATGTTACATGGAATGCTTTTGCTGTGTCAACCGTGCGTTTGTTGTGTGTAGTGTGTATTCAGAAAATGGCGGACAGCGGTTATGACGAACAAGCTCAATCTGCCGTATGCAGTTATATTGCGAGTGCAGAAAGCCGGATTTTGTCATGATTGATGTTCCCTTCGACAAGAATTACAATTCAAGTGATGAACAGTTTGGTGTTGCTACATTAGCGACGGCCATATGCATTTTATGCGGAGCAGGTTGCTTTTGTGGTGGTACGCGGCTGTTTCATTCTGGAATTAGTTCACACAGGAAACATTTCACAGTTGTTAGCATTTCGTGTGATTTTCATTGGCACAGGAACGGAGCAATAATGGGGTGACCCGTTGCAATGAAGTGGAACCGTATTATGAACTTATGAACTTATGAAGAGTTTCGTAAGGTAGTAAGAACATGAAGTAGTTTACCTTGTAAGGTAGTAGTAGAACATAGAAGTAGTTGACCTTGTAAGGTAGTAGTAATAGAACATAGAAGTAGTTTACCTTGTAAAGAAGATTTCCGAAGATATCCTAACCTGCCATCAGCATTCAGGGTTGTTTGAGCAATACTGGCTTCACCAGTGATTTGAAAGTCCCACCTGCAGTTTTCATTACTACCACAAAGCTGACCAATTGTGTTTTGATTTGGAGCTCCCTGTGGAAAACAGAGGTTTGTTTGTGACATCCTACAAGTTATTTGATGGTTTGATTTGTACAGTATAAATGTGACACGACAGACACCTCCGACAGGAGAGGGAGACATTTAGAGTTGCTGTCATGGGAGCCAAGTTTCTGTCAGGAACATGTTCTAGATAATGATAAGCTATATTTATGTGCAGATTTCAATACCTGTATATCTGGTAAGAGGTTTAATATCTTTCTAATTCATTATTGTCTTTGTGTTCAGTAACGATTCAATAAGTGATTGAGACTTGTATTTGGAGGTCCTTGATTTCAATGGTAGATCTGCTAACATGGGGGCAATAAAGTGTTTACCATTTGTTAGTTTTGTCATTTGGAGGTCTTTGATTTCAATGGTAGATCTGCTAACATGGGGGCAATAAAGTGTTTACCATTTGTTAGTTTTGTCATTTGGAGGTCCTTGATTTCAATAGTAGATCTGGTAACATGGGGGCAATAAAGTGTTTACCATTTGTTAATTTTGTCATTTTGAACACTGTTCCTTGGTCACATTTTTGTGCTGTTCCTTTTGCTTGTGCTGTTCCTTCTGCCTGTGCTGTTGCTTCTACATGTGCTGTTATTCTACATGAGCTGTTCCTTCTGCCTGTGTTGTTCCTTCTTTCTGTGCTGTTCCTTCTGCCTGTGCTGTTTCTTTTGCCTGTGCTGTTCCTTCTGCATGGGCTGTTTCTTCTGTCTGTTCTGTTCCTACTGCCTGTAATAATTATGATAGCCCTTCATGTCCAGGAATATGATAGTCCTTCATGTCCAGGAATATGATTGCCCTTCATGCCCATGATAGTCCTTCATGTCCAGGAATATGATTGCCCTTCATGTTCAGGAATATTATTGCCCTTCATGTCCAGGAATATAATAGTCCTTCATGTCCATGATAGTCCTTCATGTCCAGGAATATGATTGCCCTTCATGTCCAGGAATATGATAGCCCTTCATGCCCAGGAATATGATTGCCCATCATGTCCATGATAGTCCTTCATGTCCAGGAATATGATAGCCCTTCATGCCCAGGAATATGATAGTCCTTCATGTCCATGATAGTCCTTCATGTCCAGGAATATGATAGCCCTTCATGCCCAGGAATATGATAGTCCTTCATGTCCAGGAATATGATAGTCCTTCATGTCCATGATAGTCCTTCATGTCCAGGAATATGATTGCCCTTCATGTCCAGGAATATGATTGCCCTTCATGTCCAGGAATATGATAGTCCTTCATGTCCATGATAGCCCTTCATGCCCAGGAATATGATAGTCCTTCATGTCCAGGAATATGATTGCCCTTCATGTTCAGGAATATTATTGCCCTTCATGTCCAGGAATATAATAGTCCTTCATGTCCATGATAGTCCTTCATGTCCAGGAATATGATTGCCCTTCATGTCCAGGAATATGATAGCCCTTCATGCCCAGGAATATGATTGCCCTTCATGTCCAGGAATATGATAGTCCTTCATGTCCATGATAGTCCTTCATGTCCAGGAATATGATAGCTTTTCATGCCCAGGAATATGATAGTCCTTCATGTCCATGATAGTCCTTCATGTCCAGGAATATGATTGCCCTTCATGTCCAGGAATATGATTGCCCTTCATGTCCAGGAATATGATAGTCCTTCATGTCCATGATAGCCCTTCATGCCCAGGAATATGATAGTCCTTTATGTCCAGGAATATGATTGCCCTTCATGTCCATGATAGTCCTTCATGTCCAGGAATATGATTGCCCTTCATGTCCAGGAATATGATTGCCCTTCATGTCCAGGAATATGATAGCCCTTCATGCCCATGAATACGTAGTGTCTTAGTTACTGTTTCTGTAACATAAAGAGTTGTACAAGATGAGATTGTTAGTCCCAAGCCAAACTCCCAATCTGATGTCCCAAGCCAAACTCCCAATCTGATGTCTCAAGCCAAACTCCCAATCTGATGTCCCAAGCCAAACTCCCAATCTGATGTTCCAAGCCAAACTCCCAATCTCATCTCCTAAGCCAAATTCCCAATCTGATGTTCCAAGCTAAACTCCTAATCTGATGTCCCAAGCCAAACTCCCAATCTCATCTCCTAAGCCAAATTCCCAATCTGATGTTCCAAGCTAAACTCCCAATCTGATGTCCCAAAGCCAAACTCCCAATCTGATGTCCAAAGCCAAACTCCCAATCTGATGTCCCAAGCCAAACTCCCAATCTGATGTCCCAAGCCAAACTCCCAATCTGATGTCCCAAGCCAAACTCCCAATTTGATGTCCCGAAACCAAACTCCTAATCTGATGGATGAGGAAACCATATTTTGTCTGGTTCACATTGAGCCTCCCCTCGACTACAAGGTCATAGTCTCATGGAGAGTTGTATATCATTGAAGCAAACAAGCCTTCCCTCGACTACAAGGTCATAGTCTCATGGGGAGTTGTATATCATTGGAGCACATGAGCCTCCCCTCGACTACAAGGTCATAGTCTCATGGGGAGTTGTATATCATTGGAGTACACGAGCCTCCCTCGACTACAAGATCATAGTCTCATGGAGAGTTGTATATCATTGGAGCACATGAGCCTTCCCTCGACTACAAGGTCATAGTCTCATGGAGAGTTGTATATCATTGGAGCACACGAGCCTTCCTCGACTAAAGATCATGGTCTCATGGGGAGTTGAAAATATATATCAAGACAAACCTATCAGCTATTATGACAAACACTAAGTTATGCTGATGATAACACACTCACTGGCAGCAGGAGAAAAATACACCAACTTTAGAGCAGAGGCAACAGCCCTTCTTGCAGCCATACAGATTCTCAACGCCCAGCAAGTGTCAGCAAAAAATATTGCAGTCTTTAGCGATTCAAGATCCATTCTCCAGGCTATCTCATGTCCCAGACAAGACATTCAGGACATACAGCAAAATATCAGCTTGTTGTCAAAAAATCCGAACTGGTCTTACAGTGGATACCAACTCACTGTGGCATACCAGGAAACGAAAAGGCTGACAAACTCGCAAAGGCTGGGGAGCCTAACACAACACCACCCAACACAAAGCTTTACAGAAGCAAAGACTCTCCTGAAACAATCCAGGAAAATGATCTGGAGAAAAACAAATGGAGGATACAACCCAGAGCACGACAGTATAAATACACTAAATAGAAAAGCACAGACCACAATCTTCAGACTTAGAACGGACACTGCAGTCTCAGAGCACACCTCCACAGAATGGGTCTCAGGGACTTGGCAGCCTGCACCTGTGGAGCACCAAAGCAGTCCCCAGAGCACATCCTGCAAGACTGCCCTAGTCTGAGTAGTGAGAGATTGGAGATCTGGCCAACAGAAACAAGACTACAAGACAAACTATGGGGAACCGGTGAAGATCTCAAGCGCACAGCCCTGTTTATGACACATATCGGAGTAGTCGCATAGCAAAAGTTGATCGCAGAAGAAGATGCTGATGATACAGTCACAAATCAAGACAAATGATCTCAGGAGCATATGCACAAATTGTAAATACCAAGATGGATGGAATATCGCCGGTGTGGTGTCGGGGCCTTCAAGGGAAGGAAAGAATAGTACCACTGTCACCTACACATGACTGATGTAGGGGCCTAGGAAACTACCTAGTGAATAAAAGCATCCAGAAATCGGTGTGCTGGCCTACTTGTAGGCACATAACTGGCACAATATACAATTACTCTTAGGCTCAGATCGCATACAAATCACACACATTGGTTGCCAAGTTGTTGATATGGAGCCGATCTCAACAGATCATGAGTACATACCACGCAGTCAGATGGAATATCATAGTACATACCACAAAGTCAGATGGAATATCATAGTACATACCACAAAGTCAGATGGAATATCATAGTACATACCTCAAAGTCAGATGGAATATCACTGTAGTCAAAGAAAGAGTGCATGGATCAAATCGCTCCTGGAATTTCAACTTTAAAGATGTCTAGTTAGTCAGAACCATTCATCTTCCCTATCAGTCAGATAGAGAATTAGATAGATGAGTGAGATGATAACATGATGGATTGAACAAACATCTCAATGATTGAAGTAACTGAACAAACAGCTCAATGATTGAAATAACTAAACACATATCTCAATGATTGAAGTAACTAAACACATATCTCAATGATTAAAATAATTAACACACATCTCAATGATTGAAGTAGCTAAACAACATCTCAATGATTGAAGTAACTGAACAAACATCTCAATGATTGAAGTAACTGAACAAACATCTCAATGATTGAAGTAGCTACACACATCTCAATGATTGAAGTAACTAAACAACATCTCAATGATTGAGAGCTAAACAATCTCATGTGATAAAATGACATCTCAATGATTGGAAGTCTAAAACATCTCAATGATTGAGTAATGAACCATCTCATGTTGAAGTAACTGAACAAATCATATTAAGTAACTTCTAAAAATGATGTAACCTGATTGAGAAATGTCTCAATATTTCTTTCTTCCCATGAATGGTGAAAATGAGTGTTCATCTTCATCTGTATAATATTCTGTATATTCTTGTATCTTATAAAATGTTGCACATTTCATGTTCAAAAAAATATTTGAATTTAATGTTATTTTGATAATATCTTATAAGTTGTCACATTCATGTCACAATATTTGATAATATTCTTGTATAGCTTATAAGTTGCACATTCATGTCACAATATTTGATAATATTCTTGTATAGCTTATAAGTTGCACATTCATGTAAAATATTTGATAATATTCTTGTATAGCTTATAAGTTGTGCATTCACTATCTCGTGTGAAGTATTTCAAAACTCTAGTGAAGTATTTCAAAACTCTAGTGAAGTATTTCAAAACTCTAGTGAAGTATTTCAAAACTCTAGTGAAGTATTTCAAAACTCTAGTGAAATATTTCAAAACTCTAGTGAAGTATTTCAAAACTCTAGTGAAGTATTTCAAAACTCTAGTGAAGTATTTCAAAACTCATGTAAAGTATTTCAAAACTCGTGTGAAGTATTTCAACACTCTAGTGAAGTATTTCAAAACTCGTGTAAAGTATTTCAAAACTCGTGTGAAGTATTTCAAAACTCTAGTGAAGTATTTCAAAACTTGTGTGAAGTATTTCAAAACTCTAGTGAAGTATTTCAAAACTCGTGTAAAGTATTTCAAAACTCGTGTGAAGTATTTCAAAACTCTAGTGAAGTATTTCAAAACTCTAGTGAAGTATTTCAAAACTCGTGTGAAGTATTTCAAAACTCGTGTGAAGTATTTCAAAACTCGTGTGAAGTATTTCAAAACTCGTGTGAAGTATTTCAAAACTCATGTGAAGTATTTCAAAAAGATTTAAAACTTCAATTCCTGCTAAATATTTTCACTATATTTTAAAATACATTGGGGACCCATGCTGGAGCTAAGGAGTTTGTGCACTGCTGCTGAGATCTTCCTGTGTAAGAAAAGATCAGAGCACACATGGTTACTCACTGAAGTGCAATGATGATGGTCGTATCAATCAATTTTCTTTCTGTCTGATACTAAGAGTTTTGCAAAGATAACTTTCTTTCTGTCTGATACTAAGAGTTTTGCAAAGATAACTTTCTTTCTGTCTGATACTAAGAGTTTTGCAAAGATAACTTTCTTTCTGTCTGATACTAAGAGTTTTGCAAAGATAACTTTCTTTCTGTCTGATACTAAGAGTTTTGCAAAGATAACTTTCTTTCTGTCTGATACTAAGAGTTTTGCAAAGATAACTTTCTTTCTGTCTGATACTAAGAGTTTTGCAAAGATAACTTTCTTTCTGTCTGATACTAAGAGTTTTGCAAAGATAACTTTCTTTCTGTCTGATACTAAGAGTTTTGCAAAGATAACTTTCTTTCTGTCTGATACTAAGAGTTTTGCAAAGATAACTTTCTTTCTGTCTGATACTAAGAGTTTTGCAAAGATAATTTCTTTTGTCTGATACTAAGAGTTTTGCAAAGATAACTTTCTTTCTGTCTGATACTAAGAGTTTTGCAAAGATAACTTTCTTTCTGTCTGATACTAAGAGTTTTGCAAAGATAACTTTCTTTCTGTCTGATACTAAGAGTTTTGCAAAGATAACTTTCTTTCTGTCTGATACTAAGAGTTTTGCAAAGATAACTTTCTTTCTGTCTGATACTAAGAGTTTTGCAAAGATAATTATTACAGCACATTCACCACTACATGACTCCACCCCCACCTCCGTATCAAGTTGACCATAAGTGATAAATACAAAATGGTGAGAAGAACAGAAGTCAAGACAACTGTAGGTTAATGAGAAAAGAAAACAGAAGTCAAGACAAGTGTAGGTTAATGAGAAAAGAAAGCAGAAGTCAAGACAACTGTAGGTTAATGAGAAAAGAAAGCAGAAGTCAAGACAACTGTAGGTTAATGAGAAAAGAAAGCAGAAGTCAAGACAACTGTAGGTTAATGAGAAAAGAAAGCAGAAGTCAAGACAACTGTAGGTTAATGAGAAAAGAAAGCAGAAGTCAAGACAACTGTAGGTTAATGAGAAAAGAAAGCAGAAGTCAAGACAACTGTAGGTTAATGAGAAAAGAAAGCAGAAGTCAAGACAACTGTAGGTTAATGAGAAAAGAAAGCAGAAGTCAAGACAACTGTAGGTTAATGAGAAAAGAAAGCAGAAGTCAAGACAACTGTAGGTTAATGAGAAAAGAAAGCAGAAGTCAAGACAACTGTAGGTTAATGAGAAAAGAAAGCAGAAGTCAAGACAACTGTAGGTTAATGAGAAAAGAAAGCAGAAGTCAAGACAAGTGTAGGTTAATGAGAAAAGAAAGCAGAAGTCAAGACAACTGTAGGTTAATGAGAAAAGAAAGCAGAAGTCAAGACAACTGTAGGTTAATGAGAAAAGAAAGCAGAAGTCAAGACAACTGTAGGTTAATGAGAAAAGAAAGCAGAAGTCAAGACAACTGTAGGTTAATGAGAAAAGAAAGCAGAAGTCAAGACAACTGTAGGTTAATGAGAAAAGAAAGCAGAAGTCAAGACAACTGTAGGTTAATGAGAAAAGAAAGCAGAAGTCAAGACAACTGTAGGTTAATGAGAAAAGAAAGCAGAAGTCAAGACAACTGTAGGTTAATGAGAAAAGAAAGCAGAAGTCAAGACAACTGTAGGTTAATGAGAAAAGAAAGCAGAAGTCAAGACAACTGTAGGTTAATGAGAAAAGAAAGCAGAAGTCAAGACAACTGTAGGTTAATGAGAAAAGAAAGCAGAAGTCAAGACAACTGTAGGTTAATGAGAAAAGAAAGCAGAAGTCAAGACAACTGTAGGTTAATGAGAAAAGAAAGCAGAAGTCAAGACAACTGTAGGTTAATGAGAAAAGAAAGCAGAAGTCAAGACAACTGTAGGTTAATGAGAAAAGAAAGCAGAAGTCAAGACAACTGTAGGTTAATGAGAAAAGAAAGCAGAAGTCAAGACAACTGTAGGTTAATGAGAAAAGAAAGCAGAAGTCAAGACAAGTGTAGGTTAATGAGAAAAGAAAGCAGAAGTCAAGACAACTGTAGGTTAATGAGAAAAGAAAGCAGAAGTCAAGACAAGTGTAGGTTAATGAGAAAAGAAAGCAGAAGTCAAGACAACTGTAGGTTAATGAGAAAAGAAAGCAGAAGTCAAGACAAGTGTAGGTTAATGAGAAAAGAAAGCAGAAGTCAAGACAACTGTAGGTTAATGAGAAAAGAAAGCAGAAGTCAAGACAAGTGTAGGTTAATGAGAAAAGAAAGCAGAAGTCAAGACAAGTGTAGGTTAATGAGAAAAGAAAGCAGAAGTCAAGACAAGTGTAGGTTAATGAGAAAAGAAAGCAGAAGTCAAGACAACTGTAGGTTAATGAGAAAAGAAAGCAGAAGTCAAGACAAGTGTAGGTTAATGAGAAAAGAAAGCAGAAGTCAAGACAACTGTAGGTTAATGAGAAAAGAAAGCAGAAGTCAAGACAAGTGTAGGTTAATGAGAAAAGAAAGCAGAAGTCAAGACAACTGTAGGTTAATGAGAAAAGAAAGCAGAAGTCAAGACAACTGTAGGTTAATGAGAAAAGAAAGCAGAAGTCAAGACAAGTGTAGGTTAATGAGAAAAGAAAGCAGAAGTCAAGACAACTGTAGGTTAATGAGAAAAGAAAGCAGAAGTCAAGACAACTGTAGGTTAATGAGAAAAGAAAGCAGAAGTCAAGACAACTGTAGGTTAATGAGAAAAGAAAGCAGAAGTCAAGACAAGTGTAGGTTAATGAGAAAAGAAAGCAATGAATTGGGCACACCCTCAGTTAACAATCAAATAACACACACACACACACACACACACACACATGGGAAATAGAGGAGTAAGCAGAGATGGAAATCTATCTAAAACTTCTGGGAAATAGAGGAGTAAGCAGAGATGGAAATCTATCTAAAACTTCTCAAACACCTGGTAATGTTTAGCTGTCTGTATCTCTTCATCCATAAAATAGTATTTAAGCAAGTCAATGTTGTGTCCTGCAAACTATATGGCTGATCCCTTGTATTTGTGACTGGGATGCCAGCTTTTTCCCAGGACAATGGTATTCAAGATTTTGTCTTGCTACTTAAATGTTTATGTCTACTCTGTGACATACTATATGATCTTGTTACTTAATGTTCATGTCTACACTGTGACATACTGTATCATATTGTTACTTAATTTGCATGTCTACTCTGTGACATACTGTATGATCTTGTTACTTAATGTTTATGTCTACACTGTGACATACTGTATCATATTGTTACTTAATGTTTATGTCTACACTGTGACATACTGTATCATATTGTTACTTAATGTTTATGTCTACACTGTGACATACTGTATCATATTGTTACTTAATGTGCATGTCTACACTGTGACATACTGTATCATATTGTTACTTAATTTGCATGTCTACACTGTGACATACTGTATGAAAGTGATTTAACATCTTCGCATGTCTTCTATATATATATATATATCTAATGGCATCATTATCATCATCAACAGCTAAACAACAAATGATCAACAGCATTTTTATACCTATTTTGTGTTACCAGAGCCAAACATGGACAATGAGCAAAGCACAGTTGCAAAAATAACTAGTGAAATGCGGTGCCTACGAAAAATTACCTACACCAGAAAAAACATCATCAACATGAGTATAAGAGAGAGAGAGCTGGGGCATAAGAGAGAGAGAGCTGGGAGCATAAGAGAGATAGAGAGCTGGGGGTGGGGAAGAAATAAAGAATGAAGTGGTTCAGCAATTTAATAAGAATGCATCCAAACTCAACAGTATACACAGTCTTCTACAACAGTATACAGAGTCTTCTACAACAATATACACAGTCTTCTACAACAGTATACACAGTCTTCTACAACAGTATACAGTCTTCTACAACAGTATACACAGTCTTCTACAACAGTATACAGAGTCTTCTACAACAGTATACACAGTCTTCTACAACAGTATACACAGTCTTCTACAACAATATACACAGTCTTCTACAACAGTATACACAGTCTTCTACAACAGTATACACAGTCTTCTACAACAGTATACAGAGTCTTCTACAACAATATACACAGTCTTCTACAACAGTATACAGTCTTCTACAACAGTATACAGAGTCTTCTACAACAGTATACACAGTCTTCTACAACAATATACACAGTCTTCTACAACAGTATACACAGTCTTCTACAACAGTATACAGAGTCTTCTACAACAGTATACACAGTCTTCTACAACAATATACACAGTCTTCTACAACAGTATACACAGTCTTCTACAACAGTATACACAGTCTTCTACAACAATATACAGAGTCTTCTACAACAGTATACACAGTCTTCTACAACAATATACACAGTCTTCTACAACAGTATACACAGTCTTCACAACATATCAGTCTCACAACAGTATACACAGTCTTCTACAACAATATACACAGTCTTCTACAACAGTATACAGTCTTCTACAACATAACA
This sequence comes from Arion vulgaris, assembly GCA_020796225.1. NCBI lineage: Eukaryota > Metazoa > Mollusca > Gastropoda > Stylommatophora > Arionidae > Arion > Arion vulgaris. The sequence continues at coordinate 1,868,948 of CM036766.1, forward strand.
GTCTCTACAACAGTACAGTTTTCTACAACAGTATACACAGTCTTCTACAACAATATACACAGTCTTCTACAACAGTATACACAGTCTTCTACAACAGTATACACAGTCTTCTACAACAGTATACAGTCTTCTACAACAGTATACACAGTCTTCTACAACAGTATACACAGTCTTCTACAACAGTATACAGTCTTCACAACATAACAGTCTTCTACAACAGTATACACAGTCTTCTACAACAGTATACACAGTCTTCTACAACAGAACATCAGGAAAGACATGATGAAAGAAAGACTCGGTAAAAGATGTTTAGATTGCATAACAAAATATTGACATCAAGTAAAAGTATTTATCACCCAAGCAATTAGAGCGAGAGCCACTGTAGCGTAGTTGTTAGTGAACTCGCTTTGCAAGGCTTGTGGTCTGGGTTCCGCTCCCGCAATGCGCGTGGAATTTTTCCCGACCACGACAGCTCTCAGGTCGACCCAGCCTCAACTGGGTACCAGACATGCTCTGAGAAAGTAAAGGCGCCGGCGTGATGCTGACCACATCACCCATTGTGTGCCGACGGTCAATGAAAAATACAGGCCTAACACTGTATTGCCCTATATACCACAAGGTATGAAAGGGTTTCTTTACTTTTTTTACTTTTTTAAGCCATTAGAGCAGCGCAAGAAAAAACAGAAAACCATGACACTGAACAACAATCCGGTAACAGTTTGACAACAAAAGAAGAAGATAAAAACAGAAAACCATGACACTGGAAAACAACCCGGTAACAGTTTGACAACATAAGAAGAAGAACAAAACAGAAAACCACAACACTGGAAAACGACCCAGTAACAGTTTGATGATAAAATAAAAAGAAAAAATAAGAAGATCTAGCTTGTCCCTGTCCGAACTTGACCCTGTGACAGCATCTCTAAATGTTTCCCTGATATGCGTGAGTTGTCCAGTGTTTGCCACAGTCATACTCAACTTTTCCGTGACACCTTGCACCCATCTTCTCCTTGATTTTCATCTGTTCGGTATTAAGATCTTCAGAATGATCTTCTCCAGAGAATGATATTGTTTGATATGTCTCAAATATTTCATTTTTCTCACTTTCCTTTTATTTATCATCCACTTCTTTTCAATTTCAAGCTTTTGCAAAATGGATATATTTGTCCCTCCACATTAGCCTACCTTATCGTGGCTGGAGGGTTTGCATACCTTAACAATTGTGGACAGGAACATCAGACTGCAAAGCACATACTTCAAGATTACCCCAAATATGATATAACTAAGGCAAACTCACTGGCCTAACGAAACAACACTCAACACAAAACTACATGAACCTCTGTGTGAGCTACAAAAGACAGTGAATTTTATGCAAGAGACAATGTTGAATGTGTAGACAATATTTCAAGCGAACGAAAGGAAAGAAGGATACAAGAGACAACATTGAATATATAGACAATATTTCAAGCGAACGAAAGAATGGAACGATGCAAGAGACAATGTTGAATGTGTAGACAATATTTCAAGCAAACAAAAGAAAGGATACAAGAGACAACATTGAATGTATTGACAATATTTCAAGCAAACGAAAGGAAGGATACAAAAGACAAAATTGAATGTGTAGACAATATTTCAAGCAAACAAAAGGAAGTAAGGATATATTTGGTTTCTTTTCTGTCCATGGTATTCTGGGTACTCTTCTGTTGTACATCGTACATTCAAGGTAATTAATCAATATTTGCAAAATGGCATCACACATCAAGTAATTCTGAAACTACACTTAGCCATACATGACAGTGACAATACACAGGAGGAGTTGATCACATCTTCTACACCTAACAACATTATCATCTTCACATTGATGTGTTGAAACATCAACATCATCATCTTCACATGGATGTGTTGAAACAACAACAACATCATCATCTTCACATTGATGTGTTGAAACATCATCATCTTCACATTGATGTATTGACTAGAAAAATTATCAGTATCTGACTTCTGTCTGACCTACCTTATACCGAGGTGATACCGCCACTGACACATGCAACAGACCATTTACAGCTACAACATTGACACCTATGTCATATGTTGTCAGGAGAAAGGTGAAGTTATTGTGACGGTTGTCCTTGACACTTAAGGCGTTGTTGATGACGGAAAACCCTGAAAGTAAACAACATTTTAAAATTAGGACAATGTGGGAAAGAAAAATACATAGTAGAATGTAAACAATTGCCTGTAACATCATTAATAGTTGACAAAACATGATGCATACATAAATCATTCCTTTGATCACAATGATTTGTGGAGTGTAGGAACAACTGAGTCAGCTCAGAATCTGACTATTAAAGATATCATGCTCATGTCCCTGTTGTTAGTTCCTGTCCTTGTTGTTGGCTCATGTCCCTGCTGTTAGTTGCTGTCCTTGTTGTTGGCTCATATCCCTGCTGTTAGTTCCTGTCCTTGTTGTTGGCTCATGTCCCTGTTGTAGGCTCATGTCCCTGTTGTAGGCTCATGTCCCTGTTGTTAGTTCCTGTCCTTGTTGTTGGCTCATGTCCCTGTTGTAGGCTCATGTCCCTGTTGTTGGCTCATGTCCCTGTTGTTAGTTCCTGTCCTTGTTGTTGGCTCATGTCCCTGTTGTAGGCTCATGTCCCTGTTGTTGGCTCATGTCCCTGTTGTTAGTTCCTGTCCTTTTTGTTGGCCTATGTCCCTGTTGTAGGCTCATATCCTGTTGATAGTTCCTGTCCTTGCTTGTTGGCTCATGTCCCTGTTGTTAGGCATGGAAGTCCCTGTTGTTGGCTCATAGTTGCCTGATGTTAGTATCCTGTCCTTGTTGGTTGGCACTATGTCCCTGTTCTGTCAGGCCTCTGTGTCCTGTTGTTGGGCTCATGTCCCTGTTGTAGGCTCATGTCCCTGTTGCTGGTTCCTGTCCTTGTTGTTGGCTCATGTCCCTGTTGTTAGTTCCTGTCCTTGTTGTTGGCTCATGTCCCTGCTGTAGGCTCATGTCCCTGTTGTTGGTACCTGTCCTTGTTGTTGGCTCAGGTCCCTGTTGTTAGTTCCTGTCCCTGCCTGTCCTGTGGGCTCATGTTCCTGCTGTTGGCTCATGTCCCTGCTGTCTGCTCATGTTCCTGTTGTCGGCACATGTCCCTGTTGTTGGCTCATGTCCCTGCTGTTGGCTCATGTTCCTGCTGTCGGCTTATGTCCCTGGTGTCGGCTCAGGTCCCTGTTGTCAGTTTATGTCCTTGTTTCAGCTCATGTCCCTGCTGTCGGCTCATGTCCCTGTTGTCGGTAGGTAATGTATGTTAGATAATTTATCAGTTAATTTGATTGTGAGTATTTTCAAGGCATACAGTAATCGTATGACACAATCATGATATGGTCTGACTTTAGACTGATAGTTCATGGCCTGACTTTAGACTGATAGTTCATGGCCTGACTTGTTATGGTGACTAATAGTTCATCGTCTGACTTTAGACTGATAGTTCATGGCCTGATTGTAAAGTTTCTAGATGTGTAGAATACAGAAATTACTTGTAACAAAAAAGTGAGCCATGAGAACTTTATAATGCAGGCATGAACGATTCGATAATCTAGGCATTCTAGGCTGTTTATGCAAACTTGGGTGAAAGTCATCCATCAATGGGGTGACGACTTTGGCCCTTTTGACAGTTGAACGTCTTCCCCCAACATTATGCTATCAGTGCCAAACCTGGATGCAGACATCAAATGATAGAAGAAAACTAGTCACGACAGAGATTAAGTGTCTACACAGAATGCTGGGAGTATTAAGAAGAGACCGGTTTAAAAATGAAGACATCAGGAAAAAAGTGGGTACTACATCAGTACTGAACTTCATCAAGAAACAATGAAATGAAATGGTTCGGCTACATAAGCAGATTACCAACAGACAGTGCACCTCAAAGTGCAATGATGCTCGGATACAATCTCAAAGTGCAATGATGCTCGGAACAACAAAGTGAATATCTCATACAACTTCTCAAATGCAATGATGCTCTGATACAATCTCACAAAGTGCAATGATGCTCGGATACAATCTCAAAGTGCAATGATGCTCTGATACAATGGAAACAAAACAAAAGGTCATCCACACAAAAGGTGGACCTCAGAAATAACAGAGGCAAATAAAAAAACACTCTTTATGAAGCGCACACAAAAGCCTGTTCTATAAATCTTTTCTTATCCTGGCGCTGTTCAACAAAACAGGATTACAGAAGTGAAAGGAAGAATAAGACAGTTAAACACATAGAACAGTGTACTTGAGTGCAGCATACACATAGAACAGTGTACTTGAGTGCAGCATACACATAGAACAGTGTACTTGAGTGCAGCATACACATAGAACAGTGTACTTGAGTGCAGCATACAAGACAAAATATCAATGAAACTAGTAACATATAAAAGTAATTACCTTGAAAGTCTTGCCAAAATGAGGATTTCTCCAGGAAATATTGATGTTCTCCATCTATTAAAATATCAATGCCCCGAATTGAACTAATTTCTACAGGTGTCACTGCCACCTGAATATGTTAGATCCGCACTCATTGCTAAAGCAGTTAAAGTTGGGTTTCCATTTTGATTTTCGCAGTCTACCCATATCTGTCAGACAAAGAAGGGGACAACATCTTTATCAAAACAGAAATCAAATATTTGTTTGAATGCATTCATAAACAAAAGGAAATCAAATATTTGTTTGAATGTATTCATAAATAAAACAGAAATCAAATATTTGTTTGAATGCATACATAAATAAAACAATTGATTATATTGGTTACTGAACCGACAGTACTGGACTCTGGGCAGATACAAAGGTGCTCAGTCTCTCAAACAGATGTTGAAGATGTGCATACTGATGGTTCTGGTGGCTTGCTGGTTAAACACACTCTCTCTGCCACTTGGGATCCATTACTATTTGTACAACATATAGTTGAAACTTCTTCAATGCTGATCCATTCAACATCATTTAGTGTGCTCATACAACAGGCAGTCTTGAAAACTTCTTCAATCGCTGGATCCATTCAACATCAATTTGAGTGTGCTCATCCAACAGGCAGTCTTGAAGAAACCAAAGAACATCCCTCTTATCCATCTTCAACTTCCCAACAATCAATGCTGTGGATGCAAGCCTGGCCACTCTCTCATTGCCATGAACACCTGCATGCCCAGGATAGTAGATCCATGTACGCCTCTGGAGGATGGCAACCTCAATAGATGACACCCACTCATTACGCAACCTGCCATTTTGAAACTTCTGAAACAACAAAAGCCCCAGTTAAAGAAGTCCCAGAGAGCTACTGAAGGGCAGCAGAAACTGCTTCAAACTTCAATCCTCATACTGAAAGTAGTTGTCCTGTACAAATAAATCTGAAAATATATCAGCATTATTCTAAGTCACTTTCATCGTCAAGTAGCTAGCCAAGGTATCAGAGCTACCCAAGGGTATCAGAGCTACCAAGGATATCAGAGCTACCAAGGGTATCAGAGCTACCAAGGGTATCAGAGCTACCAAGGGTATCAGAGCTACCAAGGGTATCAGAGCTACCAAGGGTATCAGAGCTACCAAGGGTATCAGGGCACCAGGGTATCAGAGCTACCAAGGGTATCAGAGCTACCAAGGGTATCAGAGCTACCAAGGGTATCAGAGCTAGCCAAGGTATCAGGGCTACCAAGGGTATCAGAGCTACCAAGGGTATCAGAGCTACCAAGGGTATCAGAGCTACCAAGGGTATCAGAGCTACCAAGGGTATCAGAGCTACCCAGGACAGGCTACCAAGGGTATCAGAGCTACCAAGGGTATCAGAGCTACCAAGGGTATCAGGAGTTCAGCCAAGGTATCAGGGCTACCAAGGTATCAGAGCTACCAAGGGTATCAGAGCTACCAAGGGTATCAGGGCTACCAAGGGTATCAGAGCTACCCAAGGGTATCAGAGCTACCCAGGGTATCAGAGCTACCAAGGGTATCAGGGCTACCAAGGGTATCAGAGCTACCAAGGGTATCAGAGCTACCAAGGGTATCAGGGCTACCAAGGGTATCAGGCTCTACCAAGGGTATCAGAGCTACCAAGGGTATCAGGGCTACCAAGGGTATCAGAGCTACCCAGTGTATCAGGGATACCCAGCGAGTCAGAAATTATCTGTTTTGCATCTAGATAGAACATTAACTATCAGACTACTGTTTTGTCAAGTCCTTTGCCATAGAAAAAGTATACTGATTTATCATCTGAAAAGTATAACTATCAAGATTTGTATCTATGTCTGAAATACTAACACAAGATTTTATCTTGTCTGAAGATACTAATACCAAGATTCTTATCTTGTCTGAAGATAACTCATTCAATACCAAGATTCTTATCTTGTCTGAAGATACTAACACCAAGATTCTTATCTTGTCTGAAGATACTAACACCAAAATTCTTGTCTGAAGATACTAACACCAAGATTCTTATCTTGTCTGAAGATACTAACACCAAGATTCTTATCTTGTCTGAAGATACTAACACCAAGATTCTTATCTTGTCTGAAGATACTATACACCAAGATTCTTATCTTGTCTGAAGATACTAACACCAAGATTCTTATCTTGTCTGAAGATACTAACACCAAGATTCTTATCTTGTTTGAAGATACTAACACCAAGATTCTTATCTTGTCCAGATACATACATAACTAAACCTACCCCAGCTTCTAGTCTTGTAGAAATTTCTGTATTTTCAAAGAGATGGGTTATGCTTGCTAGCCAAGATAGTAGTCCCCAGAGCCAGCAAAGTGATATCTGCGTCCATCAAATGTGCTAATGTGAGTATGTCCATGTACAAATCCTAGACAGAAAAGTAAATGTTGGGTATGTTTGTATGATCACATTATTCTGTCTTTTACTCATTCTTTCCCTCTCTTTCTCCTCTCTCTTTATTCTCTCTTTTTCACTCTCTCTCTCTCTCTCATTCTCTCTTTTCATTCTCACTCTCTACACTCTCTCTCTTTTCATTCTCTCTCTCTTTCACTTCTCTCTTTCACTCTCTCTCTTTCATCTCTCTCTCTTTCATTCTCTCTCTCTTTCATCTCTCTCTTTCACTCTCTCTCTCTTTCTTCTCTTCTCTCTCTCTTTCACTCTCTCTCTCTTTCACTTCTCTCTCTCTCTTTCACTCTCTCTCTTCATCTTCTCTCTCTTTCACTCTCTCTCTTCTTTCACTCTCTCTCTCTCTTTCCTCTCTCTCTTCACTCTCCTCTCTTCTTTCACTCTCTCTTTCCTCTCTCTTTCTCTCTCTCTTCTTTCACTCTCTCTCTCTCTTTCACTCTCTTCTCTTTCTCTCTCTCTCTCTTTCCTCTCCTCTCTCTTTTCACTCTCTCTCTTTCTCTCTTCTTTTCACTCTCTCTCTCACTCTCTCACTCTCTCTCTCTCTTTTCCTCTCTCTCTTTCACTCTTCTCTCTTACTCTCTCTCTTTCCTCTCTCTCTTCACTCTCTTCTCTCTCTCTCTCATTCCTCTCTTCTCACTCTCTCTTCACTCTTTCTCTCATTCATCTCTTCACTCTCTTTACTCTCTTCCCTCTCTCTTTCACATTCTCTTTTCTCTCACACACACTATATTTGACATGTCTGATCTATGCACTTGAAATGAAAATGAAATTCATGACATATCCTTTATAGGAAGTCCCATGAACCACAGTAAACGAGACGTTGATGTTCTAGACACCACTTATATGTTCAGTAGTTTGCTATTGTTTTCTGAACGTTGAGGTCTATTTCTACCATTCGTAAATATTCATGGGAACAAATTTGCTTCTAAACTGCCTGCCGCAGAGTTGGAACCAGGTACTCTTAGGTTGTGATCGAGCTTACTACTTCTCAGCCACAGACACCCACGATGATTGCGCTTAATAGAAGATTGTATCAGCTGACACCCACGATGATTGCGCTTAATAGAAGATTGTATCAGCTGACACCCACGATGATTGCGCTTAATAGAAGATTGTATCAGCTGACACCATGATGATTGCGCTTAATAGAAGATTGTATCAGCTGACACACACGATGATTGCGCTTAATAGAAGATTGTATCAGCTGACATCCACGATGATTGCGCTTAATAGAAGATTGTATCAGCTGACACCCACGATGATTGCGCTTAATAGAAGATTGTATCAGCTGACACCCACGATGATTGCGCTTAATAGAAGATTGTATCAGCTGACACACATGATGATTGCGCTTAATAGAAGATTGTATCAGCTGACACACACGATGATTGCGCTTAATAGAAGATTGTATCAGCTGACACCCACGATGATTGCGCTTAATAGAAGATTGTATCAGCTGACACACATGATGATTGCGCTTAATAGAAGATTGTATCAGCTGACACACACGATGATTGCGCTTAATAGAAGATTGTATCAGCTGACACCCACGATGATTGCGCTTAATAGAAGATTGTATCAGCTGACACATATGATGATTGCGCTATAGAAGTGTATCAGCCAACACAATCGGATGATTAAGCAGCTAAGAAGATTGTATCAGCTGACACACGAGATTCAGCTAATAGAAGATTGTATCAGCGAACCAGGAGACATTGCGCAAGATAAGATTGTATCAGCGACACCAGATTGCCTAATAGAAGATTGTATCAGCTGACACTACGATGATTAGCTAATAGAAGATGCATCAGTGACACCAAGATGATTCGCAAAGAAGATTGTATCAGCTGACATCCACGATGATTGCGTAATAGAAGATTGTATCAGCTGACACACGATGATTGGCAATAGAAGATTGTATCAAGCTGAACTACAATGATTGCGCTATAAGATTGTATCAGCTGAACCAATGATTGCCAATAGAAGATTGTATCAGCTGACACCGATGTGCTTAAAGAAATTGTATCAGCTGACCAAATATGATTCGCTTAATAGAGATTGTATCAGCTGGATACACCACGATGATTGCGCTTAATAGAAGATTGTATCACTGACACCCACGATGATTGCTAATAGAAGATTATCAGCTGACACTTTACTGATTACGCAATAGAAGATTGTATCAGCTGACATCCTATGATTGCGCTAAAGAAGATTGATTCAGCGACCATCAGATGATTGCGCTTAATAAGATTGTATCAGCTGACACATACATGATTGCGCTTAATAGAAGATATCATGCCGCACCACGATGATTGCGCAAAAAGATGTATCAGCTGACACCACGATGATTGCGCTAATAGAAGATTATCAGCTGACACCATCTATGATTACGCTAATAGAAGATTGTATCAGGCACCATGATGATTGCTTAATGAAGATTGTATCAGCTGATACACACACGATGATTCGCTTAATAGAAGATTGTATCAGCTGACACACTATCGATTAGCGCTAAAGAAATGTATCAGCTGACATCCACGATGATTGCGCTAATAGAAAGATTGATCAGCTGACATCCACGATGATTGCGCTAATAGAAGATTGTATCAGCTGACCATCCACTTGATTGCGCTAATAGAAGATTGTATCAGCTGACATCCGATGATTGCCTAATAGAAGATTGTATCAGCTGCACCACGATGATTGCGCTTAATAGAAGATTGTATCAGCTGACATCCACGATGATTGCGCTTAATAGAAGATTGTATCAGCTGACACATACGATGATTGCGCTTAATAGAAGATTGTATCAGCTGACATTAATGTTCAGCTGAGGGTAAGAGCCAAGCACAGATCAGGGAAGAATCAAAGAAGAACCAGGGAAGAACTAAATAAGAACTAAGAAATAATTCACAGCTGAACCAGGAAAGAACCAGAGAGGAAATAAGGAAGAATCAATGAAGAACCAGGGAAGAACTAAATAAGAACTAAGAAATAATTCACAGCTGAACCAGGAAAGAACCAGAGAGGAAATAAGGAAGAATCAATGAAGAACCAGGGAAGAACTAAATAAGAACTAAGAAATAATTCACAGCTGAACCAGGAAAGAACCAGAGAGGAAATAAGGAAGAATCAATGAAGAACCAGGGATGAACTAAATAAGAACTAAGAAATAATTCACAGCTGAACCAGGAAAGAACCAGAGAGGAAATAAGGAAGAATCAATGAAGAACCAGGAAAGAACCAGAGAAGAAATAAGGAAGAATCAAAGAAGAACCAGGGATGAACCAAAGAAGAACCAGGGATGAACTAAATAAGAACTAAGAAATAATTCACAGCTGAACCAGGAAAGAACCAGAGAGGAAATAAGGAAGAATCAAAGAAGAACCAGGGATGAACTGAATAAGAACTAAGAAATAATTCACAGCTGAACCAGGAAAGAACCAGAGAGGAAATAAGGAAGAATCAATGAAGAACCAGGAAAGAACCAGAGAAGAAATAAGGAAGAATCAAAGAAGAACCAGGATGAACCAAAGAAGAACCAGGGATGAACTAAATAAGAACTAAGAAATAATTCACAGCTGAACCAGGAAAGAACCAGAGAGGAAATAAGGAAGAATCAAAGAAGAACCAGGGATGAACTAAATAAGAACTAAGAAATAATTCACAGCTGAACCAGGAAAGAACCAGAGAGGAAATAAGGAAGAATCAAAGAAGAACCAGGGATGAACTAAATAAGAACTAAGAAATAATTCACAGCTGAACCAGGAAAGAACCAGAGAGGAAATAAGGAAGAATCAATGAAGAACCAGGGATGAACTAAATAAGAACTAAGAAATAATTCACAGCTGAACCAGGAAAGAACCAGAGAGGAAATAAGGAAGAATCAAAGAAGAACCAGGGATGAACTAAATAAGAACTAAGAAATAATTCACAGCTGAACCAGGAAAGAACCAGAGAGGAAATAAGGAAGAATCAATGAAGAACCAGGGATGAACTAAATAAGAACTAAGAAATAATTCACAGCTGAACCAGGAAAGAACCAGAGAGGAAATAAGGAAGAATCAAAGAAGAACCAGGGATGAACTAAATAAGAACTAAGAAATAATTCACAGCTGAACCAGGAAAGAACCAGAGAGGAAATAAGGAAGAATCAATGAAGAACCAGGGATGAACTAAATAAGAACTAAGAAATAATTCACAGCTGAACCAGGAAAGAACCAGAGAGGAAATAAGGAAGAATCAAAGAAGAACCAGGAAAGAACCAGAGAAGAAATAAATAAGAATTTATGGAAAAAAATCAAAGAAGAACCATAGAAGAACCAAAGATGATTCAGGGAATGATCAAATGAAAACCAGGGAAGAACTAATAAAGAACCAAAGCAGAACCAGAGAAAAATTAATAAAGAACCAGGAGATTTTTAAATTGTTTTTAAAGTAACTTACCAATACCAGGTGGCTCATAGTATCTACAGTCTGCAGTAGGTCGCTGAGCCATGTAAAGATCACACAACTTGTAGCTGTTCCACAGACAACAGTAGTAGAAGCTGACCACATCATGTTTCCAATGTGATAGTTCAGGCACCCTGTCAACTCCGTTGTAAGGATAAGCTCCCCATGCATGCGACCTGTCGGGTGTGCTTCCTTGGTTAGACAGTTGTGAGTATTTGAGAGTCCCATCGGTGTTGTAACAACACTGATTACCAGCACCATCTTTACTTCTGTTAACAATAACAGCAACAACGATTCCAGCACATTTTATTCTGAACAACAAGAACACTCATTCAGAATATACTAAACGTGAACAGAACAACTCATTAAGCACACATTCTTTAACAAACAGCAACAATGATTACAGCCACTTTACTTCATTAAACAAGAAACTTTCACACCATTTTACTGTTATCAACTTACAGCAACTAAGCTGATTACAACCATCTACAGTCTGTAAAACAATAAACAACTATGTAGCCATCTTTCTTTATTAAATCACACAACTTGTTAAGATCTTTACTTCTTAACAACAGCAATAACTGATTACGCACATCTTTCTTCAATGTCAATAACAGCAACAACTGATGCACTCTTCCTGTTAACAAAACAGCAAAACTCATTACCAGCACCATCTTTACTTCTGTTACAACAGCAACAACTGATTACCAGCACCATCTTTACTTTGTAACAACAGAACAACTAATTACCACACCATCTTTACTTGTCAAAGCAACAACTCATTACCAGCACCATCTTTACTTCTGTTAACAACAACAGCAACAACTAATTACCAGCACCATCTTTACTTCTGTTAACAACAACAGCAACAACTTGTACAGATTTCTAACACAGAAATCTGGCTATCTCAAATACACTAAACAGTGACAGACAAAATAAGCTGAAATTTTTACAATATATCAATCAATGTTACAGTTACTTTTTCATATCTTAATCAATGTTAGTTACTTTTTCATATCATGTTACAGTTATCAATGTTACAGTGTAACTTACAGCTGGTAAACCAGGTCTCAAGAAATGTAAAAATATAAATCCCACTATGTAGCCTGCATTGCTAATTATAATAATTGTTAAATTGTTATTTAAATGCATATAATTATATATGGCCTTTTTCGTCTTTACAGATGGTCAATTAAAGCAAAGATGAAGTGTCATCTCCACCTATGCCTAGCTTGGGCAGCTGATATGGGAAATATGCTTTGCCCATTTTGCATAAACCTCCTCTATATCATACTGTTTCATCCAAAGGAAAGACAAAGATCATACGTTCGGAATCAAGCATGGTTTGCAGGGATGCCAGAGATGGAATGGTATACACACATAAAAATCAACTGTCTTAAGGTCCCCCTCCGTATTTATGGTCAAGGTTGGCTCCTCTAACCTTCTGCCTAACCGTGCTGACCCACAATGCCGTGGGGATTTTATATCAGGGTTTACTCCCCTAGACTTTAGCTCTCCCGAGTCAAACATCTTTTTTTCTTTAGTTGAGATAGATCAGATGTGGCCTCCATATACTATAGGGGTATATTGTTATCGACCAATTATATGTTGCTATAGCGGCTATCTCACACTACTCACAGCATGGACACAGTTGATGTCATATTTCCCTACGTTAGCCTACAATTTCAATATAGATGGAGATTGCAGTCCATGGTTTTAGTTTTAGCCTGCAATTCAATATCTTAGCAGTCTTACTCTAGTCTTAGTGTTTGATGATGAATATGTCTGTGTGTATTTATGTCTGTGTGTATTTATGTCTGTGTGTATTTATGTCTGTGTGTATTTATGTATGTGTGTATTTCAGTGTTTGCTGTTCAAATAAAAGTACTCACGTTGGAATGACAGAATGCAACACATATATAAAATGAGAGTACTCACGGAATCACAGAACGCACACAATGTTTGGCTCCTTGGTGAAAGGTGCACTGACTTCCTGTGAAGAGATTACATCTCGGGTCAGTCTGCCAGCGACCAAAGTCAGCCAGAGCCTGGTCCAAACTACATGGACATGGCAGAAGTTCACCGAGCCACTGTTTATTGCGGGAATCTGCATCTCGCCATTCGTAACATTTCTGGTCTGACCAATCAGATCCTCTGCTGTTGACCAGCTCCTGGTTGACATACCATCCTAGAGGGATGGGACCATACCTGACAGCACTGTAACGAAAAGAGATCAAATATTAAAACGTCAATCATGTCTGTCTTGTATGTTGGTTTCTATGGTCTTTGTGCCCCATATCAGCTGACTAAACTACCAGTCTTATCTATCATTTGTGCTATGTTTTTGTTACCTATGTCTGTCTGTGCGTGCTATATTAAATATTTGTAATTTATGTTTATATATATATAAATATGTGGCCTTGTTCGTCTTTATGGACGGTCAGTTGGCAAGTGTTTTACTGTGACAACCTCTGAGCTTGCCTTTCAGCTCATCCTAAAGACTCTTTTCAAAAGATTCTGCACTTTTGCGTAATGTTGCTTTCCACATACCTCGGTCATCAACTAGTTTTCCTATTTGTTGGAACTGATAGAAAAGTTCTTCATTGAGGGCTTTGCTGCGTGTTATGTTTGTGTACTACATTTTGATGTGTTATTTTTGTTCTTTATCTGTTATCTGTTTGTTAAAAATTTGTGTGTTGAATGAAATGTGTTTTTTTGTGACAAATTTGATGTGTTATGTTTGTGTCTGTTTGTGTGTTGTTTGTGTACTAATTTGTGTGTGTGTTGTTTGTCTTTGTTTGTTATTTGTGTGTGTGTGTGTGTGATGTGTGTGTGTGTGTGTGTGTGTGTGTGGGTGTGAAGCTATTCGGTACATTTTGTGATGTTATGTGGAAATATGTGTATATTGTGTGAGAGTAAATATGGGATAAAGATGCTGAGAGAGGAGAGAGAGAGAGAGAGAAAGAAGACAGTCGTTGATAAGCTCTATGTTCAGTCATCTCTTACTGGAATCACAGTTAAGCTGTCTCTTCTGTCTCTTCTCTCTCTTCTCTCTCTTTCTCTCTCTCTTCTCTCTCTCTCTCTCTCTCTCTGCAGTTCATCTCGTTATAATAGGTGCACAAAAACGCAAACACATACATAATTTCATCAGCATTACCATTAAATAGCTTGTCCTGAGCAGAACTCTCAGACTCTAACAGTTCATTGGAATTTTTCTCTCTCATAGGCCAGATGTTTCGCCACTGCAGACGTCATGTTCAAATCATCAGTTACATCCTGAATCCATCTTCACTGTGGTCTTCCTCTTCTTCTGTTTGCAGGAATGCATCCTTCCATCATGGTTTTCTTCAACCCTTCATGTCTTTTTATATTCAAATTACTTCTTTGTTTTCATTCTTATTTCTAGCATAAGCCAGTTTACTTTGATTTTGAGTTCTTTCTGAATAGATCTATTTGTTCTATTCTCTGTCCATGATATACGGGGGACTCTTCTGTAACACTTATATTCAAAAGTGCATGTCAGTTTTTCCATTGCCTTGTTAAAAGTCCATATGTCACTATTTCATACCGAATCTAACACAATATATACGCGCACACGCAAATTCTCTCTTTCTCTCTCTATATATATATATATATTTCTCTCTCCCTCTCTCTCTCTATCTATCTATCTATATATCTATCTAATCTATCTATCTAATATATCTATCTAATCTATCTATCTATCTGTCTATCTGTATCTAAAACTCTAACTACAAGTAAGTATGTACTCACACTCTCTGTGAAGCTATTTCATGAAACTGTGTTGCCAAGCTGACCTCTAGAAGTCCAATCTCAAACTTATCACAATCTTTAGTACAATGATGTTGGTCAACGTTAATGGTGTACGTACCCCTACTATTCTCTGGGACAATGATAGTCTCTAACTCTTGATACTCTACCTGTCAGTCAATGCATATCAGTACACATCATTTACACCTGTTATTCGAAGTTATCAGTACATCGTATCAAGTTATGTCAGTACATTTCGAAATCAAGTTATCAGAGAAATCAGAGAAAGCAGAGAAATGGTACTATGATCTCTTCATGTAAAGTGGTTGATGTTGTAGCTGGGGTTCGGGTTGGTCATATGTCTGTTGAGCTCCCTTCCAGTGTTTTCTAAATTGATTCATTTGCTTTTTTTATTACGAGTTTGGCTGTATGGAAAGTTGTTGCTGTAAACGTTTGTTCAAGTGTTGATTCTTATCTCAACTAACTTGTCTTCGGTAGCATTATCATTTGTATTTCAATGTACATGAATTTATTGCCTAGTTAATTGTATATCATAGTATGAAGTATATCATAGTATGAAGTATATCATAGTAGGAAGTATATCATAGTATGAAGTATATCATAGTATGAAGTATATCATAGTATAAAGTATATCATAGTAGGAAGTATATCATAGTATGAAGTATATCATAGTATGAAGTATATCATAGTAGGAAGTATATCATAGTAGGAAGTATATCATAGTATGAAGTATATCATAGTATGAAGTATATCATAGTATAAAGTATATCATAGTAGGAAGTATATCATAGTATGAAGTATATCATAGTATGAAGTATATCATAGTAGGAAGTATATCATAGTAGGAAGTATATCATAGTATAAAGTATATCATAGTATGAAGTATATCATAGTATGAAGTATATCATAGTATGAAGTATATCATAGTAGGAAGTATATCATAGTATGAAGTATATCATAGTATGAAGTATATCATAGTAGGAAGTATATCATAGTATGAAGTATATCATAGTATGAAGTATATCATAGTAGGAAGTATATCATAGTAGGAAGTATATCATAGTAGGAAGTATATCATAGTAGGAAGTATATCATAGTAGGAAGTATATCATAGTAGGAAGTATATCATAGTATGAAGTATATCATAGTATGAAGTATATCATAGTAGGAAGTATATCATAGTATAAGTATATCATACGTTGTATATCATAGTGTTGATTCATTATCAATATATCTTGTATTCATGTAGGCATTATCATTTAGAGTATATCATGTATGAAGTTATTCATAGTTTAAATGTATATCATAGTATGAAGTATATCATAGTAGGAAGTATATCATAGTATGAAGTATATCATAGTAGGAAGTATATCATAGTAGGAAGTATATCATAGTATGAAGTATATCATAGTAGGAAGTATATCATAGTAGGAAGTATATCATAGTAGGAAGTATATCATAGTATGAAGTATATCATAGTAGGAAGTATATCATAGTAGGAAGTATATCATAGTAGGAAGTATATCATAGTAGGAAGTATATCATAGTATGAAGAAGTATATCATAGTAGGAAGTATATCATAGTATGAAGTATATCATAGTATGAAGTATATCATAGTATGAAGTATATCATAGTATGAAGTATATCATAGTATGAAGTATATCATAGTATGAAGAAGTATATCATAGTAGGAAGTATATCATAGTAGGAAGTATATCATAGTAGGAAGTATATCATAGTAGGAAGTATATCATAGTAGGAAGTATATCATAGTATGAAGTATATCATAGTATGAAGTATATCATAGTAGGAAGTATATCATATACAAACAAACGAACAAATAGTTCAGAAGGAACTCAACAAAGAAAATTGGCTGATATTACAAATAAGAAAATTGGATGATGCTACAAATAAGAAAATTGGCTGATATTACAAATAAGAAATATTGGCTGATTACAAATAAGAAAACTGGCTGATGCTACAAATAAGAAAACTGGCTGATGCTACAAATAAGAAAACAATTATCGAAGGAGGCATCCTGGTAAAGAGAAGAAGAGGAAGACCACAAAGAAGATGGATTCAGGATGTAACTGATGATTTGAGCATGACTACTGCAGAGGCGGGACATGTGACTTATGAGATAGATAAATCCTGAAGGACTATTAAGGTAACAAAGGTCTGCTCACGACAAGCTATTTCATCATGATGATGATGATGATGATGATGATGATGATGATTTAATATACAGGTCAATACCAAGAACTTGTTAGGAAAATGAAGATTCAATGTGACCATTTTCAGACCTTGTGTGGTCGAGGTATTCATAGTATCAGTTAAACAGTCAAATTATTCTATTTTATGCCCTTGAAACAAGTTGACACAAGTGACCTCTAGACGCATGTCAGAGAATTATTCATGAGTACTACATGACCTCTAGAAGCAGTCAGAATTATTCTATTTTATGCCTTGGAAACAAGTTGAGCACAAAGTGACCCCTCTATGACGCATGTCAGAGCAACTGTTCTGGAGTAAATGAGTTGCCCAAACGTTAATTATCCCCTCTCGACTTCGTTGATAGACATAGCACAAGTCTAGAGGCCAGACCATCTTTGAGATTTTCTCTCATCAGGTTTACTTGCCGTCAGACAATTTTGTTGCTGCTAACTGACCTAGGAAAGTCCATCCTCCTAGGCAAACCAGAACTCTGTTAGCCTTGTGATCCAGGCACTAAAACATACAACCAGAACTTCAAATAGTATAAAACTACTACTACATAAACACAGAATGTGTGGTTAGTATTACAGTTATATCATTTTTCCGAACATGTGAGGAGGAAGGGAGGTTTAGAACACATTTTTCCGAACATATGAGGAGGAAGGGAGGTTTAGAACACATTTTTCCGAACATTGAGGAGGAAGGAGGTTTAGAACACATTTTGATCACAGGTAAAATCGAGGGTGAGAGAAGAGAAAGAGAGAGAGAGAAAATTTTGGATATCCTGACTTCATGGCACGGTAGAGCGTCAACATCTGAGATGATAGCAAACACCAAAGATAGAGATTTGTGGAGGTCCATGATCGCCTACGCCAGTCGGCATGGCACTTGATGATGATAATCATAATGATAAGAAAATGTCGATCATACCTTTGAATCATATTCTCTGTAACCAATTATTTTAATATTGAAACTATTTGTTGTTCCATTCTTGATGAAAGTTGATGGATTCCATTTGACTGTGATTTGTTTGGTATCACGTTTGTACCAATCTTCTTTCACTGCTTTCTCAACAACAATATCTGCTTCTAGACGACTTGGTAACACTGTGAAATTACAAACACAAAATGGCAGATCTCTGAGAATTTGTACATCTCTGAGAATTTGTACATTTTTCTTACATGTACAACATTGTCTTCACATGTACACAACATTGACTTCATGGTATCAAATGATCTTCATATATACAACATTCTCTTCAGGTTTTCAGGTTTCTTCTAATCCTGGTTCTCGATCAACGTCTAAATAACTCGATTCTTCTAATCCTGGTTCTCGATCAACGTCTAAATAACTCGATTCTAATCCTGGTTCTCGATCAACGTCTAAATAACTCGATTCTAATCCTGGTTCTCGATCAACGTCTAAATAACTCGATTCTAATCCTGGTTCTCGATCAACGTCTAAATAACTCGATTCTAATCCTGGTTCTCGATCAACGTCTAAATAACTCGATTCTAATCCTGGTTCTCGATCAACGTCTAAATAACTCGATTCGGGGTTCCCAATTACTAACTCGATTCGGGTCCTGCTACTTATGCCATGGAAGACACTGATGTTAACGTACGATGTTAGCCTCTCACTTCAATCGTACTGGGTTTGTTTCAGGCGTGAAGTGTTCAGATTACTTCTCCAGGTGAAGTGTTCAGATTACTTCTCCAGGTGAAGTGTTCAGACTACTTCTCCAAGTGAAGTGTTCAGACTACTTCTTCAGGTGAAGTGTTCAGATTACTTCTCCAGGTGAAGTGTTCAGATTACTTCTCCAGGTGAAGTGTTCAGACTACTTCTCCAGGTGAAGTGTTCAGATTACTTCTCCAGGTGAAGTGTTCAGATTACTTCTCCAGGTGAAGTGTTCAGACTACTTCTCCACGTGAAGTGTTCAGACTACTTCTCCAGGTGAAGTGTTCAGACTACTTCTCCAGGTGAAGTGTTCAGACTACTTCTCCAGGTGAAACGTTCAGACTACTTCTCCAGGTAAAGTGTTCAGACTACTTCTCCAGGTAAAGTGTTCAGACTACTTCTCCAGGTGAAGCGTTCAGATTACTTCTCCAGGTAAAGTGTTCAGACTACTTCTCCAGGTAAAGTGTTCAGACTACTTCTCCAGGTAAAGTGTTCAGACTACTTCTCCAGGTAAAGTGTTCAGACTACTTCTCCAGGTAAAGTGTTCAGACTACTTCTCCAGGTGAAGTGTTCAGACTACTTCTCCAGGTGAAGTGTTCAGACTACTTCTCCAGGTAAAGTGTTCAAACTACTTCTCCAGGTGAAGCGTTCAGACTACTTCTCCAGGTGAAACGTTCAGACTACTTCTCCAGGTGAAACGTTCAGACTACTTCTCCAGGTAAAGTGTTAAGACTACTTCTCCAGGTGAAGCGTTCAGACTACTTCTCCAGGTAAACGTTCAGACTACTCTCCAGGTAAAGTGTTCAGACTACTTCTCCAGGTGAAGCGTTCAGACTACTTCTCCAGGTGAAGCGTTCAGACTACTTCTCCAGGTGAAGTGTTCAGACTACTTCTCCAGGTAAAGTGTTCAGACTACTTCTCCAGGTGAAACGTTCAGACTACTTCTCCAGGTGAAACGTTCAGACTACTTCTCCAGGTGAAACGTTCAGACTACTTCTCCAGGTGAAACGTTCAGACTACGTCTCCAGGTAAAGTGTTCAGACTACTTCTCCAGGTGAAGTGTTCAGACTACTTCTCCAGGTAAAGTGTTCAGACTACTTCTCCAGGTAAAGCTTTCAGACTACTTCTCCAGGTAAAGCTTTCAGACTACTCCAGTGATCCCCGATATCAATGTAGGTGAGATTGAGTTCCTAGTCCTAAGGAGGACGGATTGTGAAACATAGGTCCCGTGTTCCCATTGAGCAAGTAAAAGAACTACTGACAGTATCAAATCGGTAATAGGCTGACAAACAGCTTCCAATGCACAAAATCATTTGTAATAATTAAAATATAAAATCAATGCAAAATTGTCTCAATTCTCAAAATGACGTCAGAAACTCTTGGCGGTGCTACGAATCTTGTGCTCTGTCGCTTAGATCTTCCTGTGTAAGAAACGGATCTGAGCACTTGGAGGCTATTCATTGAAATGTAGTGTTGATGATTCTATCAATCAATTATTAGTAATCTTGATTGAAACTTCACATTTTCCACTGCATATCTCTCTCTCTCTCTCTCTCTCTCTCTCTCTCTCTCTCTAGAAGGACAGTTATTGTCTTTATTTGTAATCTGAAATCTTCATATGTCTTCTTCTGTTTTGTTTTGCTATTGTTTATTTGAAACTTTCTTTCAAATAAGCTCTTTAGTAAGATGAGAGTCTGTTCTGTGAATGTTCACAATTCTGCTAACCAACAGTTCTCTCTCTCTCTCTGTACTTCTTTCTCCTTCTCTCTACATCTCATTCTCTTCTTCTCTCTTTCTCCTTCTTTCTCTCTCCTTCTCACGTATCCTCTATCCTCTCTCTCGCTTTCCTCTCTTTCTTTCTGTCTCTCTCATTCTCTCTCTCATATCATCTTTCTCTCCTTACAAGTCACGATTACCAAGATCCGATCTGAAATGTTCTCGTGTTCATAGTAACCCATCCTACCTGCCCGCCTGGACAGTAAAATAATTATGTCAATCAACACATTTCTGCTATCTTTGATTCTCATTTAGTGTCGTTGCTTTAGTCACTTATGGTCAAGCTGAAAATTGATACCAACAGTTTAGTAAACATGTCACTTATGGTCAAGCTTGAAAATGTGACTACCAACAGTTTAGTAAACATGTCACTTATGGTCAAGCTTGAAAATGTGACTACCAACAGTTTAGTAAACATGTCACTTATGGTCAAGCTTGAAAATGTGACTACCAACAGTTTAGTAAACATGTCACTTATGGTCAAGCTTGAAAATGTGACTACCAACAGTTTAGTAAACATGTCACTTATGGTCAAGCTTGAAAATGTGACTACCAACAGTTTAGTAAACATGTCACTTATGGTCAAGCTTGAAAATGTGACTACCAACAGTTTAGTAAACATGTCACTTATGGTCAAGCTTGAAAATGTGACTACCAACAGTTTAGTAAACATGTCACTTATGGTCAAGCTTGAAAATGTGACTACCAACAGTTTAGCAAACATGTCACTTATGGTCAAGCTTGAAAATGTGACTACCAACAGTTTAGTAAACATGTCACTTATGGTCAAGCTTGAAAATGTGACTACCAACAGTTTAGTAAACATTTCCTACCAGCGTTTCCAGATGGTGTTCATTTATTTCTTGTCTTTTTGAATATTATCACATTCATCCCAAGATGTCGTTTTTGAATATTATCACATTCATCCCAAGATGTCGTTTTTCTCGTTGAAGTTGTCGTCAGATCAAGTTTTTATTCTTTAAAATTTCGTTCACTGTTATGAAATCAGACGCAGACATGACCGCCTACTTTGGCACCACTGACTTATTTCTGTGTGCAGGCTGGTTTTCTTTATCAGTAGTGTCTCTCACCATTCAGACAAACCTTACTCTGACTTGTGTGCTACTTGTCTCACCATTCAGACAAACCATACACCGACCTGTGTGCTATTTGTCTTACCATTCAGACAAACCTTACTCTGACTTGTGTGCTACTTGTCTCTCCATTCAGACAAACCTTACTCTGACTTGTGTGCTACTTGTCATTTAGATCCCACATGTAAATGATCAGGAAACCTGTAGTCTGATCGAGAACCCTGTGCACACCGGAAATGTGTTTGGTTGAAGTTGGGTCTCAAACCTGTGAAGGCACATCGTTAATATCGAAGCGTAGTATCGACTTGGCTTTCACAGCCGCAATGTAAAACATATTGAGAAGAAGAATCAAGTTACATACCAACATTAATAGTTTGATAAGCTGACCAAGTAATGCCGTCACTAGACCAATAGATATCAACTTGACCGGTTCTATACAACAAAGGTACTGGACAATAGCCTTTCATAGAGTTGACCATAGCTCCAGTCACTACTATCGGATTACGTTCAGCAGCGGAACCAAATCTGCAGAAAATTGGAGCTCCTCGAGATCCACATTGACCGGAGACTTCCAACTTCTCGCCACCAAACATTCCCACAGTGCGAGGGTAGACTTCCATGATACCTGCATGGTAGTAACAAAAGATTAACCATGTATACCTTTAAAACTGTCAAACAAGGTGAGAAACTGAAAACTGTCAAACAAGGTGAGAAACTGAAAACTGTCAAACAAGGTGAGAAACTTACCAACAACAACTACAAACAACAACAACAACTACAAACAACAACAACAACTACAAACAACAACAACAACTACAAACAACAACAACAACTACAAACAACAACAACAACTACAAACAACAACAACAACTACAAACAACAACAACAACTACAAACAACAACAACAACTATATGTTAGTCACTTCTTCTTCTTCTTTATCTTTCAACTCTCAGCGGAACACAAGTCTTCAACAAACTTTTCCAGCTCTTCCTCTCTCTTGCCATCCCTTCCAATTCTTTCCATGCCTTACCTATCCTATTAATATCAGCCTCCAGCTCTCTTCTCCAGGTATTTCTAGGTCTTCCACAACTTCTTTCCCTGCGGTTCAAAACAGTGCCTGTCTTGCAATGCTGCTGGCTGGTCTTCTCAATATGTGTCCTTTCCATCGCCAGCATCTCTGCCTGAGCTCTTTCTCCACTGGCATCTGCTTAGTTCTTTCTCTGAGTTCCTCGTTTGTAATCTTATCATACCATCTCAGTCCCTCTATTCTACATAAACATCCATTTATGAAAGTCTGCAGTTTTCTGGTGGTTTCTTTTATTGTCTTCCATGTTTCCGAGCCATAAAACAGCACTGACGTCACATGTGATTGAAAGATTCTCAGCTTTGTGTTTGTTTTGATCTCTTTTGACTTCCATATCTTACTCAATGCAACAAAGTTTCCTTGCTTTTGTATTCTTATCTTGACAACTTTGTTTGTTCCTCCTTCTGTGTCTATGTTGCTACCAATGTATGTGTATGATTCTACATCTTGTAGAGCTGTTTCCTCCAGCATTATCTGTTTAACATTTACTGCATTTATTCTCATGACTTTGGTCTTTCCCCTGTGTATTTTCAAACCTAGTTGCTGAGACTTATTATTTAGAATATTCATTTTATCTTTAATCTGTGCATGATTGTGGGACAGCAATGCCAGATTGTCTGCAAAATCCGCTGTTAGTAACACAATTGTGAGAGATTTTACACATATGAGTTAGTGGCACAAGGTGAGACATTTGCACCTCTAAGTTAGTGACACAAGGTGAGACATTTGCACCTGTAAGTTAGTGACACCAAAGTGAGAGATTTTACCACTATGTTAGTAACACAAGGTGAGAAATGTTACACCTGTATGTTAGTAAGACAAGGTGAGAGATGTGCACCTGCATTGTAATAACCCAAGGTGAAATATGCACACCTGTACAACTACAATACAGTGTGAAACAACACGTGAATATATAGTGACACAAGATGAAACATGCATATCTTTCAAACTGTAACAGAAGGTGAAACATTTACACCTGTATGTTAGTGGCACAAGGTGAAACATTTACACCTGTATGGTAGTAACACCACACACACAAAGATATAATAGCAACACTACGAGACTATACACACTAAATTTATATCATATATATATATCAGACTAAAAGTTAATTGCAGATCCTTTATAGAACTTTACGAATCAACCCCAGCTTGCTAACGCTGTTTGTCATTTTCTAGGCATTATTATGTTCAAGTTTAACTTCCGGTCAAGATGGCGCGGCAAGCTGGTTGTGAATTTCTGCCGGCCTCTAACCGAAGTCGATTTTCAATTTTCTTTGGATGGAATTTGTGTATTCTAGCCTGAATGTGATAGTCTAGTACACCGTGTGACCCATCTAGGGAATTCTGAAGCCACTGGGACAGGCCTAGCAAGCCGACAGTGGTATAATCTAATTTGTGCTCGTAGAATATGAAGAGATTTCGAAAAACGGTAAGCAGGGACACAGGGGGGGAAACCAAGAAATAACATCAAGATATGCACTATTAATATCTGTGGAGCACGAGAAAAATTTCAAGACATCGTAGAACAAATGAAAAAACGAAAAATAGCAATATTAGGACTAGCAGACACACGCACCAAAGGACAAGGCTGCAGAAGTTACATCTAGATTACACATACGCAATCTCAGGTGTAGAAATCAATGCAAGAGCTAAACATGGCGTCGGATTCATCATTCACCCAGATCTAGCTAAGTCAATACTACACATAGGTTACATCTCAGAAAGAATAATGACAATCACAATACGGGAGAACGACATGGACACGACCTACATTCAAATTTACGCCTGTAATAGTGCTGACAATATAGAAGAATGCCATGAATTTTATGACGTCATTAGCGATACTATAAATAGAATCAAATCAGGGAAGACTACTTTCATTGGAACACGTACAAACAAGTACTATAGTTTTACAAAATACATAAACAGTGACGATAAACAGCAACGTTTCGACCAACAAGGCCTTTATCAAGCAAACGAACAAACGGGAGTGACAAATTAAAATGAAACACAAATGGACGACCAAATACCAACGTATCTAAGGAAAATCGGGAATAAAAACGAATAACGAAATAAATGTAACACAAAAACACACATAAAAACTAGAAATAGAAAAGAAACAATGAAACATCTAGTAAATATATAACTTGAATACATGCAACATATACCCATATAGATTATAAAGCATGGGAAGAGAAAGTACTAAGAAGCATAAGAATGTAATACATGCAACATATACCCATAGAGATTACAAAGCATGGGAAGAGAAAGTACTAAGAAGCATAAGAATGTAATACGTTGAGCCCGTGGTCGCAAGGTACCATACAAAGAAATCAACCGATTCTCCAGAGCAAATCGACTACGATCATCAGAGGAACATGATCGGATGGCTGTGACCTGGACATCGCAAGCTCCTGAATGGCCAGTATCATTGAAATGGGTAGCTACGGGGGTCACAGAGCATTGGCGTATATCGCGCAAGTGTTGGGCGAATCGGTCACTGAGTCTCCTGCCGGTTTCCCAATATAGGCCTTGTTGCACCGCTTGCAGATAATGGCATAGATAATATTACGGGACTCGCACGTGAAACTGTCTTCAACAACGAACGTGGCTTTTGGAAAAGACACCGTGCGGGTCTGTATTACATAAGCACAAGTGTTGCAGCGCCGACGGCCACACTGGATGGTGCCAAATGACTCTGGATGTTAAGCTTGAGGCGGTGAACCAACATATTCTTAAGGCTTCTGTCGTCTGTACGCCACCAAGGGATAAGTGTTGAAGATTGAACGTATCAGGATCAGACTGAAGAATGGAGAGATGACGGAATAAGACTTTCTTCACAAGGAACCATGAAATGTGAAAGTTAAGACAAGTTTCACCTGTCAGAATTGGAATTCTATGCTGGTTGAGAGAGCCTCCTGGGAGAAATTTGCTGAACGCCGCATAGCAGAACAAGCACCAAAAAAGCCAGTTCGTTGTTGAAGACAGTTTCACTCGAGTCCGTAATATTATCTATGCCATTATCTGCAACGGTGCAACAAGGCCTATATTGAAACCGGGACTCAGTGACGATTCGCCCAACACTTGCGCGATATCGCAATGCTCTGTGACCCTGTAGCTACTATTTCAATGATACTGGCCATTCAGGAGCTTGCGATGTCACAGCCATCCGATCATGTTCCTCTGATGATCGTAGTCGATTGCTCTGGAGAATCGGTTGATTTCTTTGTATGGTACCTTGTGACCACCGAGCTCAAGTATTAATCTTATGCTTCTTAGTACTTCTCTTCCCATGCTTGTAATTCTATGGGCTATAGCTTGCATGTATTAATCTATGTTCTTAGTATTCTCTTCCATGTTTATAATCTCAAAGGTATATGACCGCATGTATCAAGATATATATTTACTAGATGTTTCATTGTCTTTTCATTTCTAGTTTTATGTGTTTGTGTTACATTTATTTCGTTATTCGTTTTATTCCAGATTTTCCGATACGTGGTATTTAGGTCGTCCATTGTAGCTATTAATTTGTCCTTCCGTTTTCGTTTGCTTGATAAAGCCTTGTTGTCGAAACGTTGCTGTTTACGTCACTTATGATGAACGCATGGAAACTTATTATGTTAGCGTGTTTCACTATTTACAAGTTTTACTGCAGTCTTCCTATTTCGACTTTCTATTGGGTGATTTTAATGCACATTTAGGTTCTGATAGGATAGGAGTTGAGTCATATCTAGGACACTTCGGAGACAACACTAGTCAGAGAAATGGAAACGGCATAAGACTTCTGGAATTGTGTAACCAGCATGACCTAATTATTACCAACACACAATTTCAACACCGGCAATCACACATTTATACCTGGTACAAATGGAACAACTTAGACTGCAGAAGAGCCAAATAGATTTCATTCTAGTCAAAAGATCAAAAGAAGGTCAGTGGTAGACGCTAGGGCTATACCAAATTTATGCATAGACACGGACCACAAAGCGGTAGTTATGACTATCAGAACACACAAGAAGAGTACCAGAGGGCAACACACGACTACAAAAGAAATAATCAAAATCAATAAATTAACAGATGTCAACACACAAGAGTCATATCTTCAAAGAGTCACAGATAATTTTACTAAACTAACTGAAGAAAGCAAGTCAGTAGAAGAAGAATGGACAGTATTTAAGAGAACTTTATTAGAAGCAGCCAAAGAAACATGCGGAACAGTAAAATACAGAGGTACCCGACCAAAATCACAACTTGGTGGAATGACGAAGTAAAACTAGCGGTAAAGGAGAAAAACACAGATACAACTTATGGGCAAAAAAACAAACATCAAAACGACCTCACTGAGTATAGAACAGCTAGAAAACAAGCCAAGGAGATAATAAAGAAGTCTAAAATACAAGCATGGCAAGATTATGGCGAAACATTAAATTCAGACTACAAAAATTCAACAAGACATTTTACAAGAAAATTAAAGCTATGCGGGAAAGACAAGAACAATATGACTCAACTGAAATTATTAACGATGAAAATGGCCAAACTCTTAATGATCCAAAAATGATAATGAACAGATGGAGACAATACTTTAGTGAACTTCTCAACCTACAACAAGAGGACCAACTGAACACTCAAGAACACACAGTAAATGTAACTTCAGAAGTAGAACAAAGCATAACACTATCAGAGATCAGAAATGCTGTAAATATGGCCCACCTAATAAAACACCAGGCCCAGACAATATCCCGGCCGACCTAATCAAAGCAACTAAAGAGGTAGGAATCAGCTGGCTCCATAGACTATTCAACCAAGTCTGGATCACACAAGAAACACCAGAAGATTGGAGGAATGCTACAATTGTTCCCATCTGGAAGAAGAAAGGTAGCAAGAGGGACTGTACAAAGTATAGAGGCATAGACGCTACTGAGCCACACTGGGAAAATATTCTGCAAAATACTTGAGAAAAGGCTCCGCCACATCATCGAGCCACAGCTTAATGACTCCCAAATGGGATTCAGGAAGAACAAAAGCTGTACAGACGCAATATTCGCCCTCAGACAGTTAGTAGAAAGGACTATCGAATCCGACAAACATTTACACGTTGCATTTGTAGATCAGGAAAAAGCGTTCGACCGCGTAGATAGGCACAAGTTGTGGAAAATACTAACAACCTATGGGGTTAATGAACACCTAATCAACCTTTGCAAGAACATTTATACTGACAGCCAATGTACGATTAGAACAAATACAGGATTATCAGAAAAGTTTCACGTAGGGTCAGGAGTAAGACAAGGTTGCGTACTATCCCCGCTGCTATTCATCACGTACATTGACCACATTTGTAAAACAGCTAACACCAGCGAAGGAAACAACCTCGGAGAACTCTTAAATGAATTTCTTTTTGCAGACGATCAGGCAATCATATCAACAACAGAAGAACAGCTACAACAACACATCAACAGACTCCAGTTAGCATGTAACGAATACAACATGAGAATTAACATCGACAAAACAGAAGTAATGACATTCGCCAGAGAGGAAAACACTACCAACATCTCCATCGATAATCACCTACTAAATCAAGTAAAAGATTTCACATACCTGGGGAGCATTTTTTCAGCAAATGGAAGAATAACTAATGAAATTCAACACAGATGCAACAAAGCAAATCAAATGATAGCGCAAATGGCGCCAATTTTAAGATGCAAACACGTCACCATGAACACAAAAAGAGCAATGTTCAACACAATCTTTTCCCCCACATTATGTTACCAGTGCCAAACCTGGACGCTGAAAACAAACGATAGAAGAAAACTAGTCACAACAGAGATGAAGTGTCTACGCAGAATGCTGGGTGTAACAAGAAGAGACCGGTTGAGAAATGAAGACATCAGGAAAAAGTGGGTACAACATCAGTACTAGACTTCATCAAGAAACAACAAATTAAATGGTTCGGTCACGTAAGCAGATTACCATCAGACAGAGCACCCCAAAGAGCAATGCTGCTCCGATACAATGGGTACAAAGCAAAAGGCCGGCCACGCAAAAGATGGACCTCAGAGATAACAGAGGCGACGAAAGAGACTATCTACGAAGCGCATACTAGGGCCCGTTTTAGAAATCTCTTCCTGACCTGACGCTGTGAGGCATACAGGATTCGAGAAAGAAAGAAAGAAATTATGTTCAGTAGTTTGTCATTTCTTTGTGAACAGGTTGCACCATCGTCCTTTTGTAAAAATCCACGGAAACAATTTGCAACCAAACTGTCCGCAGCTATACCAGACTACACACTACTAAATTTATGTAATATATATACCAGGCTACACACACTAAACTTCATACAACAGTGCTGCCAGGATACACACACTAAGCTTCATACAACAGTGCTGCCAGGACCACACACTAAGCTTCATACAACAGTGCTGCCAGGCACCACACACTAAGCTTCATACAACAGTGCTGCCAGGATACACACACTAAGCTTCATACAACAGTGCTGCCAGACACCACACACTAAGCTTCATACAACAGTGCTGCCAGGCACCACACACTAAGCTTCATACAACAGTGCACAACAACAGTACAACTTCACTTAGATTAACTTTGTAATGCAACTTTTCCTACCATATGAGCGCCTTGTCCAGACATCCTTCTCTTCTGATCATTTCTCTGCCCACACTGAAGATGTATCTGCCCTTGCGATCGCTGCCATAATAGGTGCCCAGATTCTTAATGGCTGCAGCAGACAAGTACTTGAGCAAGCCTCGTGACAAGGTAAGACATTGTACCAACCCGACCTCTACCAACATTAAAACCTGCCTGAGTATAATTCGATGACATGAATGTATGACTATCGTGAAGATATTCAGATGACATGTCATGTAGATGACATACCATTGAGAGATATCTCAGATGACATGTCATGTAGATGACATACTCTTAGAATATAATTCAGATGTCAATGTAGATGACATATCGTTAGAGATAATTCAGATGACATGTCATTTAGATGAGATATCGTTAGAGAGACATTCACCATTATTTAACCCTTTAGCTAGTCATTGTATGTTTGAACTCCAGAAGGCATCACTTATTGAAACAACATTACCTGGCACAGCTATATTGAAACAAACATTACATGAATTAGCCAGTTTCCCGACTTTGTGTGTGTCATATTGATTGGTTATTGGTTATTGGTTACTAAACTGACGTCATTGCACTCCGGGCAGACCCATAGGTGCTTAGTCTCCCACAACAGATATCGAAGAGTATGCATACTGATGGTTCCTGTGGCTCGCTGATTAAACACACCTCTCATTCTGCCTCTCAGGCATCCAGTTCGACTTGAACAACGGGTAACTCCAAACTCTTAAATCGCTTGATCGATTCAACATCGATTTAGTGTCTCATCCAACAGACAGTGCGAAGAGACCGAAGAATATCCCCTTATCCATCTTCAACTCCCCAACAATCAATGCTGTAGATGCAAGCCTGTCCGCTCTCTCATTACCGTAAACACCCGCATGCCCAGGACAGTATATCCACGTAAGCCGCTGGAGGTTAGAAACTTCTATAGACGATATCCACTCATACGAAACCTGCCCTTTTGGATCTTGTGATGCATCGACTGAGAGTCAGATACAACAACTGCCCCAGTAAATGAAGTCCCAGAAATCCAATGAGGGCAGCAGTAACGGCCTCAACCTCCATCCTCATACTAGAAGTAGTTGTCCTGTATGCCCCATTTCGCTCTGCAACAACCCTACCATGCGCATTACCCAAGAAACCCCAGCCGGATTTCTCACCACGTTGAACCGACCCATCGGTATATACACCAACATCATCATCCCTTGCATTATCTTCTATCAGCTGCTTAACTGCGAGATCAGCCTTCATGTTGTCCCAATCTCTACATTCTCTTCCAAGAGTGTCATATTGAAACAAACATAACATGAATTAGCCAGTTTCCTAACTTTGTGTGTGACATATTGAAACTGTGAGTCATGTACAGTCTTATTCTCTTACAATTCTCATCTGCACTTACTCGTCTGATATACGTTCCCCCTCTTCCTCCCCTTTTTTCCTTCTGAATTTCTTCTCTCCATTCTATTGACCCCATCCACAAACCCATTAACTCCCTACCAATTCCTCTTCTACAGGGTCCACTCCTCCCATTGAAGTATCCCTGTATTACCATACCCTACAGTCTGCTCTACTCCATCCCCTTACGGCCCTTATACACTTGGGTATTATGCCTCTTTCGCCTACCTCTTCTGCTTTTATCTATACCTACGTAACCTCACATGACATTATCATCCCTATTCACACGGGAAATAACAATCACACAAGCCACCAGAACAGCGCAAGACAAAAACAGAAAACCACGACACTGGGCAACAACACGGTAGCAGTGTGACGACAAAAAGAAGAAGATTTCCCCGTCAGAATACAGCTGATATTCGAGGATGTCACTCTTGACACTACTATCCCCTGTGTTCCAGCCCTTTGACATTTGATTCTGTATGTGTCCGTTCCCGGGACACACGGGATGCATATCAGCCTAATAGGACTCAAGTTGCTCTGGGGGAACGGGGGTTGAGTAACACATCCTGTTGAGTAACCTGCACATGTTCTAGTGTCATGTATAGTTATATTTTCTCACTCTTCTCTTCTGCACTTGAGATCATCTGGTATATACATATATGTGAGACACTACAATGTGATTCTGTTGACTACTAGGCCACACCCCCGAGGACATTGGATTATATACTCGCCCTTGCTCTTGGAGTGTATGAATCTATATTAGCCAAGTAGGGCTCATGTTTTATGGGGTTGTCCGTGTCTACACATTAGCATGCTATGTCAGAAATGAATGCTATTATCTCACCTTTCTTCCACCCACCTCTCCTGCCCTTCCAACGTGTGGGCTTTGTTCCCATCTGTACACACAATATCTTACATAACCAGCCACTGACCCATTCCGATTGACTAGCCAACCGGAAGCTTACCAGTCTTTCTATTTCTGTGGTTTCTATCACTCGTGACATACCGACCCAGAGACCACACGCACTTTTGGAACAGGTTTGTATGCCAGTATCTTTTGCTTGACATCATTAGTTAATATTATGTTTTAGTTCATTAAGTATTTTTTTCATATTTGTTCTTGATAAAGGTCTAGTACCAAAACGTTGAGTGTTGTTTTATTTGATCATTAATTTGTCACTACTTATGTAATACTGTATAACCTGTCTTTGTTGAATCGCCTATTTGCTCAGTATTACCGCAGCCACCCAAATGATTTTCATCTGATCTGATCTGGTCTGACCACCTCAGTTTTGTAGATTTTCGTACATCGCAGACATTCCATAATAAATGTTTGAAAAGGGTTCTACAAATCTTCTGAACAAATAATAGCAATGATCAGCTTTGAAACGCAAACTCTGCATCATTGGAGAGCAAACTCTGCATCATTGCAGAGCAAACTCTGCATCATTGAACAAACTCTGCATCATTGGAGAGCAAACTCTGCATCATTGAAGCAAACTTGATCATGCAGAGCAAACTCTGCATCATTGGAGAGCAAACTCTGCAACATTGGAGAGCAAACTCTGCAACATTGGAGAGCAAACTCTGCAACATTGGAGAGTATCATTACAAAACGACGATGTAAATGGATTGGGCATTATGTCGTCTGCCAATAGAAGAGCATTGACTAGGACAGCTATTAGATGTACACCGGATGGGAAAAGAGAACCGGGACGTCCAAAGAAAATGTGAAGAAGATCAGTGGAAAGATAGTTGAAAGACTGTGGCCGGATGTGTGAAACAATTGGTAGAAAGCGGCAGAAAAGGCAGCAATAGAACTCTCACGCGGAAACCGTATATGTCAGAAGGAACACAAAAAGACATAGATAGATCCTTTGCATAATAAAGACACTTTAATCGACACGTCAGATGAGTTTATTTTTAAACTGTGTAAAACTAAATTACTTTGTATTTTGAAACTTGTCTTTATGATGTCTTGCCTTGATGATGTGCATTGTTACTCTTGTCCACTTTATGATGTACATTGTTACTCTTGTCTTTATGATATACATTGTTACTCTTGTCTTTATGATGTACATTATTACTCTTGTCTTTATGATGTACATTGTTACTCTTGTCTTTATGATGTACATTGTTACTCTTGTCTTTATGATGTACATTGTTACTCTTGTCTTTATGATGTACATTGTTACTCTTGTCTTTATGATGTACATTGTTACTCTTGTCTTTATGATGTACATTGTTACTCTTGTCTTTATGATATACATTGTTACTCTTGTCTTTATGATGTGCATTATTACTCTTGTCTTTATGATGTACATTGTTACTCTTGTCTTTATGATGTACATTGTTACTCTTGTCTTTATGATGTACATTGTTACTCTTGTCTTTATGATGTACATTGTTACTCTTGTCTTTATGATGTACATTGTTACTCTTGTCTTTATGATGTACATTGTTACTCTTGTCTTTATGATGTACATTGTTACTCTTGTCTTTATGATGTGCATTTATTTGTCTTTATGATGTACATTGTTATCTTGTCTTTATGATGTACATTGTTACTCTTGTCTTTATGATGTACATTGTTACTCTTGTCTTTATGATGTACATTGTTACTCTTGTCTTTATGATGTACATTGTTACTCTTGTCTTTATGATGTACATTGTTACTCTTGTCTTTATGATGTACATTGTTACTCTTGTCTTTATGATGTACATTGTTACTCTTGTCTGCTTTATGATGTACATTGTTACTCTTGTCTGCTTTATGATGTACATTGTTACTCTTGTCTGCTTTATGATGCTTTTTGTGCATTGTTACTCTTGTCTTTATGATGTCATTGTTACCTTGTCTGGCTAAAACTAAGGAAAATTTATAGATCAGGAGAAAGTAGTTCTGACAGTAAGATACACAACAACATTGGGAAGTGACGTCACTGATAATGTCTCTTAATGTTAGCCACGCCTACCTGATAATTGTTCTGGACACTAATGTCGTAATGATCATAGTTGAAGACGGCGTAAGTGTTGATGGAGTCTCCTGTCAGTGCAAGTTGAAAAGTTGTGCTCTGTAAAATTCAAACAGAAAGAGTGATTCGAAATATGTCAGTGACAGTAATTATAGTAATGACAACATGGCAGTAGTTACAACATTGCAGTAATGACAACATGGATGCAGTGAAAGTAGTGACAACATGACAGTAGTGAAAACATGACAGTAATGACAATATGACAGTAATTACAACATTGCAGTAATGACAACATGACAGTAATAACAATATGATAGTAATGACAACATGACAGTAATTAAAACATGACAGTAATGACAATAATGACCACATGTCAGTAATGATAACATGACAGTAATGACAACATGGCAGTAATGACAACATGGAAGCATTGACAATATGAGAGTAATTACAAAATGACAGTAATGACCACATGTCAGTAATGACAACATGACAGTAATGACCACATGACAGCAAAAACACAAGAACTGTAAAGAAATCAATCATCAGGTCACGTCACAGACAATCTCTCGATGACTGGGATGTCTGAAATATTCATTGATTGACTATCACCTGACATTCAAGCTCAATAAAGAGAAATGATTGTTCTGGACTGAATTGATACACAACTATCTTAGGTATGAGACATGGTGATGGCAACTGAGCCACCGGCGCTGACACAAACTATCATGCCCCACATTACACAATATGTCGACACACCATCCACGTATCCATGCCAACGCACCATCCACGTATCCATGTCAACACACCATCCACGTATCCATGTCAACCACACCATCCAGTATCCATGTCAACACACCATCCATGTCAACCATCCATGTCAACAATCCACGATCGATCCATGTCAACACATCATCCAGTATCCATGTTAACACACCATCCATGTCGACACAAAATCCATGTCGACACTCCATGTCGACACACCATCCATGTCAACACACCATCCATGTCGACACAGCATCCACGTATCCATGTCAACACAGCATCCATGTTTTCACATACCCATACATAAAGTCACAGAGATGTGGTTTTATTAATGAAGGTTGAAAATTTCATGGACAGAGAAGAAAACAAATGAAGAGGTTTTTAATCAGGCCTGCACACAAACCTCATCATAAGAATAACAATCAGACAAGCAAGATACTTCTGGCATATAATGCGAAGCCGAGGTTTAGAACATTTGGTGACAACAGGTAACATTCATGGAAGACAGAGGGAGAAGATGTTGAATGGTGGGACATAAGTGCTTCGACAAAAGATCGGCCTCAGAAATTGTTAACTGCACCAAAGGAGAGAGAGAGAGAGAGTTGTGAATTCACACCCATTGTACGAGTACTCACATTACAACGAGTGGAGCCTCCACACACTCCTGTCTCTGTTCTCTCCGCCACATTCTCCCAAGTGACTAAGACCACAAACTTAGCGTCAAAGTTGTCTGGCAGGGTGATGACAGTCTCTCGCAGGGTCTTTAGAAGATCTGTGTCATAGTCATTGTATAGATGACAGGTTGGATGAGTGGATGGATGGATATATTTATTGATGGATGGGTGGATGAGGGAACCGATGGATGAGTGGATGGATTGATGCATGAGTAGATGGAAGGGTAAATGAATGGGTAGGTAGATGTATGGATGGATTGATGGGTGGATGAATGAATGATTGGATAGATGGATAGATTTATGGATGCTTGGATGAATGGATGAGTAAGTGCAAAAATGGATGGATGGATGCATGGTTACAAGGAGGAATCAAACGAAATGGGAGGGGGTGGATACTTTGCTCATATGCACGGCTAAATTGATTAGTGGGTGTGTGGTTGAAGGTGGTGTGTATACATGTATAGTTGAATTGACGGGTGGGTGTGTGGATGTATGAAGATTGTATACACGCACGGTTGTAATGACATGTGGATATGCGGGTGTGTCAGTTGTTGAACATACATCAATGAAATAACGAGTGTGTCAGTTGTTGAACATACATCAATGAAATAACAGGTGTGTCAGTTGTTGAACATACATCAATGAAATAACGGGTGTGTCAGTTGTTGAACATACATCAATGAAATAACGGGTGTGTCAGTTGTTGAACATACATCAATGAAATAACAGGTGTGTCAGTTGTTGAACATATATCAATGAAATAACGAGTGGGTGGATGAAAAGTGGTTACACAAATGAATAACTTGTTGTGTGGGTACGAACGTGGGTGCATGAAAAGTATTTAAATACACTAAATGAAATGATAAAACACATCGTTAACTCAACTTTGACCTTACCAACATTGTTACTCAACTTTGACCTTACCAATATTGTTACTCAACTTTGACCTTACTAATATTGTTACTGAGTTCTGACCATCATTATTTCATGACGTCAGAAATGTTAATCACACAAACGTTTTATATTGTTATTTATCTCATGCAATATACTATATATTAATATTTATCTCATGCAATATACTATATATTAATATTTATCTCATGCAATATACTATATATTGATATTTATCTCATGCAATATACTATATATTAATATTTATCTCATGCAATATACTATATATTAATATATTTATCTCATGCAATATACTATATATTAATATATTTATCTCATGCATATACTATATATTGATATTTATCTCATCGATATCTATATATTGATATTTATCTTATCAATATACATATATTGATATTTATCTCTAGAATATATTAGATATTGATATATTTATCTCATGCAATATACTATATATTGATATTTATCTCATGCAATATACTATATATTGATATTTATCTCATGCAATATACTATATATTGATATTTATCTCATGCAATATACTATATATTGATATTTATCTCATGCAATATACTATATATTGATATAAAAATATATGACTATTCATATCTTTGCTAAAAACGTGATAGCTTTATAGTTTAGTATAAAGCGGAAGAAAGCGCTAGGTGTGAAAAGTCGCTTTAGAGGTGAATAGAGTGATTTCTAAGGACTGTTATGCCGCTCTAATGGTTAATGGTATGTACTGAGTTAAACAGTGTCAATATGAAGGTGGTGGTCATATCTAACCGATGTAACTGCAAGCACACGTCATAGTGATGGAATACTATTTAGATAAGTAAAGCTATTGAAACATTCAGTGACCCTCTTCCGTCAACACAGCTAAGAGTGGTAACAGTGAGTAAACAATATGTTTTATTTTAACACTGTTGAAATATCTAGATGTACTGATAACATCAGATGGGAGATGTAACGTGTAGTGATAACATCAGATAGGAGATGTAACTTGTAGTGATAACATCAGATGGGAGATGTAACTTGTAGTGATAACATCAGATTTGAGATGTAACTTGTAGTGATAACATCAGATGGGAGATGTAACTTGTAGTGATAACATCAGATGGGAGATGTAACGTGTAGTGATAACATCAGATGGAGATGTAACTTGTTGTGATAACATCAGATTGAGATGTAACTTGTAGTGATACCATCAGATGGGAGATGTAACTTGCAGTGATAACATCAGATGGGAGATGTAACTTGTAGTGATAACATCAGATGGGAGATGTAACGTGTAGTGATAACATCAGATTTGAGATGTAACTTGTAGTGATAACATCAGATGAGAGATGTAACGTGTAGTGATAACATCAGATGGGAGATGTAACTGTGTGATAACATCAGATGGGAGATGTAACTGTAGTGATAACATCAGATGGGAGATGTAACTGTAGTGATAACATCAGATGGGAGATGTAACTTGTAGTGATAACATCAGATTTGAGATGTAACATGTAGTGATAACATCAGATGGAGATGTAACTGTAGTGATAACATCAGATGGGAGATGTAACTTGTAGTGATAACATCAGATGGGAGATGTAACTTGTAGTGATAACATCAGATGGGAGATGTAACTTGTAGTGATAACATCAGATGGGAGATGTAACTTGTAGTGATAACATCAGATGGGAGATGTAACTTGTAGTGATAACATCAGATGGGAGATGTAACGTGTAGTGATAACATCAGATGGGAGATGTAACTTGTAGTGATAACATCAGATGGGAGATGTAACTTGTAGTGATAACATCAGATGGGAGATGTAACTTGTAGTGATAACATCAGATGGGAGATGTAACTTGTAGTGATAACATCAGATGGGAGATGTAACGTGTAGTGATAACATCAGATGGGAGATGTAACTGTAGTGTACATCAGATGAGAGTAACGTGTGATATCAGATGGAGATGTAACGTGTAGTGATAACATCAGATGGAGATGTGGAAGACATAAGGAACAGACTAGATCAGGTAAAGAAAACATTTCAGAAAATGAGAGGTATACTATACAATAACTATTTGCTTATTGAGACGAGTAGAAAAATAATATTTCAGTTTTAAACATCCCTTATTGAAACATCCATTATTGAAACACATCCATTATTGACAATGTTCAGAAAAATGTATTCGACGGATCATCATCACCGCACATCGACTCCATTCTCTTTCTCAGTGTATATCTTTCAGCGTGTAGCAATTAACAATAGTAGTTTTGTTTTAGTTTACTATTCTTCTTTGGCTTCTAGTATAGTGCTCTTGTCTAGCTACATCATATTTGATTTCATATTCTTGCAGTCTGGTTAGGGTTGAAGATTCACCACTATTTATTTAATCGTTTACACGCTATTTCTGTGTTTGGCCAGTCAGACTATAAGCCTGGTCTACTGCTTGTTCCCTTTCTACCGCAGCCATACCCACAAGCTTATCAACCTGATTCAATGCTCAACCGATTTAAACAGCTGCCATACCCGCAAGTCTACCAACCTGGTCCCCTTCTAGTCCGGTTTCTACAGTAGCCAAACCGACAAGCCTATGAGCCTGGTCTATTGCTAGTCCGGTTTCTACAGTAGCCAAACCGACAAGCCTATAAGCCTGGTCTATTGCTAGTCCGGTTTCTACAGTGGTCATAACGCAACCATATAGCCTTGACTTCTCGTCCCTATAAATCAGAATCATAGTGCGCCGGTTTATCTCATAAATACAGATATCTTAGTGACTCATGACATATCCAAGATATCATTGTGAGCCATGGTTTATATCTCAAATACATATCTAGTGACGTCGCATATCTCATAAATACAGATATCATTAGTGACGTCATGGACTTATATCTCATAAATACAGATATCATTCATGCATATCTAACAATATCATTAGTGACGTCATGACTTATATCTCATAAATACAGATATCATTAGTGACGTCATGACTTATATCTCATAAATACAGATATCATTATGACGCCATGCTATCTCAATCTCTGTGCGTTGAAAATCCATAAATACAGATATCATTAGTGACGTCATGACTTATATCTCATAAATACAGATTATTAGTGACGTCGCTCTTACAGATATCGTGACGTCATGACTTATATCTCATAAATACAGATATCATTAGTGACGTCATGACTTATATCTCATAAATACAGATATCATTAGTGACGCTGGTTATATCTAATCGATATCATAGTACGTGCTATATCTCATAAATACAGATATCTAGTGCGCCATGGTTTATATCTGACGTATCTAGTGACATGGTTTATATCTCATAAATACAGATATCATTAGTGACGTCATGACTTATATCTCATAAATACAGATATCATTAGTGACGTCATGACTTATATCTCTATACAATATCATTAGTGACGTCATACATATCTCATACAGATATCATTAGTAATGATGATGATACAACAACTCACACTCTTTAGTATCATATAGCTGTTTGTTGTTGTAGATATCTTGAGATGAGAAGTAAACGACACGGTAACTAATTTTGCCTTGGTAGTCATCAGGCTGCATTTTGTAGGGGCGATAACCACTGAAAACAAAAGTGTCATTGATGAGAAATTGTCAGGATTATCTATCTTACAATATATGCGCAGGTGTGTAAGGAGTGTGTAGGGGCGTGCGTGGTGTGTGTGTGTGTGTGTGTGTGTGCGCGTCTCTGTACGTTTGTGTACCTCTCTCTCTCTTGCACGTGACGCCACTGGCGCTTAGGGCATCAATACATTGACACAATTCTTCTCTATTCTTGGCAGTCCTCTGTATTGTATTCTTCTTCTTCTTCTGCGTTCTCACTAGATTGGGATTTCGGATTATCTAATAAAGGCACCCGACTGCCTCAGATTGTCAGCCACGCCATACAGTTTGTCTTCTGTGTTCTCACTAGATTGGGATTTCGGATTATCTAATAAAGGCAGCCGACTGCCTCAGATTGTCAGCCACGCCATACAGTTTGTCTTCTGTGTTCTCACTAGATTGGGATTTCGGATTCTCTAATAAAGCAGCCGTCTGCCTCAGATTGTCAGCCACGCCATACAGTTTGTCTTCTGCGTTCTCACTAGATTGGGATTTCGGATTCTCTAATAAAGGCAGCCGTCTGCTCTCAGATTGTCAGCCACGCCATACAGTTTGTCTTCTGTGTTCTCACTGATTGGGATTTGATTCTCTAATAAAGTCAGCCGTCTGCCCAGATTGTCAGCCACGCATCAGTTTAGTCTCTACATTTCACTAGATTGGGATTTCGATTCTCTAATGTGCCGTCTGCCTCAGATTGTCACTGCTACAGTTTGTCTTCTGCGTTCTCACTAGATTGGGATTTCGGATTCTCTAATAAAGTCAGCCGTCTGCCTCAGATTGTCAGCCACGCCATACAGTTTGTCTTCTGTGTTCTCACTAGATTGGGATTTCGGATTCTCTAATAAAGTCAGCCGTCTGCCTCAGATTGTCAGTCATGCCATACAGTTTGTCTTCTGCGTTCTCACTAGATTGGGATTTCGGATTCTCTAATAAAGGCAGCCGTCTGCCTCAGATTGTCAGCCACGCCATACAGTTTGTCTTCTGTGTTCTCACTAGATTGGGATTTCGGATTCTCTAATAAAGGCAGCCGTCTGCATCAGATTGTCAGCCACGCCATACAGCTTGTCTTCTGCGTTCTCACTAGATTGGGATTTCGGATTCTCTAATAAAGGCAGCCGTCTGCATCAGATCATCAGCCACGCCATACAGTTTGTCTTGGACGCTGGTGTAAGTGGGCCACCTCTTTCTTCTCAAGTCTACATAATGGGGGCAGTTCTGTAGGATATAATTCCTATGATTGCTGCTTCCCTGTTTGTGCCGACCTCTTCCCGCAGTAAGTTTTGGCCACCCTCGTGATGGTAGGTCTGACATTCTTAATGCGTAGCTAAATCTCCAAGGCAGATTGGCGACCGTAGAATCCGTTATCCCATTCCTCATTGTGAGGAGTTGTTGCACCATGTTATGCACCTTACGGCCTGGTGCAGCCAAACCTCCTTAGTCGCTTCTTACGACATGCGTGGCAGGTAACAGTGGTTCTATTCTTTACACACCAAATTTGGGCCACTTTAACCACTCGGGCGGTATTGTATTCCAACTATCATTCCACTTCCATTTAGCTTTCGTCATTTCCAGTCATACGCGAGTCATTGATTCTAGTAGTCCTTTATGTTGGTGAATATATATGCCGTTGTTGCTGTTCAGTAGAACAATTAGTTCAATTAATATAGAACAATTAGTTAATATAGAACAATTAGTTAATATAGAACAATTAGTTAATATAGAACAATTAGTTAATATAGAACAATTAGTTAATATAGAACAATTAGTTAATATAGAACAATTAGTTAATATAGAACAATTAGTTAATATAGAACAATTAGTTAATATAGAACAATTAGTTAATATAGAACAATTAGTTAATATAGAACAATTAGTTAATATAGAACAATTAATTAATATAGAACAATTAATTAATATAGAACAATTAATTAATATAGAACAATTAATTAATATAGAACAATTAGTTGAAAACCTTAGCTACGATAAGACTATTGGTCTTATTTAGGGAAGACATGAGAACGTTTAGGTCAGGCAATCTTCATGAAGACATGAGAAAGACAATGTGTCTCTGTCTCTGAGACAATCTGGATGAAGACATGAAAGAAAGACAATGATTTCTCTGTCGTAAGACAATCTGGATGAAGACATGAGAAAGACAATGTGTCTCTGTCGTAAGACAATCTGGATGAAGACATGAGAAAGACAATGTTCTCTGTCTAAGCAATCGATGCATAGAAGCAACTCTGCAGATTGGATGAAGACATGAGAAAGACAATGTCTCTGTCGTAGACAATCGATGATGAAGCAATGTCTGTCGAAGAAATTTTGAACAAATAAACTTACTTGTGAAGTATGGCGCAATGAAGGGTAGATCTGCAGATTGGGGTATGATGCCTTCGTAGTCAAAGTCTTTGTTGTAGTCAACTTGTTTCTCAAAGCCAAGTGTACCATCGGCGGAGATCTGGCATCAACATAAAGTATACATCATCATGACAATGGTAAGGATGAAGAGGATGATGACGATGAAGATGGTAAAGGAAGATAGGAATAAAATGGTATGGGGAAAAGGCGATTGATGATGTTAATACGGTAGGGTTATGATGTCAAGTATTTTGAAGAGGAAGATAAGAAGAAAGATGATGATGTTAATACGGTAGGGTTATGATGTCAAGTATTTTGAAGAGGAAGATAAGAAGAAAGATGATGATGATAATAAGGATGTTGATAATGATGATGTTAATACGGTAGGGTTATGATGTCAAGTATTTTGAAGAGGAAGATAAGAAGAAAGATGATGATGATAATAAGGATGTTGATAATGATGATGTTAATACGGTAGGGTTATGATGTCAAGTATTTTGAAGAGGAAGATAAGAAGAAAGATGATGATGATAATAAGGATGTTGATAATGATGATGTTAATACGGTAGGGTTATGATGTCAAGTATTTTGAAGAGGAAGATAAGAAGAAAGATGATGATGATAATAAGGATGTTGATAATGATGATGTTAATACGGTAGGGTTATGATGTCAAGTATTTTGAAGAGGAAGATAAGAAGAAAGATGATGATGATAATAAGGATGTTGATAATGATGATGATGATGATAATGGTGATGATGATGGTGATGATAATAAGGATGTTGATAATGATGATGATGATGATAATGATGTGATAGATGATGATGATAATGGTGATGAGGTGATGATGATGGTATGATGATGGTGATAATGATGGTGATGTGGTGATGATAATGGTGATGATGGTATATGATGGTGATGATTGATGATGATGATG
Organism: Arion vulgaris; assembly: GCA_020796225.1. NCBI lineage: Eukaryota > Metazoa > Mollusca > Gastropoda > Stylommatophora > Arionidae > Arion > Arion vulgaris. The sequence goes on from CM036766.1 coordinate 1,912,221, forward strand.
ATAATGGTGATGATGGTGATGATGATGGTGATAATGATGTGATGATATGGTGATGATGATGGTGATAATAAGGATGTTGATAATGATGATGATAATGGTGATGATGATAATGATGATGATGATGATAATAAGGATGTTGATAATGATGATGATGATAATGATGATGATGATGATAATGGTGATGATGATGGTGATGATGATGATGATAATAAGGATGTTGATAATGATGATGATAATGTGATGATGCAGATTATGAAAGGATAAAAATGACTTAGAGGAAGAGTAAGATTGTGATTAAGATCTTCTTCTTCTTTTGTGTTCGTTCTTTACACCAATTTTATTCACTCATTGTGATAAGTTTGATCTTTGCCAAGAACGTGTATACGTTGCATATTGGTTTGGTAGGCCCTAAACGCATAGACTTCTACACGCTTAGGACACATGCATCCGATTTCAGCCAAACCTCCTTAGTCGCCTCTTACGACATGCATGGCAGGTAACAGTGGTTCTATTCTTACACCCTAAATTTGGGCCCGTAACCACTCAGGCAGTCTGATTAAGATGACTATGATGAGGAGGAAAGGTAGAATGATGATGTGGATGCTTGAGGATGAGGATATTGGATACTGTGTAGTGTGAACGGTGAATAACTTGATGATTGTGTGAACTCAAGTTCGTGGATACGTGGATCTCCACTCTCAAGTTCGTGGATACGTGGATCTCCACTCTCTATCTGTGACATAAATATGTGATCTAGCAATCATTCTGATTGGCTGGTGCAGATATATATTTGATTAGTTGATACAGCTACATGCCTGATTGGTTGAAACAACTATCTGTCTGATTGGTTGAAACAACTATCTGTTTGAATGGTTGAATCAACTATCTGCCTGATACAACTATTTGTCTGATTGGCTGATACAACTATCTGTCTGATTGAAGTGTAAAGTTGGTTGATGTATTGATGTATTTACTTACATAAATTTGGTTGATGTATTGATGTATTTACTTACATAAAGTTTGCTGTAGTTGAAACCTAGAAATTGGATATTGAACTGTAGATCGATGATCTCTCCATTTGACACGTCTGGGAGAAAGTTATCTCCATTGACAACACCGTAGTTTAATAGTGCAGATGTTGTTTGTTGAGGTTGAAACTGAGAGAGTACTGGAGAGAGAAGATGCTGTATGTAAGATGTTAGATTATACATTGTGAATACAACATATTTAATTTCATTATTACATATCGTTATCTTTGTCTTCTGCAATAAGTTTCTCATTATCGGTAGTTTAAAAATGTCGCCTACACACCGGACACTGCAGACTCAGCAGACACTGACATAGACTAAGAATAAGTCAAACAGATCTCTTTCAGTGTCAACAGGCGGAACAGACACCGGAGTAGCTCCTGCAAGACTGCCCTCTCCTGGATGAGCTGAACAGCTACATGTGGCCACACTCAGTCGACATGAAAACTAAGCTTTGAGGAAACCTGACAGGCTTGACGCTGACTGCCAAATTTGTGGTCAATGATGGATAAATCGCAGGACCAAAAGTCGAGGAAGAGAAAATTTAACAAGTGAGATGAGTTACCTCTACGAATCTAGTTATGACCCATATCGCCAGGGTAAGATGTTCAAGTTCCTTTCTATAGCTGGATGTTCGTGCATGTTAGGGTGTGCAAGTTCCTTTCTTTAGCTGGATGTCAGTAGTGCATGTTAGGGTGTGCAAGTTACATTTCTTTAGTTGGATGTTCGTACATGTTAGGGTGTGCAAGTTCCTTTCTTTAGTTGGATGTCAGTAGTGCATGTTAGGGTGTGCAAGTTCCTTTCTTTAGTTGGATGTCAGTAGTGCATGTTAGGGTGTGCAAGTTACATTTCTTTAGCTGGATGTCCGTGCATGTTAGGGTGTGCAAGTTCCTTTCTTTAGCTGGATGTCCGTGCATGTTAGGGTGTGCAAGTTACATTTCTTTAGCTGCATGTCCGTCGTGCATGTTAGGGATAACCAGTTTCGTTTCTTGTAAGAGGAAGTTGTTGTTTCAATGTCCATGTTCGTGCACGTTTTATAACACTCTTGTTGCACGCATGCGCAAGATATCAGAGATTGGAACAGTGACCTACATTACATGATGATTCATTTGTTGACATTATGGGAGATAAATCTTCAAGTAAACATTTGTTGACATTATGGGAGATAAATCTTCAACTAAAAATTTGTTGACATTATGGGAGATAAATCTTCAACTAAACATTTGTTGACATTATGGGAGATAAATCTTCAACTAAACATTTGTTGACATTATGGGAGATAAATCTTCAACTAAACATTTGTTGACATTATGGGAGATAAATCTTCAACTAACAGAACTTATGTTCAGAATCTCATGTGTGTTGCCCAGGTTCGAAAGGGGAGGGAAAAATAGTCACGACTTACAAGGCATGTTGCAAGAGACGACTAAGATAGGGGCATAGGGAAGTTATCTTAGTAAATAAAAATCGTCGCAGAAATCGGATGTGCTGGCCTACTTGTAGGCGCATAACTGGCACAACGTACAATCTCTCTTAGGCTCAGATTACATACAAATCACAAAGAGTAGTTTAACAGATGGTCAATATGGAGCGTTCTCTCTCTCGCGATCGTTCTTTCTCTCTTTCTCTCGCGATCGTTCTCTCTCTCTCGCGATCGTTCTCTCTCTCTCGCGATCGTTCTTTCTCTCTCTCTCGCGATCGTTCTCTCTCTCTCTCTCTCTCGCGATCGTTCTTTCTCTCTCGCGATCGTTCTCTCTCTCTCTCGCGATCGTTCTCTCTCTCTCTCTCGCGATCGTTCTCTCTCTCTCGCGATCGTTCTTTCTCTCTCTCGCGATCGTTCTTTCTCTCTCTCTCGCGATCGTTCTCTCTCTCTCGCGATCGTTCTCTCTCTCTCGCGATCGTTCTCTCTCTCTCGCGATCGTTCTCTCTCTCTCGCGATCGTTCTCTCTCTCTCGCGATCGTTCTCTCTCTCTCGCGATCGTTCTCTCTCTCTCGCGATCGTTCTTTCTCTCGCGATCGTTCTTTCTCTCTCTCTCGCGATCGTTCTCTCTCTCTCGCGATCGTTCTCTCTCTCTCGCGATCGTTCTCTCTCTCTCGCGATCGTTCTCTCTCTCTCTCTCGCGATCGTTCTTTCACGGTCGTTTTTATCATTCTAATTGTGATATATAAACATCCTAACATCAAGAATGGATGTGATACGTTCTCAATCTTCACTAACATTTGAAACTCTGGTGATTATCCTTCTGTGATGTGTTCGATTTCAACCAGCGTTTACTGGGTTTGCTCTCCGTCAACTTTTGGCTGTCCCCAGTCAACCTGCAAGGCAGCAGGTTGCTATTTTCTTTAGGGTAGCGACCCTTAGACGACCTAGCTTCCTAGGCTGTTGAGCGTCATCTGCCCAGAAAACCTGTCTTTTTGTGAACTACTTGCTCTTCCTGCCGTCCAGTTTTATGTACGGTTTACTCCGCTAGCCTTTGATTGTCCAAAATCAAACTACACGGCAGCAGTAATGGAGCGTTTGAAGACGGAACTTAGACTGTTGTTGGTTACTCAACCGATGTCATAGCAGCACATGTTAAACTCATAGGCGCTCAGTCTCTCAAAGCAGATATCTAACGGTATTTATGCCGATGGTTCCCGTTGCCCATTGATAAAAAAACACTTCTCATTCTGTTCCACTTGTTCATTCCTGCTTGCATAAAATAGTATTCCATTTTTTAAAAAAACATTGTGTCTATTCGTCATGAATTGGTGTGTACTTCTCGTTAACAGACGGTTGCTGAGCAACCGGTGTGCGTCCAGATTATGGCAGATATAGACATACAGAGTTGTTGGTCGATGTTCACGTCTTCTGTGATGTCTATATGTGTCATCTTATTTATCTATGAAGATCTAACGATGATGCCATCATATCATCACGCTAACAATGTGCGACAGATGTTTGCAGTCATTTCGATTTTAGTATTAGTGTTTTAAGGGTTTTTTAACCCAAGCATTTGCTTCATTGCACCGGGTTTTACCCAATATGGTTCGGCCCCTCTCCGCAGAAATGGCAAGCCACCTGCTGGAAGTATTGGAAAATCACGAACTCCGTGGCTCGGCTTCAATCCTAGGCCTTCGGGAAAAATTCATTCGGGGACTGAACAGCTGGTCTGGATTCGAACCCAGGACCTTCGACTAGCAGGCATAACCCTTGTCACAGAGATCATAACCACTTAGTCACAGAGATCATAACCACTTAGTCACAGAGATCATAACCACTTAGTCACAGAGATCATAACCACTTAGTCACAGAGATCATAACCACTTAGTCACAGAGATCATAACCACTTAGTCACAGAGATCATAACCACTTAGTCACAGAGATCATAACCACTTAGTCACAGAGATCATAACCACTTAGTCACAGAGATCATAACCATTTAGTCACAGAGATCATAACCACTTAGTCACAGAGATCATAACCACTTAGTCACAGAGATCATAACCACTTAGTCACAGAGATCATAACCACTTAGTCACAGAGATCATAACCATTAGTCAGAGATCATACCACTTGTCACAGAGATCATAACCATTATAGTCACAAGATCATACTCATTAGTCACGGATCATAACCACTTAGTCACAGAGATCATAACCACTTGTCACAGAGATCATAACCATTGTCTACAGAGATCATAACACTTAGTCACAGAGATCATAACCATGTCACAGAGATCATAACCATTAGTCACAGAGATCATAACCACTAGTCACAGAGATCATAACCATTAGTCCAGAGATCATAACCACTTAGTCACAGAGATCATAACCACTTGGTCAGAGATCATAACATTAGTCACAGAGATCATAACCATTTAGTCCAGAGATCATAACCATTAGTCACAGAGATCATAACCACTTGTCACAGAGATCATACCACTTAGTCAGAGATCTAACCTTAGTCACTAGAGATCATAACACTTAGTCACGAGATCATAACCCTTAGTCACAGAGATCATAACCACTTAGTCACAGAGATCATAACCATTTAGTCACAGAGATCATAACCACTTAGTCACAGAGATCATAACCACTTAGTCATAGAGATCATAACCACTTAGTCACAGAATCATAACCATAGTCACAGAGATCATAACCACTTAGTCATCGAGATCAAACCACTTAGTCAAGAGATCATAACCTTAGTCACAGAGATCATCCACTTAGTCACAGGATCATAACCACTTAGGTCAAGTCATAACCACTTAGTCACAGAGATCATAACCATTAGTCACAGAGATCATAACCACTTAGTCACAGAGATCATAACCACTTAGTCACAGAGATCATAACCACTTAGTCACAGAGATCATAACCACTTAGTCACAGAGATCATAACCACTTAGTCACAGAGATCATAACCACTTAGTCACAGAGATCATAACCACTTAGTCACAGAGATCATAACCACTTAGTCACAGAGATCATAACCACTTAGTCACAGAGATCATAACCACTTAGTCACAGAGATCATAACCACTTAGTCACAGAGATCATAACCACTTAGTCACAGAGATCATAACCACTTAGTCACAGAGATCATAACCATTTAGTCACAGAGATCATAACCACTTAGTCACAGAGATCATAACCACTTAGTCACAGAGATCATAACCACTTAGTCACAGAGATCATAACCACTTAGTCACAGAGATCATAACCACTTAGTCACAGAGATCATAACCACTTAGTCACAGAGATCATAACCACTTAGTCACAGAGATCATAACCACTTAGTCACAGAGATCATAACCACTTAGTCACAGAGATCATAACCATTTAGTCACAGAGATCATAACCACTTAGTCACAGAGATCATAACCACTTAGTCACAGAGATCATAACCACTTAGTCACAGAGACCCTCTCTTTTATTTTTAGTGATTGTTAATAAATTTTAATATATTTTATACGTTGTTAATAAATTTTAATATATTTTATACGTTGTTAATAAATTTTAATATATTTTATACGTTGTTAATAAATTTTAACATATTTTATACGTTGGTCACTGATGGGGGGTTAAGTCTGCTGTCCAGACACGCTGGTAGCTAATGGGCAGGGTGTTACGTCTGTTGTCCAGCTCATGAAGATGTGAAACAAAAAGAACATAGATTGCAGTCTGACCAGATTAATAACCAACATTATACTTGTGAACAGAGAGTTGAACATTTAATGGTTATTAGAACGTCATATACTGATATATCAGACCGTTTGTCATGTAACAGTCATGAGACCAACAGGTACTGGTGGTCATGTCACAGGACCAACAGGTACTGGTAGTCCTGTAAAAGTCATCAGAGTTACCAGTATTGATGGTCCTGTAGTGGTCTCCAGAATTATTGATATTGGTGATGCTGCAGAGGTTACAGGAACGACTGGTACGATTTGTCTGTAGCGATCACCAGAAAGTACTGTACTGTTGGTCGTAAAGCAGTGGTCAGAACGTACTGTACTGTTGGTCGTAAAGCAGTGGTCAGAACGTACTGTACTGTTGGTCGTAAAGCAGTGGTCAGAACGTACTGTACTGTTAGTCATAAAGCAGTGGTCAGAAAGTACTGACTTTAGTCATACAGTGGTCACATCGTCAATGTTAGTCATAAAGATGTCAAGAACAGGTTTTGTAGCGTTTCTAAATTGTGGTCAGTCGACTGTACTGTTGGCCCTGAAGAGTTCACTCTTTGCATAAGAGTTCAGACCTTTTGCTTTGTCTCCAAGCGTCGTCAGAAACTGCTGTACTTTTGTCATAATCTGTTGGTCAACGTACTGTATGTTAGTCTCACAGTGGTCAGAAGACATTCGAGAACATTGTTCTTTGTGGTGCACTGTCTGTTAGTAATCTGCTTATGTGACCGAAACATTTAATTTGTTACTTCTTGGTGAAGTTCAGTATTGATGTTGTACCCACTTTTTCCTGATGTCTTCATTTCTAAACCGGTCTCTTCATGATACCCCCAGCATTCTACGCAAATATTTCATCTCTGTCGTGAAAAGTTTCCTTCTATCATTTGATGTCAGCGTCCAGGTTTGGCACTGGTAGCATAATGTTGGGAGAAAGATTGTGTTGAACATTGTTCTTTTAGTGTTCATAGTGACATGTTTGCATTTCAAGTTGGTGCCATTTGTCCAAATGTGTCCAATGTGCAGAACGTGTTGCACTGATGCACCAACCATGGACTAGCTCTATGTTCATAACTAAACATTTTACTTGATTCTTTTCTTCTCATAGATGAGCTAGCATGATATTAGAAATGTAATAAAAAAAACATCAGTGGAAACAAACATAAACAAAGATTCTAGAACTTACCAGAACTTGGAAGATGTCCGACAAATAGAAGAACCAGAACAATCGTGAAGCCGGCAAACTGAAGCGCCATGTTCAATGTAGTTTCCGGGCAGAAATGGTAGTTACGCTACAGAAATAAGGTCAATGCTGATAAGAAGACGTCGATAATGAATCATTTATATGTGACTCAGTTCTTGATGTTAAAAGACGTTTGTTCAGTGATGTTCATTCAACTAATATTGACGTCTAAATTCAGATCAACAGATAAAAGAGAACACACATTCTTGCATATCATCATCATCATGTGTCGTGTTCACATCGAAGTTTGACAGCACTAGATTTCCATTATATTATGTATTTTGCCCTGCTATTGCACATTAACTAATTCCGTACTAACTGCCACAGGGTGCGCCAAGATTGTCTATGAAAATAACCCAATAGCCGCACACTGCGCCAGGAATTATTACACGTAAAATTAGTGATAAATTTACCCCCCAAAAAAACGCAGTTTGATCTAATGTCCGGTTTTTATCTACAGAAAATATACATATTTCTACATCGGGATCGTCTGATCTGAAGTTTGGTCATATTTGTTACTTTGATGAAATTTACATATTTTTCCAGCTGGAAAATGTAAACATAATTCGACAAAATCGTGTTTCTTAATTCTATAGTGAATATGTTAACAGATTACAGCTTGTTGCCCTCTTAATGTTTTCTAGATGTCCACAGCACAAGCGTTATGTGTTAACAAGTTTTCTAGATGTCCACAGTACACGCGTTATGTGTTAACAAGTTTTCTAGATGTCCACAGCACACGCGTTATGTGTTAACAAGTTTTCTAGATTTCCACAGTACACGCGTTATGTGTTAACAGTATATTCATGGATATTCACAAAACACATTTTGATGTTGACAACACACACATATATAAATGTCTACAACACATACACAGACGAACATATAGCTAAATATGGACAACATATAACTAGACCAGATATTGATTGAGGAAAGGGATATAAAAGAAGTTGTTGAATGTGTCTACCTTTGAAGCAAGATCAGTCAATCAGGAGGTACAGATGAGGACATTAATGCACAGTTTAGGAAACTCTGACAAGCCTTTTCATTCCTGCACATAGTGTGGAAATATACTGCCATCTCCACGAGAATAAAGCTCAGGATATTCAGCTCAAAATGTGAAATCTGTGTTGCTGTATGGCTCAGAAATATGGTGAGTCACCAGGTTAAATACAAATAAGATTTAGATCTTTGTCAACGGATGTCTTCGGCGGATTCTCAGACTGAGTTTTGTATGATAGAAATGCAAACACAGACATATTGATAAGAACAGGGCAGGAACCCATGATGACCCAGGTCAAGAGAAGAAAATGGCAATGTGTCGGGCATACCCTACGGAGAACACAGTCACGTGTCACTAGACAAACACTTGAGTGGAACCCGCAAGGAAAACGGAAACAGTGACGTCCTAAACAGAACTCGAGACGGAGTCTTCTTGAAGAAATGAGGGATGCTAGACTATCCTAGCAGGCTATAAAGAAAACAGTGGCGTCCTAAACAGAACTCGAGACGGAGTCTTCTTGAAGAAATGAGACCGGGACAAGTGGCGAACAACTGTTGATGCCCTATGCTCTACGAGGAGCGGAGAGGAATAAGTAAGTAATACCTAGACGTACGTATACCTACATATGGACAACACATACCTAGACGTAGACATACCTAAATATGGACAACACATACCTAGACGTACACATACCTACATATGGACAACACATACGTAGACATACCTACATATGGACCAACACATACCTGAGACGTACACATACCTAAATATGGACAACTACTATAGATTTAGACATTTTGAGGACATACGTTAGATAAGAGTTTTACTAAACCCATGCTAAGATAAGGGATTTATACAAAACGCAATATTTTTTTTCAAATCAGACCGAACAACCCACGCACACAAGTGCGCGCTTTCTCGTTGCTGTCATGGACAATGTTTTTCTTTGTCATGCCCGATAGCAGTACTACATACGGGTCCTGTTAGCTTGCTATTGACACAATGATTATGCATTTCTGACCTCTCATGTCGCGCTTGATTCAGTAAACTTCACATAGCACTGATTGGATCTAATTTCTGACGTCTGTAAGGTTGATAGATTCTATAATACATATACGCTAACGTGCACTCTGACCCGTGTTTCTGTTAGTGGTGAAACAATCTAATTGACTATCCCCTTTGAATTGTGATTATAGTAACGTTACATGCGTCACGTGGTAAGTGTGCAGCCATGATACGTGAACAATGTGTACGTACATGTCTAGCTAACAACTTTACTCATTTCTCAAAATCTCCTAACATCGCAACAATCATTGAATATTGGAGAATTATGACAGTCCGGTCGTCGATCGATGTGAAGTTGGCTCAGCATCACAGTTATTTTTTCTCGTCTCCCTCATTATCTTTCTATTGTCACTATTCTCTACTTTATCATTATCTTCCTATTGTCATAATTCTCTAATTCCTCCCAGGGTGGTCACAAGAAATTCTTCAAAGACAAGCTCAAATTCTCTATTTAAAAAACGTTGAGTATAAAGACAGCGAGACACATGTTGGGTTGCTGCACAATATCAAGTTGCTTACTGTCCATTACGTTGTCAGTGTGAAGTAGAGACAGCGAGACACATGTTGGGCAGCTGCACACTATCAAGTTGTTTACTGTCCATTACGTTGTCAGTGTGAAGTAGAGACAGCGAGACACATGTTGGGCTGCTGCACAATATCAAGTTGCTTACTGTCCATTACGTTGTCAGTGTGAAGTAGAGACAGCGAGACACATGTTGGGCTGCTGCACACTATCAAGTTGTTTACTGTCCATTACGTTGTCAGTGTGAAGTAGAGACAGCGAGACACATGTTGGGCAGCTGCACAATATCAAGTTGCTTACTGTCCATTACGTTGTCAGTGTGAAGTAGAGACAGCGAGACACATGTTGGGCAGCTGCACAATATCATGTTGCTTACTGTCCATTACGTTGTCAATGTGAAGTAGAGACAGCGAGACACATTACGTTGTCAGTGTGAAGTAGAGACAGCGAGACACATTACGTTGTCAGTGTGAAGTAGAGACAGCAGAGCACATAGTTGCTTACGCATTACGTTGTCAGTGTGAAGTAGAGACAGCGAGACACATTACGTTGTCCACGTGTCGTGAAGTAGAGACAGCGAGACACATTACGCTGTCAGTGTGAAGTAGAGACAGCGAGACACATTACGTTGTCAGTGTGAAGTAGAGACAGCGAGACACATTACGTTGTCAGTGTGAAGTAGAGACAGCGAGACACATTACGTTGTCAGTGTGAAGTAGAGACAGCGAGACACATTACGTTGTCAGTGTGAAGTAGAGACAGCGAGACACATTACGTTGTCAGTGTGAAGTAGAGACAGCGAGACACATTACGTTGTCAGTGTGAAGTAGAGACAGCGAGACACATTACGTTGTCAGTGTGAAGTAGAGACAGCGAGACACATTACGTTGTCAGTGTGAAGTAGAGACAGCTAGACACATTACGTTGTCAGTGTGAAGTAGAGACAGCGAGACACATTACGTTGTCAGTGTGAAGTAGAGACAGCGAGACACATTACGTTGTCAGTGTGAAGTAGTTTGTGAGACATCAACTCAGTAGTAGCAACAGAGAGACACATTACGTTGTCAGTGTGAAGTAGAGACAGCGAGACACATTACGTTGTCAGTGTGAAGTAGTTTGTAGACATCCAAACTCAGTAGGCACGAGAGACACATTACGTTGTCAGTGTGAAGTAGAGACAGCGAGACACATTACGTTGTCAGTGTGAAGTAGTTGGAGACATCAAACTCAGTAGTAGCAACAGAAGACACATTACGTTGTCAGTGTGAAGTAGAGACAGCGAGACACATTACGTTGTCAGTGTGAAGTAGTTTGTGAGACATCCAAAACTCCAGTAGAGCAACGAGAAGACACACAATGGAATATAATACACCATCAAATCTTTATAAAATAGTCTGAGATTCTATTCTACTGGTTAGTCATGGATTATTGGTTATTGTTACTGAACTGACGTCACAGCACTCCTGGAAGACCATAGGTGCTCAGTCTCTCCATCAGATTTCGAAGGGTATTCATACTGATGGTTCATGTGGCTCGCTAGTCAAACACATCTCTCTCTTTTTCTCTCTTTATCTCTGTGTGTGTCTCTCTCTCTCTCTTTCTCTCTCTCTTTTCTCTCTCTTTCTCTCTCTCTCTCTCTCTCTCTCTCTCTCTTGTCCCTCAAGCATCCAGCTCTACTTATGCAATTTGTTCCCTTCCTACACTGTTGAAGAATCTGCCAGGTCCACATGGAACTCATTAGTTTTATACTAATGGAATGTGAACTCACAGACTGTGAGAGGATCTGTCTCAGTTGTTTCTCTATCTCTTGGATAAACAAATTTATCTTGAATATATTGGTGATGGACACGCAACAACATAATGTTTCATGCCGAACTATGTGTTTGTATGTCGTGTGTGAATGTGCGTGTCTGTATGTGCGTGTCTGTATGTGCGTGTCTGTATGTGTGTGTGTGTGTATGTGCATGTCTGTATGTGCGTGTCTGTATGTGCGTGTTTGTATGTGCGTGTGTGAATGTGCGTGTCTGTATGTGCGTGTGTGAATGTGTGTGTGTACATTATCATGCTGTATGATGGTTCACAGTGTGCAGTCCACACTGACGATGCAAAATGACTGGTTATGGCTGAATCGGTAAAGCATCGTGTATTTTATCTCCGCTATTGACTGGGAGATGAGAAAATGTTGCAGGGACGAAACTGACATCGATTGGGTAGAAAATAGTCAACTAGATTAAGGATTTTTTGCAGATAATATTATCTTGTTAAGTAAAAACAGCCAAAGAAAATATGCAAAGAAAAATAAACATGTGACGTATAAAAGTTTATTTTTGTTTACTCTAATCCTGTTATGTATTGCATCGTCAGGAAATGAAGAGATTTCTAGAACGGGCTTTTCTGTGTGCTTCATAAATTGTGTTATCACGTGTGTGTACGTGTTTACACTAGCATATGTGTGTGTGTGCGTGTGTATGTGTATGTGTGGGTAGGTGTGTTTGTGTGTATATGTGTGTGTATGTACGTGTGTGTATGTATGTGTGTGTGCGTATGTCAGTGTGTGTGTATGTGGGTTGGTGTGTGGGTGTATATATGTGCTTGTGTGTATGTAAGTGTGTGAGTATGTGTATGTGTGTATGTTGGTGTGTGTGTATGTGTGAGTATGTATGTGTGTGCGCGTGTGTGTGTGGGGACGTGCGTCTGGACGTGCGAGCTTTTATGTGTCCGTGATTTAGTCTGCGTGTTTGTTTGTGAATCTATGTCCATGAATGCACGCGAGCGTGTGTATAAGATTCTACATGTGCACACGCCTGGGTGTGTGTGTGTGTGGTGTGTGTGGGATGTGTGTGTGTGTGTGTGTTCACGAGCCTACAGATGTGGATATGTATGTGCGAGTCTGCGTTTATGTGTATGTAGTGTATTGTATTTATGTGTGTGTCTGTATTTGTGTGTGATTGCGTGCAAGACTACGTGCCTGTGCGTGTGTGTGTGTATCTTTGTGTGTATGTTTATGTATGATGTTGTGTACTAGACTACATACATGCGAGTGAGTGCGTGCTTGTGTGTGTGCGTGTATGTGTGTATGTGTGTGTGTGCTAGTCTGTGTGTGTGTGTGTATGTGTGTGTGGGTATCAAACAGTACCTACACATATCAACTGACGACTTGCCTATCACAAAAGTGATACAATAAACGCCTGGATGGAGTCTATGTTTCCCGCCTCTTGAGTAGCTAACTGCTGATGTAGCTGTTATCTTCTGTTGTAATCTCATTCTCTGACTATGCCCATGTCTGCCCGATTCATCACCACAACCACATCTAGGATGGTCTGTATTGTGGTGTGTCTACTATCGCCATATTTGAGCGATGGTAGATGATAAATACAACACAGAACATGATACCAATACTTTCTGACCCCTACAAACTGATAACAGTATTTTTATTTGTATTACTATTATTATCATTGATGTTATCAGTTTGAACAATTGTTGAAATCTTTGCAGGCGGAAATTTTAGGGTATTTTTCAATTACATTTGTAACAAACTACACAGACACACACACACACACACACACACACACACACACAGACACACAGACATACACACACAGACACAGATACAGAACACACACAGCCACACACACACAGAACACAGACACACACACACACAGACACAGCGCCGGATTAGCCTAGTAGCAGAAGTAGCAAATGCTACGGGCCCCGCTTCTGGGGGCCCGCGACTATGTGACAGAGATGAAAATGAAAAAAATAACCAAGATGTTATATCAAAAACACGCAAGCTATCTAATTTTTTTAATGTCGTGTGTGATGGTGTTGAATCCAAAAAAATCGAAGCAGAAAATACAGAAGTCGCGTCTCACTGTGTAGTAGATGAAGGAAGTGCTATAGAAGAATCATCATTAGCAATATTACCATTAAGATTCTTCACAATTTAGCCACACTTTCCACAAAACAAACTAAAGTCGAATGTACAGCAAGTCCTTCCAATTTAGCCATATCATCTTCAAACCAAAGAGAGGCAGAAAGTACAGCACATGCTTCCAATGTAGCAACATCTTCTACAAGCCAAAAACATAACGAAAGTAAAATGTACACCAACGGTATTGGTGAATTGTCAAGCAACTTCAATCGAGATTATTGGATTGCGAAAGGAAGTAGCGAAGTGCAACATATGAACAGTGGTTTCATGTCTTAAAAAAACATACGATAAAGACATCAATCTGCGATTTTGTCGAAAGTCATTTTTCACATAAATCAACAAATAAAACATGTGAAAGATTGGTTGTGTTATTCAGAAACTAAAGGACAACTTTTCTGTTTGCAAAGTTACTGATTCAGGCTGTTCGTCAAGGTTTACGAAAAAGGATTTGACGACTGGAAAACGCAATTAATTTGTTGAAAAGACATGAAGAAAGCATCTCCCATAGACAAGCGATAATTTCGCTGTTAATTTGCAAAAAATAGGATGCTACTGTCGATTCTCAACTTGTAAACCAAATTGAGACCGAACAAACATATTGGCGGACACATTTAGAGCGAATTACTTCAGTTATCCAATTTTTAGCAGAATGAGGTCTTGCATTTTGGGGGTAGATGAAACTATTGGTTCACCTCATAATGAAATTATTTAGGTTTGTTGGAATTAATAGCCAAATTTGACATTTTTCTGGCTCAGCATATATTATTAATGCAAACAAATGAAAGGGACATACATCATACTTATCAAAAACCACATGTGAGGAATTTATCCATCGAAAGTCAGGTGTTTATTGTCATAATTGATAATGTACTCTCTGCCTTACCTAAACGCATGGCAGAGTACCATAGAGTGACTGGTGTATTGGAATACTTTGGCAATTAAAATCTCTTACAGCAGAAGAGATCTTGAAAAGAATTCTAAATATTGTCAGCTCTTACCAAGAAGATTTAGAAGAAAGCATAATGAAAAATTCATTAGAGTCGTGTTTCCCAAATGTAGAAATAGTCTTACGAATTTACTTGTCTTTAATGATTACTAACTGCAAGCGGAGAACGTTCTTTTTCAACATTAAAGCGTATAAAAAGTGAGTTAAGCAACATAATGGGACAAGATCGTCTAAATAACCTCACCGTATGTCGTTGAACATTGAATTTAATAAAGACAAGTTTGTTTGTAAAATATGTTTTATTATTTATTATCATAAAAACCTAGGGCCCCGCGCTAAAATTTGCTACGGGCCCGCGCTGGCTTAATCCGGCACTGCACAGGCACACACACAGACACACGACACACACACACACACACACAGACACTCACACAGATACACACACACAGACACATACACAGACACACACACAGATACAGACACACACACAGCCACACACACACACAGACACACACAGACACACAGACACAGACACACAGCCACAGATACAGAAACATTAGGCTACGTTGTTACTAACATTAGAAATAAGTACAACAGAGACGGTGAAAAACATTATTTATGGAAACGCACACAAGAGCCCGTTTTAGAAATCGCTTCGTATCTTGGCGCTGTGAGACAATACAGGATTCGATTTAGTTTAGTTTTAGTTTAGTAGTTGGATCATCATCAGTGCACATCGAACCAATTAGTCCATAAGTGCTACCCGATCTCAGTTCCATTAGTATGTCTCTCAGTTTAGTTTAGTAGTTGGATCATCATCAGTGCACATCGAACCAATTAGTCCATAAGTGCCCGATCTCCTCCTCAGTATGTCTCTCAGTTTAGTAGTTGGATCATCATCAGTGCACATCGAACCAATTAGTCCATAAGTGCCCCGATCTCCTCCTCAGTGTGTCTCTCAGTTTAGTAGTTGGATCATCATCAGTGCACATCGAACCAATTAGTCCATAAGTGCCCCGATCTCCTCCTCAGTGTGTCTCTCAGTTTAGTAGTTGGATCATCATCAGTGCACATCGAACCAATTAGTCCATAAGTGCCCCGATCTCCCCTCAGTATGTCTCTCAGTGTGTGGCGACTAACGACACCTGTTCTTTGTTGGTTGACTATTCTTCTTTGGCTACCAGCATTGTGTTCTTGTCTAGCTATTCGATTTCGGATTCTCTAATAAAGGCTGCCGTCTGTCTCAGATTGTCAGCCACGTCATACAGTATAGTATGTCTTGGACGCTGGTGTAAGCGGGCCGCCTCTTTCTTCTCAGATCTGCATACTGGTGGGAGAAACATAATTCGTAGAATGTTTTTGTCCCTTTCTGACACAGTACCCACTAAGAAACAATATTTCTTAAAGCTGCAAATTAAGAATTATTTGTTCTCTTCAATGACCTATAACCTGTTGGTTGGTTTGACACTATGTTGCGTTTCAAATCTCGTGAACACAAACTTCTTCTAATATCTCAATAACCCTTGCATGAAATACAACGTAATTTTGTATGTGGTCTTCGATTTCCAATGACATTACGAATATATAATTTAAATTTATGTAGGTACATCCGTTTTACTCAAGCGACGATTTTCTTTGATCTTTGACTACCTAATAATTATTTTGGTAGCACAAAATAGAATTTACAGCAATATAACAAATTTGCAACTTTTGATAAGTCATAGGTGTATCCACATTTTTGTGAAGTGGAATTCATACAAAAGAAATGACTTTACTTCAACTTGTACCTTCATTTCGATAAAGTTGTCATGTTAAGAGGTCAGGATGATTGTGGTGGTCTTGAAAAGGACCAGATGTGTACATTAATGACAATCTCATGCAAACATCTGTATTGTATATTTTATTTACTAGACGACGTCGGACTTTTGTCTTCTTGTGCCACTACATTGTGGTCAGTTGCATTGTCCATTATCAGACAAGAGGGACTAACTAATGTCGGAAGTATAGTTTTCTCAATCCACTCTCTAAATATATGACAGTTCTTTTCTGTGTGGCAGTCCTGATTATCGGCCGATTTCGAAACAAATAGGAGTTGAGCATTCTTCAACAGCCCATTTTGTCTACTGCCTGCATGTGCAATTATAAAACGCTGCCCTTTGCCACTTGGTAGGCCTACTAATTTCTTAGTTGTTCCATCTGATGACTGCCATTCTTTTTCATTGGTGTGGTGAGCATTAATCCATGTTACGTTTAAATACATGTCATAGCTTTGTCGACGCATTTCTCCAACTTCACGCAAATATTTGCTTTTCATCACAACTAGATGTGGTTTCTCACAGATAATGTTTCTTCCACCAGCATATTTTCTAAATTTGAAACCTGCTCCCCTACCCCTTTCCTTCCTAGCTCTCCATAATGTAGATTTTGACACATCGATGTCGTTGTTCTTTCTAAGCCGCCATCTTTAATTTCTTTACTGTCACTGTTTCTTTCAACTCAAACATTCAACACAATTCTCTTCGAATAAACTCTCTATCAAAACTATCTATGACTTTCTTTCTACCTTGCGTTCTTGGTTGCATTGCACATGTACGTGAAAAGTCTTGGATCCAACGATTGAATGTACGTCGATTTACTCCCAAAACGCACATTGTCCTCTGCTCGGGGATAGAAATAATCCCCCCAACACAATTGAAAAGTCTTGGATCCAGCGATTGAATGTACGTTGATTTACTCCCAAAACGCACATTGCCCTCTGCTCAGGGATAGAAATAATCCCCCCAACACAATTGAAAAGTCTTGGATCCAGCGATTGAATGTACGTCGATTTACTCCCAAAACGCACATTGTCCTCTGCTCGGGGATAGAAATGCTCTCACCCTTAGCTTCTCTACAACAATATAGATACATTTGCATTGTGATGCTTTGCAGTGTCACAAAATTTACTCTTATACTCAGTGTAAAGTCCCTACAATGTGCACGCCTCTGAAAGGAATGAGGCTATTGAAATGACCGTCGGAAAACTAAACGTAACTTGTCCGTTCAATTGTAAACACTTTTGGTCTTCCGGTAAATAACGGAAAAACACTAAAAACACGTGGATATTGAAGTTTTTAAAATTACGCAACAAAAAAGCTACTGTAAGCGTTTCAAATGTATGTCTAGTTCATGTTTGGTGTTTTTTATATACCGTATATAAGCTAAAAGTGAAAACCAGTTGTTTGTTTTCATTGCAATTATTTCCTTGCAATGTCATGACGATTACTAGAGCACATGCAAACTCTCATCTCTTTACGTTAAATGGCTCATGACTTACAGAATTTCACACATGGGCATGAGTTTTGAAACGCACTATAATAATATCAGTGGAACATGAAACTGAAGGAACTCTCAACTAAAGGGAAGTAATCAAAGAATTTCTAGCACAGACGACAAGGAATATGTTCCCTTTCTGTGACGAAGTTGCTACTGTTGCATTATGTATTATTCTGTTTAACATGAAGACTTCTTTAGTGACATTTTACTTGTTGTTTTTTTTTTATTTTTAATAATCTACCAAAGAAAAATTATTTGCAATAAACAAACAATTTAACTTGTTTCCTGGGGAAGGGAAGGGTATACAGTATATTCTACCCAGGGCCCGAAATATCATAATATCGATACTGTGTGGACGTATTGGTTATGGATTGGACAATGTTGATCGAGGTGTTGAAAATGGATTAGGGCGACGTTCTGTGGTAGCTCAGCATGTCAACCGTCTGTTGTATGATAACACAGCACTGGCTGATGAATATATACGACGCTTTAAGAAATGTGGATGAGGACACAACAGTGGCTGATGAATATATACGACGCTTTAAGAAATGTGGATGAGGACACACCAGTGGCTGATGAATATATACGACGCTTTAAGAAATGTGGATGAGGACACAGCAGTGGCTGATGAATATATACGACGCTTTAAGAAATGTGGATGAGGACACAGCAGTGGCTGATGAATATATACGACGCTTTAAGAAATGTGGATGAGGACACACCAGTGGCTGATGAATATATACGACGCTTTAAGAAATGTGGATGAGGACACACCAGTGGCTGATGAATATATACGACGCTTTAAGAAATGTGGAGTAAGAGAACACAACAGTGGCTGATGAATATATAGTGAAACACGTACAAACAAAGTACTATAGGTTTACAAAATACAGAAACAGTGACGATAAACAGCAACGTTTCGACCAACAAGGCCTTTATCAAGCAAACGAACAAACAGGAGTGACAAATTAAAATGAAACACAAATGGACGACCAAATACCAACGTATCTAAGGAAAATCTGGAATAAAAACGAATAACGAAATAAATGTAACACAAAAACACACATAAAAACTAGAAATAGAAAAGAAACAATGAAACATCTAGTAAATATATAACATCTAGTAAATATATATTTATTTCGTTATTCGTTTTTATTCCAGATTTTCCTTAGATACGTTGGTATTTGGTCGTCCATTTGTGTTTCATTTTAATTTGTCACTCCTGTTTTTCGTTTGCTTGATAAAGGCCTTGTTGGTCGAAACGTTGCTGTTTATCGTCACTGTTTATGTATTTTGTAAAACTATAGTACTTTGTTTGTACGTGTTTCACTATTTACCAAGTTTTACTGCAGTCTTCCCCTATTTCGATATTGAATATATACGACGCTTTAAGAAATGTGGATGGTCGAAATTTCTATGCGCCTGTTTTACATACCGAAGGGGCACTTGAAAAAGAATGTAACGTATTCACGTTCTCTGTGCAAGACTCCCAGATCACAATGAGTAATTTACTTCAATGGTAAGAACGAACACACATAAAAATAGTAAACCACACGTTGGCCATCGGGGAAGAATTGGATGTTTGCTTATTCAGATAGTCACGGAGTTTTCAGCATTACTACTCTTCTATATCTGTTGAGGAGACTGAGCCCCTATCTGTCTGTCAGGACTGAGCCCCTATCTGTCTGTCAGGACTGAGCCCCTATCTGTCTGTCAGGACTGAGCCCCTATCTGTCTGTCAGGACTGAGCCCCTATCTGTCTGTCAGGACTGAGCCCCTATCTGTCTGTCAGGACTGAGCCCCTATCTGTCTGTCAGGACTGAGCCCCTATCTGTCTGTCAGGACTGAGCCCCTATCTGTCTGTCAGGACTGAGCCCCTATCTGTCTGTCAGGACTGAGCCCCTATCTGTCTGTCAGGACTGAGCCCCTATCTGTCTGTCAGGACTGAGCCCCTATCTGTCTGTCAGGACTGAGCCCCTATCTGTCTGTCAGGACTGGCCCTATCTGTCTGTCAGACTGAGCCCTATCTGTCTGTCAGACTGAGCCTATCTGTCTGTCAGACTAGTCCTATATGTCTGTCAGACTGAGCCCTATCTGTCTGTCAGGACTGGCCCTATCTGTCTGTCAGGACTGAGCCCTATCTGTCTGTCAGGACTGAGCCTTGTCACTCCTATCTGTCTGTCAGGACTGAGCCCTATCTGTCTGTCAGGACTGAGCCCTATCTGTCTGTCAGATGCTGAGCTCCCTATCTGTCTGTCAGGACTGAGCCCCTATCTGTCTGTCAGACTGAGCCCTATCTGTCTGTCAGACTGAGCCCCTATCTGTATGTCAGGACTGAGCCCCTATCTGTCTGTCAGGACTGAGCCCCTATCTGTCTGTCAGGACTGAGCCCCTATCTGTCTGTCAGGACTGTTGAGATGTTAGCTATGTAACCAATAACCAATATCCACCTTGATTGTGAATTAGTTCTCATGACCTCTCGTATGACTACCTAGATCTGATAATATTCTTACAGTATAATTCAATATATGTCATACTGTAATGAGAGGCTTGTATCCCCTTAAAATTATATATATGACATTATTGATTGATTGATTGATTGAGTGATTGATAGGACCATCATCATTGCACTTCCATGTGAGTAACCATGTGTGCTCCAATCTCTTTCTTAGATCTCAGTGACAGTGCACAAACTACTTTGTAGCATCGGCGAGGGTTCCGATGTCATTTGGAAGATGGTGAAGATATTTGAGGATTCCGATGTCATTTGGAAGATGGTGAAGATATTTGAGGATTCCGATGTCATTTGGAAGATGGTGAAGATATTTGAGGGTTCCGATGTCATTTGGAAGATGGTGAAGATATTTGAGGATTCCGATGTCATTTGGAAGATGGTGAAGATATTTGAGGATTCCGATGTCATTTGGAAGATGGTGAAGATATTTGAGGATTCCGATGTCATTTGGAAGATGGTGAAGATATTTGAGGATTCCGATGTCATTTGGAAGATGGTGAAGATATTTGAGGATTCCGATGTCATTTGGAAGATGGTGAAGATATTTGAGGGTTCCGATGTCATTTGGAAGATGGTGAAGATATTTGAGGATTCCGATGTCATTTGGAAGATGGTGAAGATATTTGAGGGTTCCAATGTCATTTGGAAGATGGTGAAGATATTTGAGGATTCCGATGGCATTTGGAAGATGGTGAAGATATTTGAGGATTCCGATGTCATTTGGAAGATGGTGAAGATATTTGAGGATTCCGATGTCATTTGGAAGATGGTGAAGATATTTGAGGATTCCGATGTCATTTGGAAGATGGTGAAGATATTTGAGGATTCCGATGTCATTTGGAAGATGGTGAAGATATTTGAGGATTCCGATGTCATTTGGAAGATGGTGAAGATATTTGAGGGTTCCGATGTCATTTGGAAGATGGTGAAGATATTTGAGGATTCCGATGTCATTTGGAAAATGGTGAAGATATTTTTGCAGGAATTTTATTGTTAATCTTTTCTAATGAATTTTGACCCGGAAGCAGATTTTTATCCTGCACTTCTCGGTTTTGAACTGCCAAGGTTTTTTTTTACGTTTTCCGATAGGACTAGGAACTCGATCTCACCTGCACTGAGATCAGGAATCTCTAGAAAAATATCCAGATGGTTCCACGAGAGAGCGAACCTGGTACCTTTACAACGAGAGACGTAACTTTGTAACGAGAGATGTAACTTTACAACGAGAGATGTAACTTTACAACGAGAGACGTAACTTTGCAACGAGAGACGTAACTTTGCAACGAGAGATGTAACTTTGCAACGAGAGACGTAACTTTGCAACGAGAGATGTAACTTTGCAACGAGAGACGTAACTTTGCAACGAGAGACGTAACTTTGCAACGAGAGATGTAACTTTGCAACGAGAGATGTAACTTTGCAACGAGAGACGTAACTTTGCAACGAGAGATGTAACTTTGCAACGAGAGACGTAACTTTGCAACGAGAGATGTAACTTTGCAAGGAGAGACGTAACTTTGCAACGAGAGATGTAACTTTGCAACGAGAGACGTAACTTTGCAACGAGAGATGTAACTTTGCAACGAGAGATGTAACTTTGCAACGAGAGATGTAACTTTGCAACGAGAGACGTAACTTTGCAACGAGAGATGTAACTTTGCAAGGAGAGACGTAACTTTGCAACGAGAGATGTAACTTTGCAACGAGAGATGTAACTTTGCAACGAGAGACGTAACTTTGCAACGAGAGATGTAACTTTGCAACGAGAGACGTAACTTTGCAACGAGAGATGTAACTTTGCAAGGAGAGACGTAACTTTGCAACGAGAGATGTAACTTTGCAACGAGAGATGTAACTTTGCAACGAGAGACGTAACTTTGCAACGAGAGATGTAACTTTGCAACGAGAGAGGTAACTTTGCAACGAGAGATGTAACTTTGCAACGAGAGATGTAACTTTGCAAGGAGATGTAACTTTGCAACGAGAGATGTAACTTTGCAACGAGAGATGTAACTTTGCAACGAGAGATGTAACTTTGCAACGAGAGATGTAACTTTGCAACGAGAGACGTAACTTTGCAACGAGAGATGTAACTTTGCAACGAGAGACGTAACTTTGCAACGAGAGATGTAACTTTGCAACGAGAGACGTAACTTTGCAACGAGAGATGTAACTTTGCAACGAGAGATGTAACTTTGCAACGAGAGATGTAACTTTGCAACGAGAGATGTAACTTTGCAACGAGAGACGTAACTTTGCAACGAGAGATGTAACTTTGCAACGAGAGATGTAACTTTGCAACGAGAGATGTAACTTTGCAACGAGAGATGTAACTTTGCAACGAGAGATGTAACTTTGCAACGAGAGACGTAACTTTGCAACGAGAGATGTAACTTTGCAACGAGAGACGTAACTTTGCAACGAGAGATGTAACTTTGCAACGAGAGACGTAACTTGAACGAGAGATGTAACTTTGCAACGAGAGATGTAACTTTGCAACGAGAGATGTAACTTGCAACGAGAGACTGTAACTTTGCAACGAGAGATGTAACTTTGCAACGAGAGAGGTAACTTTGCAACGAGAGATGTAACTTTGCAACGAGAGATGTAACTTTGCAACGAGAGAGGTAACTTTGCAACGAGAGATGTAACTTTGCAACGAGAGATGTAACTTTGCAACGAGAGACGTAACTTTGAACGAGAGAGTAACTTGCAACGAGAGATGTAACTTTGCAACGAGAGATGTAACTTTGCAACGAGAGATGTAACTTTGCAACGAGAGACGTAACTTTGCAACGAGAGATGTAACTTTGCAACGAGAGATGTAACTTTGCAACGAGAGATGTAACTTTGCAACGAGAGATGTAACTTTGCAACGAGAGATGTAACTTTGCAACGAGAGATGTAACTTTGCAACGAGAGATGTAACTTTGCAACGAGAGATGTAACTTTGCAACGAGAGATGTAACTTTGCAACGGAGTAGATGTAACTTTGCAACGAGAGATGTAACTTTGCAACGAGATGTAACTTGCAACGAGAGATGTAACTTGCAACGAGAGATGTAACTTGCAACGAGAGATGTAACTTTGCAACGAGAGTGTAACTTTGCAACGAGAGACAGTAACTTTCGTCACAGAGAGCTGTAACTTTCAACAGGATCGTACTTTGCAGAGATGTAATCTTCCAGACGAGATTAACTTTGCAACGAGAGAAGTAACTTTCGCAACAGATGTACTTCCTGGAGACGTAACTTCATGCAACGAGAGATAACTTTGCACAGAGAGTAATTCTTGTCAACAGAGATCGTCATCTTTCTTGAACAGGTCATACTTTGCACGAGAATGTTATACATTTCTCCAACGGAACTATACTTTCACGAGAGATCTAACTTTCAACAGATGTAACTTTGAACAGAATGCTAACTTTCATATCGAATTCGCACGAGATATGTAACTTTGCAACAGAATTAATTTGCAACTTGAATTGAACTTTCAACTGAGAATTAACTTTGCAAGAGAGATGTAACTTTGCAACGAGAGAAAGCATCTAACTTTACGTCACAGAGAGCCCTTATTATAAATATGTGTGTTATGTCTGTGATGTGTGTGTGTATAATAATAATAATTCCTCTTGTACCGATATACGTTACATAAGGCCTGCAAGTAATTTCTCCATACCGCTCTATCATAGGCAACTCGCTCAATCTCCTCCATGGAACTGAGACCGATATTTCCTGCCTCTCTCAGCAAAGTTCGGTTCAGGGTCTCATAGGTCGTCCTCTTTTCTTGAACCCTTTGCATCCCACTTCAATGCCTGCTTTGATATTCGTTGATCATTTCTCCTCAAGGTGTGCCCAACATATCTCCATCTTCTCTTTCTTATAACAGTTGTCACTAGTGGTTGACCAGACATGTCTCTGATTTCATCACTACTCCTGAATTCGTTCCATTTTATATTTATTATTTTTCGCAGACATCTATTTTCAAATGCATTCAACTTGCTTACTATATCTTTAGTCATTTTCCAACTCTCGCTGGCATATGTTAGGATTGATGCAACATTTGAATTGAAAATTCGTAATTTAGTTTTAATACTATATAACTTGCAGTTCCATATTTTATTTAGACTTTTAAAAGCTGAAGTTGCTTTGTCAATTCGTATCATAATTTCTTTTTAACATTTCCTGTGCAATCAAAATTGCTATATTGGCTGTTTCTACTTAACAAGGCAATATCATCAGCAAAATCCAAATCTTCTAGTTGACTATTTTCTACCCAATCGATGCCAGTTTCGCCCCTGCAACATTTTCGCATCACCCAGTCAATGGTCACTCCAACAATAGCGGAGATAGAATACAGCCTTGCTTTACTCTGGTTTCAACCATAAACCAGTCGCTGTGTCCACCATCAGTCCGAACTGCACACTGTGAACTCTCATGGAGGCTCTTGATAATGTTTATTATTTTGTCTGGTATTCCATAGCATCTCAGAATATTCCACAGGAGATTCTGTGTAGACTATCAAAGGCTATTTAAAAATCGATGAAATTTAGTAAAAGTGGTTGCTGCTTCTCAATATTTTCCTCCAAAATTAGTCGTAGGGTAATTATTTGGTCTAAGCAGCAGGAACATGCGGTATATTTTCTCAGTATGATGCAAGTCTTCGAAAGGCCGCCCTTCAAATGGTTTTTCCTTACAATTACCTTCAATTGTAGTTGTGATTTGGTTGCTTATGTCGCCCTTCTTACGGTACCGCCTGATGCGGCCACCTCTCTGCATCATGACACGGCACAGTCCTGCTAAGCAGCTTCTCCCAGGTATAAAACCAGCTTGCTCTTCTCTCCGGGTTGTGTCCACTGTTACTTTGATTCTATTAAGGAATGATTTTGTAGAAAGTCTTGGTCATTACCGATAATAGTGTGTTTCTTCTCCAGTTGTTGCAAATATGTGTGTATATATATGTGTGTATATATATGTGTGTATAAAGTAACCCATATGTATATACATTTGTGTACCATTGAGCAATCGTTTCAGTGAGAGACATGATGTTAGAGATACTTCAGTGAGAGACATGATGTCAGAGATACTTCAGTGAGAGACATAATGTTAGAGATACTTCAGTGAGAGACATGATGTTAGAGATACTTCAGTGAGAGACATGATGTTAGAGATACTTCAGTGAGAGACATGATGTTAGAGATACTTCAATGAGAGACATGATGTTAGAGATACTTCAGTGAGAGACATGATGTTAGAGATACTTCAATGAGAGACATGATGTTAGAGATACTTCAGTGAGAGACATGATGTTAGAGATACTTCAGTGAGAGACATGATGTTAGAGATACTTCAATGAGAGACATGATGTTAGAGATACTTCAGTGAGAGACATGATGTTAGAGATAATTGAAGCACAATCTTCCATTAGTGATGGCATGATGAAAAGTTTCAGTAATATAAATGTTACGCATTTGGAGACAAATAATTATTGCTTTTGTAATGTGGATATACACAAGAATATGTCGTATTTTATTCAAAGACAGTCAAATGCACAGTGTATATAAAACCAGAAACCAAATAGATTACATCTTGGTCCAAAGAAGATAGATAACAGGTATTCTATCAGTAAAGACACTACCCGGAGCAGACTGTGACTCGACCATGAACTGCTGGTGGCAGAGTTTAAATTAAGATTGAAGACAACAAAGAAAGCAGCTGGCCCTATACGTTTTGATACAAATGCCATTCCACTAGAATACAACATAGAAATACAAAACAAATTTGACATACTTATGGCGGCTCAAGAGGACATGACACCTGACGAACTGACAACACAGGCAAGAGATATATTACTCTCCACCGCACAAAACATCATACCCAGGAAAGTATACAAGAAACAGGTTTACATAACTGAAAAAACACTGAAGCTAATTGAAGAAAGAAAGCTAAAACAAACGGGGTTAAAACGAAACAGCACTGAATATAAAAACTGCTCAAAAGAAGTCAAGAAAGAAATCCGAAAAGACAAGAAACAACACATAGTCACCTCATGCAATAAAATTGATGAATTAAGAAAACAAGGGAAAGAGAGAGAAATGTACAACGAAATTAATATAATGACACGTGACTTCAGCCCATCAATACAAGTCATAAACGATAACAATGACAAAACATTAACAGAAAAGAAAGATGTACTAGAAATATGGCGTGAGTACTGCAGAAACATGTATGAAGACACATCTAAAAATCCACATAAGATAATAACAGAAAGCGAAGAGACAGAACCAGAGCCCATGTTGGATGAAGTGCGCCTGGCCATCAAAAGCCTGAAGAGAGGGAAGTCACCAGGGTGCGATGATATACCAGCGGAATTGATTCAAGCAGGTGGGGAGGCCAGTGTTCGGGTATATCATAAATTGTGCACAAAGATATGGAATAGCTCCTCCTGGCCAAAGGAATGGAAAAGATCAGTATTTATACCTATTCCAAAGAAGGTCAACATGAAACTATGCACCAACTACAGAACTATTGCCCTTATAAGTCACACCAGCAAAATCCTACTAAAAATCAAAATGAAGAGGATGGAACAAAAATTAGAAGATGAAATACACGAAACACAAGCAGGTTTCAGAAGAGGTAGAGGCACTAGAGATCATATTTGTAGCATGAGACTCATTATCGACAAATGCAGAGAATACAACATAGACATGCATGCATGTTTCATAGACTATAGCAAGGCTTTCGACCATATACAACACCAGAAAATGTGGAACATCATGAAAGACATGCACTTTCCAACACACATAATACAACTCATAGAATCTATATACAACGAAAAAAGGCAACCATTAAAATAGGAGGTGAAATAGCTGAATGGTTCGAGATTCAAAAGGGGGTACGACAGGGATGTATTTTGTCACCATACTTATTCAACATATATGCGGAGAACATCATGAGGAATGTAAAAGACTATGCCAACTATGTGAATTACGACCCTCTCACTATAGGCGGCAAATGCATACCAGAGCTTAGATACGCAGATGATACAGTATTATTATCCACCAACAAAGAAGGTTTGAAAACCTAATCATGACGACCAAGAAACATAGTGAAGACCAACATCTATATTTGAATACACAAAAACAAAAATCATGTCAACTGACAAAGCAAAAGGCTCACCTAACATCCAGGTAAACAATGAAGAACTCCAATGTGTAGAGAGCTACGAATATCTGGGCTCAATAATTAACAATAACGGTGACTGCTCCAAAGAGATCTCAAGAAGATTGGCAATAGCGATCAAGAAGTTAAACACAATGAAGAACATGTGGCAAAGCACCTGCAAAATACTAAAATTAAAAATATTGAGAGCATACATTTTCCCAGTGGCTACTTATGGTTGTGAATCATGGACTATTACACAAAATTAAGAACGAAAATCCAGTCATTCGAAACTAAATGCTACAGAAAGATCCTACGAATACCATGGACAGAAAAAGAAAGAACACTGATGTCCTGAAAGAACCAAATGTTAAAGAGAATTGGCTGATAAACAACATACTATACAGAAAAATTACATACTTTGATCACATCAAGCGTCACGATGGCCTGGAAAGAACAATACTAGAGGGCAGGGTCCCATGACGCAGACCAAGAAGAAGATGGCTACAAGATATTAAAGAAACCATGAACATGACCATCGACGAAGTGGGTGAACTAGCAAGAGACAGAGTGAATTTCAGATGTGCTGCAAAGAGAGCAACGTCCTATAAAGGATACGTACCTTGATGATGATGTAAAAATAAGGAATGAAGAAAAACTTACTAAATGAAGGAATACAAATCAAACAATTAAAATATTTCAGACATAAAAGATATAACACACTGAACAAAACATTATTGGAGGGGAATGTTGAAGGATGGTGAGCAAGAGGCAGACTGAGATACAGGAAAGGGGGAGGGAACGGGGTGTGAATCGAGATGAGGACAAATTACGTACTGGCAGAGTGTTATCGATATAAGGGAAGACTATGTAGAAATGGCGAAACATATAAAAACAAAGCACTGTAGTTTTACCCCAAAAAAACAATAACAATACACAGCAACGTTTCGACCAAAAGCCTTTATCAAGCAAAGGATACAAGAGAAGCGAAGAATTTCACTTCTCACACAGCACACAACATGTAGTCTCAAACAATAAGTTCCTAACTGCTCTAAAATGAAAATATTGAGAGACGGAACATGATAATGATTATAAATGTTAATAATAAATTTCAAAGCTATGTTTCATTTGGGAAATGAAAGGAATAAGAGAGAACAGACTGTTCTGTTTGTTTCATATTATTCGTAAAGATTTTGATACGTTCATGTTTTACATTAGACACTCCATCTATATTTAGAAAACAGAATGGCCGCGGCGATGGACGTTGATAGCAGTGAAGATATTGAGGAAGGTCCAAGTGTATCTGGTGGAGGTGGCAGCAAGAAAAGATTTGAAGTCAAAAAGGTAATATCACAATTGTCATCTCTATAGTATATTGGTCATTTATTAATTAGATTTGTTTAAAAATTAGATCTTTCACTTTTTCAAATTATTTCTTGAATTGAACGCAGAAATTGTTGAGAAGAATGGTGATCAGAATGAGACTCAGACTGAGAACGGTCTACCTACTTTAGTTGCTACTACAACACATTCATGATTCACATGCATGAGTGGGGTTGATCCTGCTTCTGAGAGGGAAGATTGTTGTGGGCTGTTTTCTGTTGTCTTTTGATATGAACATATCAACATACTTGTATCCCATGACACTTCACACACATTTCCATTATCTTTTTCCAGGTTTCCTTTGGTCTACTCCTTCCGTCTGCAGTCCATCGAAGAGGTGTCTTTACTAAAGCTATCTCCACATTCTTCCTCTGATCACTGATGTACAACTATTTTTCTTCCCAGCTCCTCATCGGCTCTCTTGTGTGGCAAAATATTAGCAGAATTCTCCTCAGGCATTTATTTCGAATTACAGACATAGACTCCTGAATTTTGTGACATGTAATAAATTTTGTTTATCATGTCTGCTGCTTAGTTGTGATCAGGAAGAAGCTTTATCTTTTCTTGAGAATGAGAACTTGCGTATGGGATGTGAGAAGAGACGGGAAGAGAAATCTCACTAAACATGCCCTAGTAGTTACTGCCAGTCACATCATACTATGATAGGGAATACAATCAACAATTAATATTATAAACTTAGCTATGGGCAAGTAGTTGTAGTGGATGGGTGTGTGAGATCATTTAACCTAACCATCACATAATGATAATAACTCGATTTCTCACTCGTGAGTATCTAGATCCTAGTAATGACAGACAGTAGAATTAATTGTACCAGTTCTGTAGCTTATCCTGTTTGTGTACACTTTATCACTTTAGTGTTCATGTATTGCATATCCATTGACTTGTTTGTATCAATTTTCTTTCAGTGGAATGCTGTAGCTTTGTGGGCATGGGGTAAGCATTTATTTCTTACCAGTTGTCACAGTAAACATTTATTCTTGTTTTTGTCTCATTAATTCATAAAAGAACAACAGATTAAATGGTTTAATATGTTGATGGACACCTGACAAGAATGCCCTGGTATCGTCTACCACAGAGAGTCACACTGAAAAAGTATAGTGAGTACAGAGCAAGAGGAATGCAAAAGATGGAGCATCAGTACCAGCCATAAGAAAATAAATAACAGCTTACAAAACGCATTCAAACAATCGCATACAAGATCACTATATTACCCCAACACTTCTATAAAGAAGTACATTTTTTTAAGAGATGAAGAAGAAACATTTATTGTGTCTTGTCATAGTTAGTCATCCATAAAGTTACCCATTTTAGAAAAGAACAAGCCACATTCTCCATGTTAACACAATTTCTGAATATACTGTATTACTTTTACCAATTAAAGTAGACATACAGATTATTCTGCCTTAGCTCCGAAACACACATACTTTTTCATGTTCAAACTAGATGCAGTTAGATAGTCTCCCTAATACCTTCTTGGTCAAGCACAATTTGGTGTCTAACAGTGTTTATCACTGTGCGTATGTGATCTCCGTATGTTCCTTTCACTGTATGCTGCTATATATGTCTCAGTGTTGATCTCAGTGTTTTTTCTTATATCCTCAGACATTGTTGTAGACAACTGTGCCATATGCAGAAACCACATCATGGATCTATGTAAGTGACATGTAGTTTTCTCAATTTATATATGTTCTGTATCGCCGAGTGGTTAGTTAGTTAGTTAGTCTTTCCTCTTGGGCCTGTGGGCAGAGGTCATAGCTCTCCATGTCTCGCGGTTCGTTGCTATCTGTTTTAGATCTTTAATGTTTGCTAGGCCCATCGTTGAGCCTTCTCTGATGATGGTTCTAC
Source organism: Arion vulgaris (assembly GCA_020796225.1). Classification (NCBI taxonomy): domain Eukaryota; kingdom Metazoa; phylum Mollusca; class Gastropoda; order Stylommatophora; family Arionidae; genus Arion; species Arion vulgaris. The sequence continues at coordinate 1,943,364 of CM036766.1, forward strand.
GCAGAGTCTCTCTTGGTCTTCCTTGTTTTCTTTTTCCTTCTGGTGTCCATATGAGGGATTGGTAAGGGAGTCTTCTCTCATCCATTCTAAGTGTGTGGCCCATGTAGTTCCAGCGGCGCTTTCTTATAAAATTTGATACATTTTCTTGCTTGGTCTCTTGTCTTATTTGTGTATTAGGTCTGAAATCTGACCATTTGAGGTTCAGTATTCTTCTAAGACATTTATTCTCAAAGTTATCTAATTTTCTTTCTAGGGCTTTTGTTGCTTTCCAACTCTCGCATCCATAAGTTAATGCTGGAATCACACAAGAGTTAAAGATCTTTAATTTTAAGTGCTTGCTGAGTGAATTGGACTTCCATATATTTGACAATTTGTTAAAAGCACTTGATGCCAATGCGATTCTGTATGGAATTACTGGGGCCCAAATTTGGGGTGTAAAGAATAGAACCACTGTTACCTGCCACGCATGTTGTAAGGGTCGACTAAGGAGGTTTGGCTAAAATCGGATGCATGTGTCCTAAACGTGTAGAAGTCTATGCGTTTAGGGCCTACCAAACCAATGTGCAACGTATACACGTTCTTGACAAAGATCAAACATATCACAAAGAGCGATTAAAATTGGTTGTAAAGAACAAACGCAAAGAAGAAGAAGATGTTCTGTATACATATATGTTATATGCTGTCATTACTTTTCATGCATATGTTGTTGTTGCTGTCAAAGTAAAATGGTGACTTACTTATATGTTATGTGTTAGCTTAAGCTTGATACTCTCATACCAAGCGAAACAAAATGCATTTACATATGATATCCTTAAAGTGATAAATAGGTCATATCCCTAAAGTGATAAATTGATATCCCTAAAGTGATAAATAGGTGATATCCATAAAGTGATAAATTGATGATATCCCTAAAGTGATAAATTGATGATATCCTAAATGATGATATCCTAAAGTGATAAAGGTGATATCCATAAAGTGATAGCATATTGATATGTTGCCTTCATCATGATGTAATATCATACTTGTTCTAATCTCTGTCTACCAGGTATAGAATGTCAGGCCAACCAGGCATCTGCCACCAGTGAGGAATGTACTGTTGCCTGGGGAGTTTGTAATGTAAGTTATTTACACATCATCAGATTGTTGTCTAGTTCAGTTCAAGCATGATTGCATGATTGTTATAATAATCAATCTTGTATATCCATATAACAAAGTCAAGGAACCTTTTTTTCATACCTTGAGGTATATAGGGTAATACAATGTTAGGTCCTTATTTGTTATTTTTCATACCTTGAGGTATATAGGGTAATACAATGTTAGGTCCATATTTGTTATTTTTCATACCTTGAGGTATATAGGGTAATACAATGTTAGGTCCATATTTGTTATTTTTCATACCTTGAGGTATATAGGGTAATACAATGTTAGGTCCATATTTGTTATTGACTGTTGGCACAAGATGGGTGATGTGGTCAACATTACACCAGCCGTCTTTACTTCCCAGTACATTTACTGGTATCCTTCTTCTTCTTCTTCCAACATTTTCACACATCGATTTGTGTACTTTTAAAGTAGTTAGTGGTCAACCTAAGTTCATGTACATCTCCGTATAGCTTGTCTTGGACTGACATCGATTTGTGTACTTTTAAAGTAGTTAGTGGTCAACCTAAGTTCATTTACATCTCCGTATAGCTTGTCTTGGACTGATATCGATTTGTGTACTTTTAAAGTAGTTAGTGGTCAACCTAAGTTCATGTACATCTCCGTATAGCTTGTCTTAGACTGATATGATTATGTGTTTTTTAAGTTCAGTTGCATGTTGGTCATTCCTCATTTCATTTTGTCTCTGTCATCTTTGGTCTTGGATATGTAGATGGGCCTATTTTGTACTTTTAAAAAGATGTCAACCTCAGCCATGTGCCATTCTCCGAATACAACCTGTTCTTCTTTTTTGTGTACTTTTAAAGTAGTTAGTGGTCAACCTGAGTCCATGTACATCTCCGTATAGCTTGTCTTGGACTGATATCGATTTGTGTACTTTTAAGTAGTTAGTGGTCAACCTGAGTCTATGTACATCTCCATATAGCTTGTCTTGGACTGATATCGATTTGTGTACTTTTAAAGTAGTGAGTGGTCAACCTAAGTTCATGTACATCTCCGTATAGCTTGTCTTGGACTGATATGGGGTTGGCCATGTGTTTTCTCTCTGTTCATTGCATGTTGGACATTCCTGCAGTATGTTTGTCTCTGTCATCTTGCTGGTGCCACATGTACATATGTCAGATGGGCCTATTTTATACTTGTTAAACAGATGGTACCTCAGCCTACTGTGCCCTGTTCGTAGACGAAAAATGACAACCTGTTCTTCTTTTCTTCTTCTTTGTGTTCGCTCTTTGCAACCAATTTTAATCACTCTTTGTGGTATGTTTGATCTTGCCAAGAACGTGTATATGTTGCACATTGGTTTGGTAGGCTCTTAATCGCATAGACTTCTACACGTTAGGACACGTACATTCGATTTCAGCCAAAGCTTTTTAGTCGCCTCTTACAACATACATGGCAGGTAATAGTGGTTCTATTCTTTACACCTCTTCTTCTTCTTTGCGTTCATTCTTTACGACCAATTTGAATCACTCTTTGTGATATGTTTGATCTTTGCCAAGAACGTGTATACGTTGTACATTGGTTTGGTAGGCCCCTAAACGCATAGGCTTCTACACGTTCAGGACATGTGCATCTGATTTCAGCCAAACCTCCTTAGTCGCCTCTTACGACATGCGTGGCAGGTAACAGTGGTTCTATTCTTTACACCCCAAATTTGGGCCACAGTAACCACTCGGGCGCCTGTTCTTCTCTACTTAGCTGGTGATATGCCTCATCCTTTTCATGCCACGGGTGATCTCTCAACCATTTGTTCTTGTAGGCCATTTTTATCCATAATTTTGCTTCCTCATATGTCATACTGGTGTCTGTCTGTGGTTGCCTGCTTTTGCCAATATGTCTGCAATCTCGTTGTCAGGTATTCTGCAATGAGATGGTATCCACTGTATTACCACTTTAGAGAAGATGTTGCATACTTGGTCCCTTGTATCCAATTGAGGCTGGATTGACCGGAGAGCCGTTATGGTTGTAAAAACATTCGACACCTGTGGAATTAAACCCTACGACTAGCGAAGGAGTTCACTAACAACTACGCTTCTCTGCTCTCTTATAACATAGTAATGCTGTTGGTGGAAAGTCTGGAATAATTACAAGAGATAGTGGGGAAAGTTTACAATACAGGTCTGGAATAATTACAAGAGATAGTGGGGGAAAGTTTACAATACATGTCTGGAATAATTACAAGAGATAGTGGGGAAAGTTTACAATACAGGTCTGGAATAATTACAAGAGATAGTGGGGGAAAGTTTACAATACATGTCTGGAATAATTACAAGAGATAGTGGGGAAAGTTTACAATACAGGTCTGGAATAATTACAAGAGATAGTGGGGAAAGTTACAATACATGTCTGGAATAATTACAAGAGATAGTGGGGAAAGTTTACAATACAGGTCTGGAATAATTACAAGAGATAGTGGGGGAAAGTTTACAATACAGGTCTGGAATAATTACAAGAGGTAGTGGTGGAAAGTTTACAATACAGGTCTGGAATAATTACAAGAGATAGTGGTGAAAGTTTACAATGCATGTCTGGAATAATTCAAGAGTAGTGGGAAAGTTTACAATGCATGTCTGGAATAATTCAAGAGTAGTGGAAAGTTAAATACAGTCTGAATAATTACAGAGATAGTGAAAGTTTACAATACATGTCTGGAATAATTACAAGAGATAGTGGTGAAAGTTTACAATACATGTCTGGAATAATTACAAGAGATAGTGGGGAAAGTTTACAATACATGTCTGGAATAATTACAAGAGATAGTGGTGAAAGTTTACAATGCATGTCTGGAATAATTACAAGAGGTAGTGGGGGAAAGTTTACAATACATGTCTGGAATAATTACAAGAGATAGTGGGTGAAAGTTTACAATACATGTCTGGAATAATTACAAGAGATAGTGGGGAAAGTTTACAATACAGGTCTGGAATAATTACAAGAGGTAGTGGTGAAAGTTTACAATGCATGTCTGGAAAAAATTCAAGAGGTAGTGGGGAAAGTTTACAATACATGTCTGGAATAATTACAAGAGATAGTGGTGAAAGTTTACAATGCATGTCTGGAATAATTACAAGAGGTAGTGGGGGAAAGTTTACAATGCATGTCTGGAATAATTACAAGAGATAGTGGGTGAAAGTTTACAATACATGTCTGGAATAATTACAAGAGATAGTGGGTGAAAGTTTACAATACATGTCTGGAATGTGGATTAAACATTGTTTTGAAGGAAGGAAAAATGATCATTAGTCTCTTGATATATGGACATTGAGCAAACATTTGGAAGACAATTAAATACTGATAGATGTGCATATAAGAATATCAGGAAGGAAGGCGAGAGGAAGACCAAGGAAAAGGTGGATAGATAACTTGTGGAATTCTGCCAATGGACTAAGAAAACCATCACACGTCACCAGAGAAGCGCAAGACAAATACATAAAACCACAACACTGGATTAACAACCCGTTAACAGTGCTGACAAAAGAAGAAGAAGATGTGCAGCTCAATAATATACAATTCAACAGTACATGTCTAAAGCAAGTTAGAGAATTTCCAAATTTAGGAAACATTCACTTAAGAAGGCAGAATTAATAGGAAAATTGAAATCAAATTCCAAAAGTCAAGCAAATGTATATACCAACTAACACCTATGTTGAAACATCTGAATGTGCCTATAATCTTAAAGTAACATAAATAAAAATATTTGCCAGTTTCTGGGCTCTTTATATCCTGCTTAGAAGTGTTTCACTCTTACCATCTACCACCTTTCTATTTCTGTGTTCCCCCATGTATATATGAACTTATCTAACATTGAAGATATCAACTTATCTAACATTGAAGATATCAACTTATCTAACATTGAAGATATCAACTTATCTAACATTGAAGATATCAACTTATCTAACATTGAATTATGTCAACTATCCTCTTTCATCGAAGATATCAATTATTGTACATTGAAGATATACAAGTTTCTAAACATAGAAGATTCAAGTATATCTAACATTGAAGATATCAACTTATCTAACATTGAAGATATCAACTTATCTAACATTGAAGATATCAACTTATCTAACATTGAAGATATCAACTTATCTAACATTGAAGATATCATCTTATCTAACATTGAAGATATCAACTTATCTAACATTGAAGATATCAACTTATCTAACATTGAAGATATCAACTTATCTAACATTGAAGATATCAACTTATCTAACATTGAAGATATCAACTTATCTAACATTGAAGATATCAACTTATCTAACATTGAAGATATCAACTTATCTAACATTGAAGATATCAACTTATCTAACATTGAAGATATCAACTTATCTAACATTGAAGATATCAACTTATCTAACATTGAAGATATCAACTTATCTAACATTGAAGATATCAACTTATCTAACATTGAAGATATCAACTTATCTAACATTGAAGATATCAACTTATCTAACATTGAAGATATCAACTTATCTAACATTGAAGATATCAACTTATCTAACATTGAAGATATCATCTTATCTAACATTGAAGATATCAACTTATCTAACATTGAAGATATCAACTTATCTAACATTGAAGATATCAACTTATCTAACATTGAAGATATCAACTTATCTAACATTGAAGATATCAACTTATCTAACATTGAAGATATCAACTTATCTAACATTGAAGATATCAACTTATCTAACATTGAAGATATCAACTTATCTAACATTGAAGATATCAACTTATCTAACATTGAATTATGTCTCTATCCTCTTTCATCCACAGCATGCTTTCCATTTTCATTGTATCACTCGTTGGCTCAAGACCAGACAAGTGTGTCCACTTGACAACAGAGAATGGGAGTTCCAGAAGTAAGTTCATTTCTTACATTTAACGTGCCATCAGACATCACATCATTCTCTCTCTTCTCTCTTTCTCTCTCTTGCCTGTGGTGCTTAGGGCAGCAACAAATGCACAGCATTCTTCTCTATTCTTGGCCATCATCTGTATTGTGTTCCAGCTGTGATTCCATCCTCTGTATTGTGTTCCAGCTGTGATTCCATCCTCTGTATGTGTTCAGCTGTGATTCTATCCTCTGTATGTGTTCCAGCTGTGATTCCATCCTCTGTATTGTGTTCAGCTGTGATTCTATCCTCTGTATTGTGTTCCAGCTGTGATTCTATCCTCTATTGTGTCCAGCTGTGATCTATCCTCTGTATTGTGTTCCAGCTGTGATTCATTTCTTTCAGTTCTTGTTCTACTGTTATCATTCTAGGTCACTTGTTATATCTTCAATGTTTTTGTTTACCCTCTGGTGTCCATCGCAGGGCAGTTTGTGTGCTAGAGTTAGTCTCCATGCGTATAACATGTCCGGTCCATCTCTAGTGTCTCTCTTTGTGGGAGATGGTGCTTGTATTCTCTTGTTGACACTATGAAAGCAGTTTTCGGTTCGAGCTAGTATTTGGTCTGAACACACATGTAATCTATCGCAGACAAAGTTGTATGGAAGATGGAAAGTTTGGACATATCTTGTTCTGCCATTCTCCAAGATTACGATCCATATAGTAAAGTTATCACACAGCTGTGGTACATATTAATCTTGGTTCTGATACAGTATTGAGCTTATTTACAGACCATCTGAAGGGTCATAAACACACTTCATGCCTTGTTGCTTTTTGATCTGGGTTGTCTCCCATAGCCTTTTGTGTGCAAATTGCAAGTTGGCAGTCTGTTCTTCTAGGTTTCTTTCCCTCTAGTAAGAGTTTATAGCGACTCTTGACTTGGTGTTTCCCATCATGATATATATATGGGTTATTTCGTAACGGATATCAGTGTCACCTACTACCTAACGCCACCCTGTATGGAAGGACACTGCCCAGTTGGACTGTGACTGCTTATTCGTCCAGTATAGAATATTAGCCTATATCGCAGCTGACACTATTTTTCTGAAGGTCTTGCCACATCTGGTCATGCTTGGTTCTACTCAAAGACCTTTGATCGTGTAGAACATCAGGAATTGAGAAAATAATGAAAGAAATCTTCTTCTTTGCATTCGTTCTTTACGACCAATTTTAATCACTCTTTGTGATATGTTTGATCTTTGCCAAGAACGTGTATCGTTGCACATTGGTTTGGTAGGCCCCTAAACGCATAGACTTCTACACGTTTCGGACACATGCATCCGATTTCAGCCAAACCTCCTTAGTCGCCTCTTACGACATGCATGGCAGGTAACAGTGGTTCTATTCTTTACACCCCAAATTTGGGCCCGTAACCACTCGGGCGAATGAAAGAAATGAAATTTCTATTATAATTAATACATATCATAAGAGAACTTTATAGTGATGGTATAAGAACAGTATGGATGTAAGAACATGTGATGATACATCAGATTGGTTTGACATAAGGCAGGGACTCAGACAAGGCTGCATATTGTCGCCTTATCTGTTTAACATATACACAGAAAATATCATGAGGAATGTTACCGAAGACAATTGGCAATTATAAAAATATTGACTGATAAAGCAACTATGACAAAAGATATTTTTATGAACGGAGAGAAGGTAGAAAATGTGAACAGTTTTGAATATCTAAATTTACTACTAACAACAGATGGAAATGGGATGAAGGAAATTAAAAGAACAAACATGGCGTACAAAACAATTAAACAACAGTATGGAGACGGAACTGATAGAAAAACAAAGACAGAATACTAAGAGCGTGCATATTCCCAGTGGCAACGTATGGGTGTGAAGCATGGACATTTAATAAGGCAGTGGAAAAACATATATCTGCTTTTGAATATAAATATTACAGAAGAGTCCTCCATATATCTTGGACAGAGAAGAGAACAAATAGATCTATCCAGAAGGAACTCAAAATCAAGAAAACTGGCTGATGCTATAAATAAGAAAATTAAAGTATTTTGGAGATAAAAAAAGACAAGATGGGTTTGAGAAAGACCATTATGGAAGGAGACATCCTGGCAAAGAGAAGAAGAGGTAGACCACAGCAAGAAAATGGATTCCGAAACTGATGATTTAAGCATGAAGGTTGCAGGGGCAGGACATCTAGCCTATGTGAGAGAGAGATTCAGAAACTGATGATTTAAGCATGAAGGTTGCAGGGGCAGGACATCTAGCCTATGTGAGAGAGAGATTCAGAAGGATTATTAGGTAGGCAAAGTTCTGCTCAGGACAAGCTATTTGATGATGATGATCAAACTAATGTGTACAAATGTATCTAATGTGTACAAATGTATACACAGAGAAAACTTATTATCAATATCAGAAAGAGACAGTCATGTGATGAGGAAGTGAGGTTTAGAACATATGGTAACAACTGGTCAAATTGAGGCTAGACGAGACAGAGGAAGACAGAGAGAGAAAATGTTGGATAGCCTGACTTCATGGCACAGTAGAGCGTCAACATCTGAGATGATAGCAAACACGAAAGATAGAGATTTGTGGAGATCCATGATCGCCTACGCCAGCTGGCATGGCACCTGATGATGGTGATGATACAATCTGACTCTAATTTCTACAATCTGACTCTAATTTCTACAATCTGACTCTAATTTCTACAATCTGACTCCAATTTCGACAATCTGACTCCAATTTCGACAATCTGACTCCAATTTCGACAATCTGATGCTGTCTGACTCTAATGGCTGCTGTTAGTTGATAATTATCTTAGCAGCTGTTTATTGCTACTGGTCTGCTTGAGATGATGTTTGTTGTTGTCACTCCAGTTCTGATCTAGCATGGATAAATAAACAGTAAACAATTTGCTGCACCACCTCTACAATGCTGGTTGGGGAGGGTGTTATTGAATGAGATGTGTACATAAACATGGAAGAAATCAACACATACACATGATGATGATGAAATATGATCAGATGAACAAACATGAATAGATCAATACTGACCCCGCCACTGCCGCTACTGCTCAAATATATAGAAGACATGAACAGATTATGTTGTAGATATCACTTGTCCAATAATATTCTCAGAATAATACTGATATTGTGTATGAGAAATACAAGAAAGACATCAGTAAGATATGAGATAGCTTTATCCAGAACAACTCAGCACAACATGCATACACATACATATTTTTATAGCTTTATCCAGAACAACTCAGCACAACAATCATACACATAAATATTTTTTATAACTTAGTCCAGAACAACTCGGCACAACATGCATACACATACATATTTTTATATGTCATGAAGGCGGTATGCTCTCACTTATGTGATATAGGAGAGTCTCAGACACTGGAACGATTGCGAGAATTAGGAGTTAAGTTTGGGCATGCCAGGCAGTGTCGTCTTCATAGTAGAGAGAAGATATACTAATCAGCTTCACATGGGTACGGTGAGCAGATGGACTTTAGGATGGCTGTTGCAGTGGAGGACAGAGCGAGCATGAGAATGCCCAATGCTCACTGACGTCGAACGCATCATACACACAGACATGCTTGCATCAACAACTACGGTAGATGACAACATTAAGCATCAACAACGATACTGGTGACACACGATGATGATGACATTTCTTGGTTGGTTGGTATTCAACTTGGTTTGCTAAATGCAGGACTGTGTATGACACAGATACATACGACGACGAGTCCCTATATTCTCTACTCTGTTCTCGAAATCTAATGTAGATAACTGCAGCTTGCAGATAAGCAATCTTCACTCCACATTACCAATTAATGATGATTGGACAATTAGGTTCATGCGTATAGTTATACCAAGTGGTTATATCTTGTGTTCCAATGATCGTGGTTTGAATCCGGACCACGCCGTTCTGTTCACGAGTGCATTTTTATCCAGAGACCTCTAGGATTTTTGTCAGAGCTTTGTGCAATACTTTCAACAGTTGACATGTCATTTCTGCGGAGCGACACAGGGTGAGCCCTATTGGGTAAAACCTGATGCAATGCTTCTGCTTTCGACCTGGGTGTATCATTTGGGGAGGTTGGGGGTGTGTAAAGTGCTCATCTCATGCTCCAAAGTGCTCATCTCATGCTCCAAAGTGCTCATCTCATGCTCCAAAGTGCTCATCTCATGCTCCAAATGTATTCACTTATTTTGCTGCGTGGAGACATGGGATATTTTTCACATATCCCAGATCTCAATGTAGGTGAGATCCAGTTTCTAGTCATATTAAAAATGAACGATAAACTTATGTCCTGCGTTCATGTTGAACACATAAAAGAACCAGTGGAAGTTGAAAATCAATAAGAGCAGATTGCATATCCGCTGCCGGGGGACTAATGCAGTCAAAATATTGAAATCACCGGTACTCCTGAATTTGTGTACAGCTTCTAAGATATTTTTGTGTCAAATATAGATCTGAGCACACATGGTTATTCATCGAAGTGCAATGAATCGGGTCATATCAGTCAATCTATCACTTGACCCTGTCTCTATGTCTCTATGCATGATTGAATTCATGTCAAGTCTGTCCTGTGTTGGTAGCACTAATTCACCTCTTCTTCCCCCACCCCGCCCACACACAGACAGACGTGTGTATATATATATATATGTCATTGTTGAGAAAGTACATCGTGACTGTATAAGTGGTACATGCACGTTCTAATACCTGATCCCGCTTTCATATACGTCACCATGTCATAGACTATCTGTCACGATTTGTAGTGCTTAGTATGGGGTTAATGTTGTGTAGTGTATGGTAATGTACCTAGGTAGCTAGCTGTGTCTGTCACTCTGTGTACGTAGGTAGGCAGGTAGATGTGTGTGTATTGTGTATACCACTCTGTGTTGTGTATGTATGTAGGTAGGTGTGTATCGTGTATACCACTCTGTGTACGTAGGTGCAGTAGTGTAGGTGTATCGGTATACGACTCTGTGTACGTAGGTAGGCAGGCAGATGTGTAGTGTGTATCGTGGTGTATACCACTCTGTGTACTGTAGCAGATGGTAGGTGATCGTGTGATACCACTCTGTGTAGTAGGTAGGCAGCAGTGATCGTGGTGTATACCACTCTGTGTACGTAAGTAGGCAGGTAGATGTGTATTGTGTATCGTGGTGCATACCACTCTGTGTACGTAGGTAGGCAGATGTGTAGTGTGTATCGTGGTGTATACCACTCTGTGTACGTAGGTAGGCAGATGTGTAATGTTCCACAGACTGGCATACACGATCTGTCTGACCTATGTTGTTATCATTGAAGATTTCTACACAACAAATTATCTAGTGTCTGTATTGATCGCCATAACCTATGTGAAAAGCTGTTGTTAGTCTGTCGTCTATGTCAGTGCAGACACATAGCAGACTAGTCATCTAGAAATCCAGCACTTACCTTGAATGTCTGTCATCTAGGACTTGTATTCTGACATGTCCAGTCTCTGGTGCATTCTTGCCTGTCTCAGCAACCTCTATCTATCTATTAGAGCCATTGATGACTGGTATCACCAGACACTCTCTCTCTCTCTCTCTCTCTCTCTCTCTCACACACACACACACACACACACACATGTGCTCGCTAGTCTTGTATGAAATGTTGGACTTTTGTTTCATTTGAAACTGGATGTCTAGAATGAAGTCTAACAAACTAGATGTCTAGAATGAAGTCTAACAGACTGATGTCAGAATGAAGTCTAACAGACTGATGTCTAGAATGAAGTCTAACAAACGGGATGTCAGAATGAAGTCTAACAAACTGGATGTCTAGAATGAAGTCTAACAAACTGGATGTCTAGAATGAAGTCTAACAAACTGGATGTCTAGAATGAAGTCTAACAAACTGGATGTCTAGAATGAAGTCTAACAGACTGGATGTCTAGAATGAAGTCTAACAAACTGGATGTCTAGAATGAAGTCTAACAAACTGGATGTCTAGAATGAAGTCTAACAAACTGGATGTCTAGAATGAAGTCTAACAAACTAGATGTCTAGAATGAAGTCTAACAAACTGGATGTCTAGAATGAAGTCTAACAAACTGGACGTCTAGAATGAAGTCTAACAAACTGGATGTCTAGAATGAAGTCTAACAAACTGGATGTCTAGAATGAAGTCTAACAAACTGGATGTCTAGAATGAAGTCTAACAAACTGGATGTCTAGAATGAAGTCTAACAAACTGATGTCTAGAATAGTCTAACAAACTGGATGTCTAGAATAGTCTAAAAACTGGATGTCTAGAATGAAGTCTAACAAACTGGATGTCTAGAATGAAGTCTAACAACTGATGTCTAGAATGAAGTCTAACAAACTGGATGTCTAGAATGAAGTCTAACAAACTGGATGTCTAGAATGAAGTCTAACAAACTGGATGTCTAGAATGAAGTCTAACAAACTGGATGTCTAGAATGAAGTCTAACAAACTAGATATCTAGAATAAGTCTAACAAACTGGATGTCTAGAATGAAGTCTAACAAACTGGATGTCTAGAATGAAGTCTAACAAACTGGATGTCTAGAATGAAATCTAACAAACTGGATGTCTAGAATAAGTCTAACAAACTGGATGTCTAGAATGAAGTCTAACAAACTGGATGTCTAGAATGAAGTCTAACAAACTGGATGTCTAGAATGAAGTCTAACAAACTGGATGTCTAGAATGAAGTCTAACAAACTGGATGTCTAGAATGAAGTCTAACAAACTGGATGTCTAGAATGAAGTCTAACATACTGGATGTCTAGAATAAGTCTTAACAAACTGGATGTCTAGAATGAAGTCTAACAAACTGGATGTCTAGAATGAAGTCTAACAAACTGGATGTCTAGAATGAAGTCTAACAAACTGGATGTCTAGAATGAAGTCTAATAAACTGATGTCTAGAATGAAGTCTAACATACTGATGTCTAGAATGAAGTCTAACAAACTGGATGTCTAGAATGAAGTCTAACATACTGGATGTCTAGAATAAGTCTAACAAACTGGATGTCTAGAATGAAGTCTAACAAACTGGATGTCTAGAATGAAGTCTAACAAACTGGATGTCTAGAATGAAGTCTAACAAACTGGATGTCTAGAATGAAGTCTAACAAACTGGATGTCTAGAATGAAGTCTAACAAACTGGATGTCTAGAATGAAGTCTAACAAACTGGATGTCTAGAATGAAGTCTAACAAACACACGATGAAAGATGTCAACGATGAAATTTTTCAATTGTGTGAGGGGGCCACCTCCTCTCCCTCCCCTTTCTCCTCCCTCCTGGAATGTGTACCTTGGTTACTTTCAACACACTCAGATCTGACATGATACTTCAACACACTCAGATCTGACATGATACTTCAACACACTCAGATCTGACATGATACTTCAACACACTCAGATCTGACATGATACTTTCAACACACTCAGATCTGACATGATACTTCAACACACTCAGATCTGACATGGTACTTCAACACACTCAGATCTGACATGATACTTCAACACACTCAGATCTGACATGATACTTCAACACACTCAGATCTGACATGATACTTCAACACACTCAGATCTGACATGATACTTCAACACACTCAGATCTGACATGATACTTCAACACACTCAGATCTGACATGATACTTCAACACACTCAGATCTGACATGATACTTCAACACACTCAGATCTGACATGATACTTCAACACACTCAGATCTGACATGATACTTCAACACACTCAGATCTGACATGATACTTCAACACACTCAGATCTGACATGATACTTAAACACTCAGATCTGACATGATACTTCAACACACTCAGATCTGACATGATACTTCAACACACTCAGATCTGACATGATACTTCTACAATTAGAAATCTTATATTATTTCGTTGCTCGCTCAATCTATGAATTTAGTCGTAGTCATTGCGGATACTATAACGCCTCTGACTGATGTTTGCGGGAAGGCTTGCTTTTCTAATCACCAGTGTCCCTCACTCACTATTCAGGCGTAGAGCCTACTTCTACTTGTAGTGCTAGATCCCCAAGTAAAGTATCATAGACGTTGATAACACTGCGCTAGTGACAATGTACCGTGGAAATTCCTTGTTTCGAGAACAACTAGGGTTTAACAAAATGTCGGTGTGCTCACGGAGCGATGCTGTACTACACAGGAAATGTGGACAAAACGGTGACGAGCCTCGAAGATGGGGTCTCCATCCAGAGAACAATAACCGCGTTTCCCTCGCAGAGAACACTACTTCTTGTAGTTAGATTGGGGACAATCAAAGCCTAGCGGAGCAAACCGTACATAAAACTGGATGGCACGTAAACCAAGTAGTCCAAAAGCCTGGAACCTGGGCAGATGACGCTCAACAAACCGGGAGGAAGGTTGTCTAAGGTAGCTACCCTAAAGAAAATAGCAACCTGTTGCCTTGCAGGTTGGCTGGGGACAGCCAAATGCTGACGGAGAGCGAACCCAGTAAACGCTGGATAAAACCGGACACATCGCCGAAGGATAAGCACCAGAGCTCCAAATGGCACTAAAGATGTGACGAAACACACCATGCTAAGGCTGCATGAATCAGATTTCCACATGAATAAGAATTTATGGAAATCTGGCACATCAGTCTAAGGGTGATCGCGAGAGAGAATACTACAGGAAACCATGATACTGTACAGTCAGTCACATTTGAACTACACTCGAGATTTGTCGTGTTTGTTTGTAATTTGTTGGAATTCGTTCTTATCAACCAAGTTAACTACTTGTTGTGATCTGTGTGGTTTGCACCGACAACATGAGTACATTGTGCTTCTGTTATGTCCCTACAACATGTAGAACATGCACATCCGAATTTCAGCCAAAGTGTATGAATATTATTCAACCGGACACACATTTGTACAGATGTGTAACTAAGATTTGTTTATTCTGTTACAAAACCACGTGAAAGTAGTACATCTGCCAGTTATACCGTAGTTTGGTATCAGATCTTCTTCTTCATTCTGCGTTCTCACTAGATTGCGACCTCGGATTCTCTAATAAAAGCAGCCGTATGCCTCAGATTATCAGTCACGCCATACAGTTTGTCTTCTGCGTTCTCAATAGATTGGGATTTCGAATTCTCTAATAAAGGCAGCCGTCTGCCTCAGATTATCAGCCACGACATACAGCTTGTCTTGGACGCTAGTGTAAGTGGGCCACCTCTTTCTTCTCAAGTGTGCCACCTCTTTCTTCTCAAGTGTGCCACCTCTTTCTTCTCAAGTGTGCATACTGGGGGCAGTTCTGTAGGATATGATTTCTGCTTCCCCGTTTATGCCGACCTCTTCCCGCAGTAAGTTTTGGCCACCCTCGTGATGGTAGGTCTGACATTCTTACTGCGTGACTAAATCTCTGAGGCAGATTGGCGACCGTAGAATCGGTTATCCAATTCCTCATTGTGAGGGGTCGTTGCACCATGTTATGCGCCTACGGCCTGGTGCATCCGTTTTCTGCAAGCATTTGTTTCGGGTTACCACTCCCTAGTATCGGATTTGAAATGGGTCATAGAGAGACCGTCAGAGCTGGCAGGGATTTGTCATATCAATAATACATTTTGTTGTTTAAAATTGTTGACATCATCATTAGCGATAGATACAACATTCACAGTTGTCTGATGTGGTAACCTCGGGCACGAGACATGACCAAATACAAATATGGTTTATTGCCAACACTGTGTACATCAGCTGTACACATCAATCGTCTCTCTCCTCCTCTCTCTCTCTCAGGCATCAAGCTCTCTCTCTCTCTCTCTCTCTCTCTCTCTCAGACATCAAGCTTACATTGCACACATAGTGGTTGTGGTGATTGTTGGTGTTGAGAAATCTAACACTGATGTCTGTACATGTTGTCCGTGCACATCAGATAACAGCCTGTTCACTGATAACCAACTGCTAGTTAGAGTCCCTCTAGTTAACTCTAGTACCTTATTATTGTTGCACACAATGCTGCCTCCACCAGCAGCACACCCACATGGCTACTACCACCACCACATAGACTGCTAACAATACAATACATACAATTGAGCAAACAAACATAGCGCTGTCTGCGTGTGATGTTTGTTGAGCGCAGTTATGTGATTCCAAAGTATGTATCCCGAGTTTTGAAGTATCGATCTTGGGACACCAGCATCTGGTGACAATAGCAGTTCATCTCTGCATCTTCTCACCATGTCGTCATCTTTAACCTTACCTTAACTAGCATCAAGATCACACCTTTCTCTCTCTCTCTCTCTGTCTCTCTGCACATATTCCACATCGGTGTGAGATAGCCAACATGGCTATGTGTGTGTGTCTGTCTGTCTGTGTGTGTGTATCTGACATTGCTGAACGTGTTTATATATTAACTGTCTTGCTAATGTTTATCTTCATTGTTTATTAAGTATATTGTTTGGCGGGGGTGCCCTGTCCTTCAAACGCACCATATCGACCACTTGTTAACCATTCTTTGTGATTTGTATGTGATCCCAGCCTAAGATCGATTGTACGATGTGCCAGTTATGCGTATACAAGTAAGCCAGCACATCCGATTTCTGCGATGCTTTTTATTTACTAGGGCGTGTCAGTAACTAATTCACATAGTACCATCATCACCATCATCACCACCATCATCACCACCATCATCATCATCACCATCATCACCATCACCATCATCACCACCACCATCATCATCATCACCACCACCATCACCACCAGCAGAGATGTAATGATAAAGACATTTCTTCTTCATCGATTCAGTGACGACGACGTCTGTGCTCTTCTTCTACTCTCCAACAATAACATGTAATGTATAGTTGAATTGTCTGCATACATGAACACGAATCGATAGCTTCTAGTTCATGGCAACTTGGTTGTTTACGATTCCAAGTAGACAGTGTCTCAACATTCAGACTGTCTTCTCTGTAGACAGTGTTCCACCATCAGACTGTCTTACTGTAGACAGTATCTCCACCATCAGACTATCTTCTACTGGTCTCATACAGTTCTCCATATTCAGTTAAGCATCAAGTGTTCAGTGCATAGAATTATCATGTCCCGAGTCACTGCATCTTTACAATGTCTGTCTGTCATCAGTTCACTAAGCTTCTATCCTCAATTCTAGTCATACTATTCTGTCTACTTCTAACATACTATTCCTCTATATTGTCCAATGGCATTAGTTGACAGATGACTACTGTGAGACGTCACGACAGACAACTTGACACATCTCTGGTGAGAAATACACACACAAGACAGATAACTCGACCACATCTACTGGTGAGACTACCCAGACAAACAACTTGACCACATCTACTGAGTTATACTATAACATAGTCTCAGGTCTCATTTATCTGTGACAGTAGATCAGATCTGTCTCATGTTGATCTACTATATAGATCAGAGTTGTGTATCTGTTGTATATCAAGTGATGTTTCAAGTTTCAAGGTGTTAGAACAAAATGAACTGAAACAAATGAAACATTGAACTACATTAAATAATATCTCATTTCACAAATAGCTCTGATTTATCTTCTACACACACCACCACCACACTACCACCCACCTACCACTACACAAACAAATAAATAAATGATATTTATATGGATATCAATCTGTTTCTTTGTAATAGCCTTTATTGTTGACAAATAGATACAGAAGTATGTCAAATGAGTTCAGCCTTGAATGTATGTTGACAAATAGATGATATCAGCCTTGAATGTATTGTTGACAAATAGATGATATCAGCCTTGAATGTATTGCTGACAAATAGATGATATCAGCCTTGAACGTATTGTTGACAAATAGATGATATCACTTGGAATGTATTGTTGACAATAGATGATATCAGCTTGAATTATCTGTTGACAATAGATGATATCAGCCTTGAATGTGTTGACAAATAGATGATATCAGCCTTGGAATGTATTGTTGACAAATAGATGATATCAGCCTTGGAATGTATTGTTGACAAATAGATGATATCAGCCTTGGAATGTATTGTTGACAAATAGATGATATCAGCCTTGGAATGTATTGTTGACAAATAGATGATATCGGCCTTGGAATGTATTGTTGACAAATAGATGATATCAGCCTTGGAATGTATTGTTGACAAATAGATGATATCAGCCTTGGAATGTGTTGACAAATAGATGATATCAGCCTTGGAATGTATTGTTGACAAATAGATGATATCAGCCTTGGAATGTATTGACAAATAGATGATATCAGCCTTGGAATGTATTGACAATAGTGATACAGCTGAATGTGTTACAATAGATGAATCAGCCTTGAATGTATTGTTGACAAAGATGATATCAGCCTTGAATGTGTTGACAATAGATGATATCAGCCTTGAATGTATTGTTGACAAATAGATGATATCAGCCTTGGAATGTATTGTTGACAAATAGATGATATCAGCCTTGGAATGTATTGTTGACAAATAGATGATATCAGCCTTGGAATGTGTTGACAAATAGATGATATCAGCCTTGGAATGTATTGTTGACAAATTGATGATATCAGCCTTGGAATGTATTGTTGACAAATAGATGATATCAGCCTTGGAATGTATTGTTGACAAATAGATGATATCAGCCTTGGAGTGTATTGACAAATAGATGATATCAGCCTTGGAATGTATTGACAAATAGATGATATCAGCCTTGGAATGTATTGTTGACAAATAGATGATATCAGCCTTGGAATGTATTGACAAATAGATGATACCAGCCTTGGAATGTGTTGACAAATAGATGATATCAGCCTTGGAATGTGTTGACAAATAGATGATATCAGCCTTGGAATGTATTGACAAATAGATGATATCAGCCTTGGAATGTATTGTTGACAAATAGATATCAGCCTTGGAATGTATTGACAAATAGATGATATCAGCCTTGGAATGTATTGTTGACAAATAGATGATATCAGCCTTGGAATGTATTGACAAATAGATGATATCAGCCTTGGAATGTATTGACAAATAGATGATATCAGCCTTGGAATGTATTATTGACAAATAGATGATATCAGCCTTGGAATGTATTGCATTGTCTGTGTGTGTTCTTGTTAGATCATTTAATATATTTCACTGATCAAGGAACCTGTACTTTAGTGTTAACAC
Organism: Arion vulgaris; assembly: GCA_020796225.1. NCBI lineage: Eukaryota > Metazoa > Mollusca > Gastropoda > Stylommatophora > Arionidae > Arion > Arion vulgaris. Next base: position 1,962,569 of record CM036766.1, read on the forward strand.
ACCTATACTGATATGTGTATACATATATACACACATTAGACTGATACTGGTGATATCATCACACACACACCCACATATGTGATTGATATTTGTGATAGCATCTTGTGTTGATATTCTGATTTCAGGTATGGTCACTAGATGGACTAGCTTACGGACAGCATTGCTGCCAAGGTGCCACATGACAAGAAATGCACATCAGCCTGTATGTCCAGGAAGGAGTAGGGGGAAATCTCCTTAGTTTGGTCTTCTCACAGACCAGCTGAATGTTATTCATTAAACTTATCGTCAGTCACATCATTTCTTCCTTGTTATTTGTTATTGCTGTTGTTGTTGTTGTTGGGTGTGATAGCAATCATCATTAGAAGTTCGAACAGACTGTCTAACATGTGTCTTCCTTGATATGAAACTTCTTATCATATTAGCAGAAACTCTGTCACATTAGCAGATATGTGAACTTCTTGTCACATTAGCAGATATGTGAAACTTCTTGTCACATTAGCAGATATGTGAAACTTCTTGTCATATTAGCAGAAACTTCTTGTCACATTAGCAGATATGTGAAACTTATCATATTGGAAACTTCTTGTCACATTAGCAGATATGTGGAAACTTCTTGTCACATTAGCAGATATGTGGAAACTTCTTGTCATATTAGCAGATATGTGGAAACTTCTTGTCATATTAGCAGATATGTGGAAACTTCTTGTCACATTAGCAGATATGTGGAAACTTCTTGTCATATTAGCAGATATGTGGAAACTTCTTGTCACATTAGCAGATATGTGGAAACTTCTTGTCACATTAGCAGATATGTGGAAACTTCTTGTCACATTAGCAGATATGTGGAAACTTCTTGTCACATTAGCAGATATGTGGAAACTTCTTGTCATATTAGCAGATATGCAGAAACAAAGTGTGTACACTAGACAAAATAATATTAGTTTACTTGGTAAGTCTATCTTTGTTGGCTTGCTTGTCAGGAGGGGGAGGGTGTGTTGTAGTTGTTCTGTTGACCAGAATCTACTAGCTAGACATATACATGACATTTATTGTTTGTATTTTCTCTCTCAACATATTCACCAGTGAATCATGATGAGCAATTATCAGGTTAGAGAAGAAAGATTCAGTGAATCATGAATGAGCAATTATCAAGTTAGAGAAGAAATATTCAGTGAATCATGGATGAGCAATTATCAAGTTAGAGAAGAAAGATTCAGTGAATCATGGATGAGCAATTATCAAGTTAGAGAAGAAAGATTCAGTGAATCATGGATGAGTAATTATCAAGTTAGAGAAGAAAGATTCAGTGAATCATGGATGAGCAATTATCAAGTTAGAGAAGAAAGATTCAGTGAATCATGGATGAGCAATTATCAAGTTAGAGAAGAAAGATTCAGTGAATCATGGACGAGCAATTATCAAGTTAGAGAAGAAAGATTCAGTGAATCATGGATGAGCAATTATCAAGTTAGAGAAGAAAGATTCAATGGTTGGAAAGAAAGTGATAGAGATAATATTCTAGAATGCCCTGGACACAGAATGTGAAATATATAGATTTCATCTTGATAAGAACTGAACTTTGGTTTATAAAGATTATCTGACCTGGGAAACTGGAATATATGGATCACATTCAAGGTCACTGCAGTTTAGAGACTAATTATGAAGGGTTGGGTTCTTGGAAGACCAGGCAGTGGGTGGTTGTGGTAATCTTACATTAAGAATATCTCAAACACTAGAATGTAAGATAAAGTTAATAAACTGTTTATAGATGCAGTGTCCTTCATGTTGGTTGTAATGAGAGCAACATTCTCCCAGGACATGGGGATGAGTATAGGCCATGTTGATCTACAATGTCAAGTCTTGGTTATCTTTCATTGAATGTAATCCATCAGGATATTTTGTTCATTAGAACGGATGTCATACCAGAGGCGGAACATTGATGTGATGATGTTTGTATTTAGCTTCTACCAACCTTATCTATTTGTCAGGTATTCTCTGAATCATCAGTTATATAAGGACTATCATCATAGCACTCCGGACATGTCCATATGTGCTTCCATCTCCGCCTCAACAAATCCAGCAGCGGACCAACACACCAGTTCCATGTGGATTAACCAATCTTTTTGTATATTTGGTGTCTTTCTTTTTTGGACTGTACAAATATCGACAGCCATTTCTCTCAATCTGGTCAGTGGCTGGGATTCACAATCCCCGGACAGTGTAGTAGGGATAATTAGACACTCGTTACTACCGATAAGTAACGAATACTTTGTCCAATGTGATATTCGCTACTTTCAGATCGGTTTCATTTGTTCAGTTTACACTATAAGATTGGTTGCTTCTATGTAGCTGCTTGTTTACACTATAAGATTGGTTGCTTCTATGTAGCTGCTTGTTTACACTATAAGATTGGTTGCTTCTATGTAGCTGCTTGTTTACACTATAAGATTGGTTACTTCTATGTAGCTGCTTGTTTACACTATAAGATTGGTTGCTTCTATGTAGCTGCTTGTCTACACTATAAGATTGGTTACTTCTATGTAGCTGCTTGTTTACACTATAAGATTGGTTGCTTCTATGTAGCTGCTTGTTTACACTATAAGATTGGTTACTTCTATGTAGCTGCTTGTCTACACTATAAGATTGGTTGCTTCTATGTAGCTGCTTGTCTACACTATAAGATTGGTTACTTCTATGTAGCTGCTTGTTTACACTATAAGATTGGTTACTTCTATGTAGCTGCTTGTTTACACTATAAGATTGGTTACTTCTATGTAGCTGCTTGTTTACACTATAAGATTGGTTGCTTCTATGTAGCTGCTTGTCTACACTATAAGATTGGTTACTTCTATGTAGCTGCTTGTTTACACTATAAGATTGGTTGCTTCTATGTAGCTGCTTGTCTACACTATAAGATTGGTTACTTCTATGTAGCTGCTTGTTTACACTATAAGATTGGTTACTTCTATGTAGCTGCTTGTTTACACTATAAGATTGGTTGCTTCTATGTAGCTGCTTGTTTACACTATAAGATTGGTTGCTTCTATGTAGCTGCTTGTTTACACTATAAGATTGGTTGCTTCTATGTAGCTGCTTGTCTACACTATAAGATTGGTTGTTCTATGTATGCTTGTCTACATATAAGATTGGTTGCTTCTATGTAGCTGCTTGTTTACACTATAAGATTGGTTACTTCTATGTAGCTGCTTGTTTACACTATAAGATTGGTTGCTTCTATGTAGCTGCTTGTTTACACTATAAGATTGGTTGCTTCTATGTAGCTGCTTGTTTACACTATAAGATTGGTTGCTTCTATGTAGCTGCTTGTTTACACTATAAGATTGGTTGCTTCTATGTAGCTGCTTGTTTACACTATAAGATTGGTTGCTTCTATGTAGCTGCTTGTCTACACTATAAGATTGGTTGCTTCTATGTAGCTGCTTGTTTACACTATAAGATTGGTTACTTCTATGTAGCTGCTTGTTTACACTATAAGATTGGTTACTTCTATGTAGCTGCTTGTTTACACTATAAGATTGGTTACTTCTATGTAGCTGCTTGTTTACACTATAAGATTGGTTGCTTCTATGTAGCTGCTTGTTTACACTATAAGATTGGTTACTTCTATGTAGCTGCTTGTTTACACTATAAGATTGGTTGCTTCTATGTAGCTGCTTGTTTACACTATAAGATTGGTTGCTTCTATGTAGCTGCTTGTTTACACTATAAGATTGGTTGCTTCTATGTAGCTGCTTGTTTACACTATAAGATTGGTTGCTTCTATGTAGCTGCTTGTTTACACTATAAGATTGAAGTTGCTTTATGTAGCTGCTTGTTTACACTATAAGATTGGTGTTCTATGTAGCTGCTTGTTACACTATAAGATTGGTTACTTCTATGTAGCTGCTTGTTATCACTATAAGATTGGTTTCTATGTAGCTGCTTGTTACTATAAGATTGGTACTTCTATGTAGCTGTGTTTAATTATAAGATTGGTATGTCTATGTAGCTGTTGTTTACACTATAAGATTGGTTGCTTATGTAGCTGTTGTTACACTATAAGTTGGTACTTATGTAGGCTGTGTTTACACTATAAGATTGGTTAGCTTCTATGTAGCTGCTTGTTACACTATAAGAGTGGTTAGTTCATGTGGCTTGTTACTATAACGTGGTGCTTGTAGCGGTTAACTATAAGATTGGCGTCTATGTAGAGCTGTGTTCATATAAGAGGTAGCTTCTATGTAGCTGCTTGTGTATGATAGACTGGAGCTTAGGTAGCTGGTAACAGTAAGATGGTACTTGTATGTAGCTGTGTTACACTAGGTATGGTAGACGGAGCGTAGGTAGTGAGTGAGGGCGGACGTGGGTTGATAGACGGAGCGTAGTTAGGTATAGTGAAGTTTGGCTAGGTATGGTAGACAGGAGCGTAGGTATGGTAGACAGGAGCGTAGGTATGGTAGACAGGAACGTAGGTATGGTAGACAGGAGCGTAGGTATGGTAGACAGGAGCGTAGGTATGGTAGACAGGAGCGTAGGTATGGTAGACAGGAGCGTAGGTATGATAGACAGGAGCGTAGGTATGGTAGACAGGAACGTAGGTATGTTAGACAGGAGCGTAGGTATGGTAGACAGGAACGTAGGTATGGTAGACAGGAGCGTAGGTATGGTAGACAGGAGCGTAGGTATGGTAGACAGGAGCGTAGGTATGATAGACAGGAGCGTAGGTATGATAGACAGGAGCGTAGGTATGTAGACAGGAACGTAGGTATGAGTAGACAGGAGCGTAGGTATGTAGACAGGACGTAGGTATGGAGACGGAACGTAGGTATGGTAGACAGGAGCGTAGGTATGATAGACGGACGAGGTATGGTAGACAGGAACGTAGGTATGATAGACAGGAGCGTAGGTATGATAGACAGGAGCGTAGGTATGGTAGACAGGAGCGTAGGTATGATAGACAGGAGCGTAGGTATGGTAGACAGGAGCGTAGGATGATGTAGACAGGAGCGTAGGTATGATAGACAGGAGCGTAGGTATGTTAGACAGGAGCGTAGGTATGGATAGACGGAGCGTAGGTATGATAGACAGGAGCGTAGGTATGTAGACGGAGCGTAGGTATGTAGACAGGACGTAGGTATGTAGACAGGAGCGTAGGTATGGTAGACAGGAGCGTAGGTATGTAGACGAACGTAGGTGATAGACGGAGTAGGTAGGTGACAGGACGTAGGTATGGTAGACAGAACGTAGGTATGATAGACGGAGCGTAGGTAGATAGACGGAGCGTGGTATGGTAGCGAGCGTAGATGGTAGACAGGACGTAGGTATGTGATGAGTAGTAGGTACGTAGATAACAGACTGGTGGTAGACAACGTAGGTAATGATAGACGTGGAACGTAGGTATGGTAAGACGGAGAAGCGTAGTAATATGATAAGACGGAACGTAGATATGATAGACGGAACAATACGCTTAGGTATGTAGACGGAACGTGGTAGAACAGAGTAGGTATGATGACGGAACTAGAGATAAGGACATAGGATATAGACGGGAACGTAGGTATGTAGAGAACGATAAGGGGAACTAGGTATGATAGACGGAACGTAGGTATGATAGACGGAACGTAGGTATGATGACGGGAACGTAGGTATGATAGACGGGAACGTAGGTATGATAGACGGGAACGTAGGTATGGTAGTCGGGAACGTATGTATGATAGACGGGAACTTAGGTGTGGTAGACAGGAGCGTAGGTATGATAAGACGGGAACGCTAGGTATGGTAGACAGGAACGTAGGATGTGCTCTAGACAGGTTTTATTTGTTGATTGAGTCGGCAGTGTCCTGTTCTGTGACGGAAGATTGTTGTGGGCTATTTTCTGTTACGTCTGCCGATGGGATTGTGTGGGTGTTACAGTAGTATGTATGTGTGTGTATGTATGTATGTGTGTATACAACTAACTGGACATGGATAAAGTAACATACTGTCAACATAAGTATGGTTAACAAATAACTTTGCTAGTAATATTATAAATAAGTCAATGTTATTATTGTCAACATTGTAATAAACAATTAGCAGTAAAAAAAAACATCCATAACTGTTTGGCCACACATTTTAGTTTTTTGTAGGAAGGACATTTCATAAATACAGGACATTTGGAATAAATTGGGGACATTTTATGAAAAGAAACGAGTCTCTACCATGAAACGAGTCTCTACCAAAAGTGATCAGGATATGGGTTCATTGAGAAGCTTGATATATTGTTCATTTGAGGATCATCTACATCAGACATGTCCATAATTGCTGCCATCTCCTCCCAAGCATGTATTTCAGTATGTTTAGACTAACAACTCCAGTTCTGTGTTCAGACGAGCGGAATCTCAGAGTGACTATTAATGCACATCTCTCCCGGCCGATGGAGAAAACTGAACGGATAACCATAAAGCGATGAGGGGTGCATCCAGAGAAGAGACGTGGGTCCACGTGAAGCAAAACTTAGACCCGAGATGAGTTGTACGTGGGCCCACATAGGGCGAAACTCGGAGCACTGAAGGGGGGGCCCGAGTTTAGCCCCGTGTCCGGACAGTCTAGAGGCATGGTAAATGTGGAAGGTGAGAACTGACGGAAATGGTGGACAGGCATCAGGGCAGAGCGAGCACACATGCGGATGATGCACGGGTGGGCCCAACGGTGGGCAGACGGGCACGGCGCTGATGGTGTAGCGAAGAGAGGACGTAGGGGTGAGCGGACAACCCAAATGTGCAGAAAAACTGGAAAGCCCAGCAGAAGCTTGAATCCAGTGCGCGTTTCCGCTCGCAGAGAACTACTACTGCCCTTTAGTAAGGTTGGGGGCAATCAAAGGCTAGCGGAGCAAACCGTACACAAAACTGGACGGAAGAAAAATCAAGTAGTCCACAAAAATACCAGCAACCTGGGCAGATGACGCTCAACAGCCCGGGAAGCTAGGTCGTCTAAGGGTCTCTACCCTAAAAAAAATAGCAACCTGCTGCTTTGCAGGTTGGCTGGGGATAGTCAAAGACTGACGGAGAGCGAACTCAGTAAAAGCTGGTTGAAATTGGACACGTCGCCGAAGGACAAGCACTAGAGCTCATAATGTTACTGAAGATGTGATGTAAAACAAACGTTCTTGTCAAAGGTTATTTATATATCACAATAAGAATGATAAAAATGACCGAGAAAGAGAGTTCTTTGTTGATTGATGTATCTACTGGGGTTTTTCATGCTTTTCCCGTCTTGCCGCACCTATCGGTATGCATAAACTTGCGCAACCGAGATAGAGAATTTCCTTTATCTTCTTCCTTGAAATCTTCAAAGCGTATGTTTTCTCTTAGAGCATTGATGGTGTCGCTTTTGTACCATAGAAAACACATTTTTGATCTTAGCATTGCTAGCCAGTGCATTCGCTCTCTCATTGCTAGCCAGTGCATTCGCTCTCTCATTGCTAGCCAGTGCATTCGCTCTCTCATTGCTAGCCAGTGCATTCGCTCTCTCATTGCTAGCCAGTGCATTCGCTCTCTCATTGCTAGCCAGTGCATTCGCTCTCTCATTGCTAGCCAGTGCATTCGCTCTCTCATTGCTAGCCAGTGCATTCGCTCTCTCATTGCTGGCCAGTGCATTCGCTCTCTCATTGCTAGCCAGTGCATTCGCTCTCTCATTGCTAGCCAGTGCATTCGCTCTCTCATTGCTAGCCAGTGCATTCGCTCTCTCATTGCTGGCCAGTGCATTTGCTCTCTCATTGCTAGCCAGTGCATTCGCTCTCTCATTGCTAGCCAGTGCATCTGCTCTCTCATTGCTAGCCAGTGCATTCGCCTCTCATTGCTAGCCAGTGCATTCGCTCTCTCATTGCTAGCCAGTGCATTTCTCTCTCATTGCTAGCCAGTGCATTCGCTCTCTCATTGCTTCACCCCAGATGACATGACAAGATGAAGGTCAGTGTCAGTTGTCCATTTGTAAGTGCTAGATTGTCGCATTTGTAAGTGTCTGATTGTCGCATTTAAGTGTCTAGTTCGCATTGTAAGTGTCTAGATTGTCGCATTTGTAAGTGTCTAGATTGTCCATTGTAAGTGTCTAGATTGTCGCATTTGTAAGTGTCTAGATTGTCGCATTTGTAAGTGTCTAGATTGTCGCATTTTGTAAGTGTCTAGATTGTCGCATTTTGTAAGTGTCTAGATTGTCGCATTTTGTAAGTGTCTAGATTGTCGCATTTTGTAAGTGTCTAGATTGTCGCATTTTGTAAGTGTCTAGATTGTCACATTTTGTAAGTGTCTAGATTGTCACATTTTGTAAGTGTCTAGATTGTCACATTTTGTAAGTGTCTAGATTGTCGCATTTTGTAAGTGTCTAGATTGTCACATTTTGTAAGTGTCTAGATTGTCACATTTTGTAAGTGTCTATATTGTCACATTTTGTAAGTGTCTAGATTGTCGAATTTTGTAAGTGTCTAGATTGTCACATTTTGTAAGTGTCTAGATTGTCGCATTTTGTAAGTGTCTAGATTGTCGCATTTTGTAAGTGTCTAGATTGTCGCATTTTGTAAGTGTCTAGATTGTCCATTTTGTAAGTGTCTAGATTGTCACATTTTGTAAGTGTCTAGATTGTCACATTTTGTAAGTGTCTAGATTGTCACATTTTGTAAGTGTCTAGATTGTCACATTTTGTAAGTGTCTAGATTGTCACATTTTGTAAGTGTCTAGATTGTCACATTTTGTAAGTGTCTAGATTGTCACATTTTGTAAGTGTCTAGATTGTCACATTTTGTAAGTGTCTAGATTGTCACATTTTGTAAGTGTCTAGATTGTCGAATTTTGTAAGTGTCTAGATTGTCACATTTTGTAAGTGTCTAGATTGTCGCATATTGTAAGTGTCTAGATTGTCGCATTTTGTAAGTGTCTAGATTGTCGCATTTTGTAAGTGTCTAGATTGTCGCATTTTGTAAGTGTCTAGATTGTCGCATTTTGTAAGTGTCTAGATTGTCGCATTTTGTAAGTGTCTAGATTGTCGAATTTTGTAAGTGTCTAGATTGTCGCATTTTGTAAGTGTCTAGATTGTCGCATTTTGTAAGTGTCTAGATTGTCGCATTTTGTAAGTGTCTAGATTGTCGCATTTTGTAAGTGTCTAGATTGTCGCATTTTGTAAGTGTCTAGATTGTCGCATTTTGTAAGTGTCTAGATTGTCGCATTTTGTAAGTGTCTAGATTGTCGCATTTTGTAAGTGTCTAGATTGTCGAATTTTGTAAGTGTCTAGATTGTCGCATTTTGTAAGTGTCTAGATTGTCGCATTTTGTAAGTGTCTAGATTGTCGCATTTTGTAAGTGTCTAGATTGTCGCATTTTGTAAGTGTCTAGATTGTCGCATTTTGTAAGTGTCTAGATTGTCGCATTTTGTAAGTGTCTAGATTGTCGCATTTTGTAAGTGTCTAGATTGTCGCATTTTGTAAGTGTCTAGATTGTCGCATTTTGTAAGTGTCTAGATTGTCGCATTTTGTAAGTGTCTAGATTGTCGAATTTTGTAAGTGTCTAGATTGTCGCATTTTGTAAGTGTCTAGATTGTCGCATTTTGTAAGTGTCTAGATTGTCGCATTTTGTAAGTGTCTAGATTGTCGCATTTTGTAAGTGTCTAGATTGTCGCATTTTGTAAGTGTCTAGATTGTCGCATTTTGTAAGTGTCTAGATTGTCGCATTTTGTAATTCGATGTCGATTTGTGTGTCTAGATTGTCGATCATTTTGTAAGTGTCTAGATTGTCATTTGTAAGTGTCTAGATTGTCATTTGTAAGTGTCTAGATTGTCGCATTTTGTAAGTGTCTAGATTGTCGAATTTTGTAAGTGTCTAGATTGTCGAATTTTGTAAGTGTCTAGATTGTCGCATTTTGTAAGTGTCTAGATTGTCCATTGTATGTCTAGATTGTCGATTTAAGGTCGATTGTCACATTTTAAGTGTCTAGATTGTCGCATTTTGTAAGTGTCTAGATTGTCGCATTTTGTAAGTGTCTAGATTGTCGCATTTTGTAAGTGTCTAGTTGTCCATTTGTAAGTGTCTAGATTGTCCATTTTGTAAGTGTCTAGATTGTCGCATTTTGTAAGTGTCTAGATTGTCCATTTTGTAAGTGTCTAGATTGTCGCATTTTGTAAGTGTCTAGATTGTCCATTTTGTAGTGTCTAGATTGTCACATTTGTAAGTGTCTAGATTGTCACATTTTGTAAGTGTCTAATTGTACATTTGTAAGTGTCTAATTGTCGATTTTGTAAGTGTCTAGATTGTCGCATTTTGTAAGTGTCTAGATTGTCATTTAGTTGATTGTAATTGTGTCTAGATTGTCCATTTTGTAAGTGTCTAGATTGTCGCATTTTGTAAGTGTCTAGATTGTCGATTTGTAATCGATTGGCAAACTTGATATATCACATGTGTAGTATACGTTATTTCATGTATCCATTGAAACTTGATATATGATGCTCGTCCATCACGGGTGATGATGACCACACAAATTTTCATCCAAGGGAATGTAGTTGCGCTATGTTTGTCTGTGTGTGCGTAGATGACTAGTGAGCCCGATACGGGCTTGAAATGTTCGTGTACAGTGTGGGCAAGGTATATTTGCACTTGTGGGAAGTTTTACTGCCTTTCTATTGTGACGTCTTTGCTCCATCCGTGCTGTTCTATCTGTCTCACAGACCGAGGAACCGTGTCGAGGAAGTGTGCGCCAGGCTGATCTGTCTTGAGCAGTATACTCCCAGTTGTTGACATCTATGCCAAAAGATTTCATCGAGTTCTTGAGTGTATCTTTGAATCGCTTTTCTGCCCCCCCTGTGAGCGTTTACCACTTTGCAGCTCACCATAAAAGAGTCGTTTGGGTATTCTGCAATCTGGCATTCGAGTCACATGTCCTACCCAGCGTATAACATGTATATACGTATTTATGTATCCATTGAACATATTATATGAGTATACTTATTTATGTATCCATTGAAACTTGATATATACACATGTGTAGTATACGTTATTTTATGTATCCATTGAAACTTGATATATACACATGTGTAGTATACGTTATTTTATGTATTATCAATTAACAGTTACTCATCTACCAACGATAGATTGACAGAATATTCGAGGCATTAACTGATTCAGTCCCGTGGAACACTGTAGTGCACATATTTCTTATCTGCGTGGCCCAAGCGTCGTTTAAAAGACGGCTACTATTTCGTTGAGTTTTTATTAATTTTCACTCCGATTGTAGTTTTATATCAACCGGAAACTAAGTAGAAAGGAAGTATTAACGATAACCAAATCACAACATCGTGGTTTTGACTAGAATCAGAAGTGAAACCAAGTTTAATTTTCGTTTTCAAGTTACCCTGTGATTAAAAATAATGTCTAACAATTCAGAGTCTAGAAATGGTTTGTTATCAGCTCGTTCTGCACGTTTTACAGCTGCAGAAGCGCGAGATTGGTTGCATGAAGATGTAGATACTGATAGTGAAGATAGTGAAGCTTCTGATTCTGATGACACAGAAGTTTGTGATTTAAATACGTCGATTATTAATAATTTAAATAATACTAGTAGTGTTTCCCAACCAGCTGCGAGAGGGCGTTGCCCCAGTCAGGTTCCAGATGGTCGTGTTGCTAATTTGCGAACAGTTAGTAAACCATATATTCCGTCAATATTTTCTTAATTTTTGTGTATTCATAAATGGATTACTTATATAAAGAGAGCAGTTACATTGACTTATTCACCATATTGTTCCTCAAGGCCCTTGGTAAGTTGGATTTTTGTTCTCACAATTTCAATTAATTTTTTATTACATGCTAATATTTGTCATGCACAGTCAACACAACATTATATTTTCGCATACAATAAATAGTTTATGAAAGTACAATCATTTATCCTTAATTTGATATATAATAAGTTCAACTTTAAATCATATTTTAATTTAACTAAAGTATGTGTGCAATATTTTTGAAGCTAAAAAATAATTCCGTCCAGAGGTGAAAAAACCTGGTACTGAATCAGTTAAATTACATTCATCGCGATCTGGTTACATTCACCGTGTTCTGGTTACATTCACCGTGATCTAATCACATCCACCGTGATCTGGCTACATTCACCGTGATCTGGTTACATTCACCGTGATCTGGTTTACATTCACCGTGTTCTGGTTACATTCACCGTGATCTGGTTTACATTCATCGTGTTCTGGTTACATTCACCGTGATCTAGTCACATCCACCGTGTTCTGGTTACATTCACCGTGAATTGGTTACCTTCAGTGTGATCTGATTACATTCACCGTGAATTGGTTACCTTCAGTGTTATCTGATTACATTCACCGTGAATTGGTTACCTTCAGTGTGATCTGATTACATTCACCGTGAATTGGTTACCTTCAGTGTTAATTGATTACATTCACCGTGAATTGGTTACCTTCAGTGTGATCTGATTACATTCACCGTGAATTGGTTACCTTCAGTGTGATCTGATTACATTCACCGTGAATTGGTTACCTTCAGTGTGATCTGATTACATTCACCGTGAATTGGTTACCTTCAGTGTGATCTGATTACATTCACCGTGAATTGGTTACCTTCAGTGTGATCTGATTACATTCACCGTGAATTGGTTACCTTCAGTGTGATCTGATTACATTCACCGCTACTGAACTCTTCCATCATCATCATCCATCACCGTTATTTCACTTTTGCCGCGTGCCCAGCGTGTTCGTAGGCGTTGGACTACGTGACCTAGTCCTCTGTAAGTGCGGGTTCAACTCCGCGGACTGGCAGAAAAGCTACAGTTCCCCAGATTTACAATGTTCGTGGCACGAGCCGAAGGGTTACGATGTCCATGACACCGAGCCGAAGAGCATTCAGCTCAAGTGTTCTGATCGGAAAAACAAAAAAATTCACTTTTCTTTCTCTAAACTTGTTTTACCTCACGCATATAATAGATTTCTGATCTGTGTGCATTCTAAATTGTTTACCTCACAGCGTATAAATAGATTTCTAGAACGGGTTCTTGTGTGCGCATCTCTAAACTTGTTTTACCTCACAGCGTCAGTATAAAAATAGATTTCTAGAACGGGTTCTGTGTCGCATCTCTAAACTTGTTTTACCTCACAGCGCAGTATAAAAATAGATTTCTAGAACGGGTTCTTGTGTGCGCATCTCTAAACTTGTTTTACCTCACAGCGCCAGTATAAAAATAGATTTCTAGAACGGGTTCTTGTGTGCGCATCTCTAAACTTGTTTTACCTCACAACGCCAGTATAAAAATAGATTTCTAGAACGGGTTCTTGTGTGCGCATCTCTAAACTTGTTTTACCTCACAACGCCAGTATAAAAATAGATTTCTAGAACGGGTTCTTGTGTGCGCATCTCTAAACTTGTTTTACCTCACAGCGTCAGTATAAAATAGATTTTAGAACGGGTTCTTGTGTCCCATCTCTAAACTTGTTTTACCTCACAGCGCAGTAAAAAATAGATTTCTAGAACGGTTCTTGTGTGCGCATCTCTAAACTTGTTTTACCTCACAGCGCCAGTATAAAAATAGATTTCTAGAACGGGTTCTTGTGTGCGCATCTCTAAACTTGTTTTACCTCACAGCGCCAGTATAAAAATAGATTTCTAGAACGGGTTCTTGTGTGCGCATCTCTAAACTTGTTTTACCTCACAGCGCCAGTATAAAAATAGATTTCTAGAACGGGTTCTTGTGTGCGCATCTCTAAACTTGTTTTACCTCACAGCGCCAGTATAAAAATAGATTTCTAGAACGGGTTCTTGTGTGCGCATCTCTAAACTTGTTTTACCTCACAGCGCCAGTATAAAAATAGATTTCTAGAACGGGTTCTTGTGTGCGCATCTCTAAACTTGTTTTACCTCACAGCGCCAGTATAAAAATAGATTTCTAGAACGGGTTCTTGTGTGTGCATCTCTAAACTTGTTTTACCTCACAGCGCCAGTATAAAAATAGATTTCTAGAACGGTTCTTGTGTCGCATCTCTAAACTTGTTTTACCTCACAGCGCCAGTATAAAAATAGATTTCTAGAACGGGTTCTTGTGTGCGCATCTCTAAACTTGTTTTACCTCACAGCGTCAGTATAAAAATAGATTTCTAGAACGGGTTCTTGTGTGCGCATCTCTAAACTTGTTTTACCTCACAACGCCAGTATAAAAATAGATTTCTAGAACGGGTTCTTGTGTGCGCATCTCTAAACTTGTTTTACCTCACAGCGCCAGTATAAAAATAGATTTCTAGAACGGGTTCTTGTGTGCGCATCTCTAAACTTGTTTTACCTCACAGCGTCAGTATAAAAATAGATTTCTAGAACGGGTTCTTGTGTGGTCTATCCGTTGCTTTATATCCACTGTATCAGAATAGCATTGCCTTTTGAGATGCACTATCTGTTGGTAATCTGCTTATGTGGTCCAACCATTTCATTTGTTGTTTCTTGATGAAGTTTAGTACTCATGTTGTATACACTTTTTTCATAATATCTTTATTTCTAAACGGGTCTATTCTTGATACTCCCAGCATTCTGCGTAGACACTTCTTCTCTTTTATGACTAATTTTCTTCTATTGTCTGATGTCAACGTTCAAAGTTTGAAATTTTGAAGTTATAGCATAACTGCACAGTAAGACACAAGTTATAGCATAACTGCACAGTAAGCACACAATTATAGCAGATAACTTCACAGTAAGACACAAGTTATAGCATAACTTCACAGTAAGACACAAGTTATAGCATAACTTCACAGTCAGATACAAGTTATAGCATAACTTCACAGTAAGATACAAGTTATACTAAGTCTAATGTTACTTTACCGTCCCGCCCGAGTGGTTACCGGGACCCATATTTGAGGTGTAAAGAATAGAACCACTGTTGCCTGCTACGCATGTCGTAAGAGGCGACTAATGAGGTTAGGCTGAAATCGAATGCAGGTGTCCTAAGCGTGTATTAGTTTATGTGTTTAGGGGCCTACCAAAACAATGTGCAACGTATACACGTTCTTGGCAAAGATCAAACATATCACAAAGAATGATTAACATTGGTTGTAAAGAACGAACGTGAAGAAGATGAAGAAGATGAAGAAGAAGATGAAGAAGAGAAGATAGATGGAAGAGAAGAAGAAGATAAAGAAGAAGATGAAGAAGATGAAGAAGAAGAAGAAGATGAAGAAGAAGATGAAGAAGATGAAGAAGAAGAAGAAGATGAAGAAGATGAAGAAGATGAAGAAGAAGAAGAAGATGAAGAAGAAGATGAAGAAGATGAAGAAGAAGAAGATGAAGAAGATGAAGAAGAAGAAGAAGATGAAGAAGAAGAAGATGAAGAAGATGAAGAAGAAGAAGAAGATGAAGAAGAAGATGAAGAAGATGAAGAAGAAGAAGAAGATGAAGAAGATGAAGAAGATGAAGAAGAAGAAGAAGATGAAGAAGAAGATGAAGAAGATGAAGAAGATGAAGAAGAAGAAGAAGATGAAGAAGATGAAGAAGATGAAGAAGAAGAAGAAGATGAAGAAGATGAAGAAGAAGAAGAAGATGAAGAAGAAGATGAAGAAGATGAAGAAGATGAAGAAGAAGAAGAAGATGAAGAAGAAGATGAAGATGAAGAAGATGAAGAAGAAGAAGAAGATGAAGAAGAAGATGAAGAAGATGAAGAAGATGAAGAAGAAGAAGAAGATGAAGAAGAAGAAGAAGATGAAGAAGATGAAGAAGAAGAAGAAGATGAAGAAGATGATGAAGAAGATGAAGAAGAAGAAGAAGATGAAGAAGAAGAAGAAGATGAAGAAGATGAAGAAGATGAAGAAGAAGAAGAAGATGAAGAAGAAGATGAAGAAGAAGAAGAAGATGAAGAAGAAGAAGAAGATGAAGAAGATGAAGAAGATGAAGAAGAAGAAGAAGATGAAGAAGACTTTACTGTCCTTGTGTTATCGGGTCTCACAAGGGGAGCAAAGAATAGCAACACTGAGACCTACAAGGCATGTCGTAAGAGGTGACTGAGGTAGGGGCCTAGGGAAGCTACCCTACTAAATAAAAAGCGTCGCAGAAATCGGATGTGCTGTCCTACTTGTAGGCGCATAACTGGCACAACTAATAATCTCTCTTAGGCTCAGATCACATACAAATCACACGGTGGTTTAGAGGTTGATAGCGTTCATGAGATGTTACTTACAGTAGGTAACAGATGTATTGACAGTAGTAACAGATGTTACTGGAAGTAAAGATGTGACAGTAGGTAAAGATGTTACTTGACAGTAAGGTAACAGATGTTACTTGACAGTAAGGTAACAGATGTTACTTGACAGTAAGGTAACAGATGTTACTTGACAGTAAGGTAACAGATATTACTTGACAGTAAGGTAACAGATGTGAGACAGTAAGGTAACAGATGTTACTTGACAGTAAGGTAACAGATGTTACTTGACAGTAGTAAAGATGTAGACAGTAAGGTAACAGATGAGACAGTAAGGTAACAGATGTTACTTGACAGTAAGGTAACAGATGTTACTTGACAGTAAGGTAACAGATGTTACTTGACAGTAAGGTAACAGATGTGAGACAGAAGTAACAGATGTTACTTGACAGTAAGGTAACAGATGTTACTTGACAGTAAGGTAACAGATGTTACTTGACAGTAAGGTAACAGATGTGAGACAGTAAGGTAACAGATGTTACTTGACAGTAAGGTAACAGATGTTACTTGACAGTAAGGTAACAGATGTTACTTGACAGTAAGGTAACAGATGTTACTTGACAATAAGGTAACAGATGTGAGACAGTAAGGTAACAGATGTTACTTGACAGTAAGGTAACAGATGTTACTTGACAGTAAGGTACAGATGTATGACAGTAAGGTAACAGATGTTACTTGACAGTAAGGTAACAGATGTGAGACAGTAAGGTAACAGATGTAGACAGTAAGGTAACAGATGTACTGACAGTAAGGTAACAGATGTAGACAGTAAGGTAACAGATGTAGACAGAAGTAACAGATGTAGACAGTAAGGTAACAGATGTCGACAGTAAGTAACAGATGTGACAGTAAGGTAACAGATGTCTGACAGTAACATGTGAACAGAGTAAGCAGAGCAGTAAGGTAACAGATGTGAGACAGTAAGGTAACAGATGTTACTTGACAGTAAGGTAACAGATGTTAGAAGTAGGAAAAGAGTAAAGCATAGGTAACAGATGTCAGACAGTAAGGTAACAGATGTGACAGATAAGAGTCTGACAGTAAAGTTTGGATAACAGATGTCAGACAGTAAGGTAACAGATGTGAGACAGTAAGTAACAGATGTACTGACAGTAAGGTAACAGATGTCAGACATGTAATGGTAACAGATGTCAGACAGTAAGGTAACAGATGTCAGACAGTAAGGTAACAGATGTCACGTAGTAACAGATGTCAAATGGTAACAGATGTCGACAGTAATGTAACAGATGTCAGACGTAAGGTAACGATGTCAGACAGATGTAACAGTGCGACAGAGACAGATGTCAGACAGTATGTAACAGATGTCAGACAGTAGTAACAGATGTCAGACAGTAATGTAACAGATGTCAGTATGTAAGATGTCAACGAGTAACAGATGTCAGACAGTAAGGTAACAGATTCAGATGTAAGGTAACAGATGTCTTAGTGTGCATATTTCAATTGGTTCTATTCGTGCATAGAAATAGTACCACTAATAAATGAGTTGGAATGATATACGCTTGTACAATGAAATCATGACAGCTTGTCTCCGTATGTCAGAATGCACGCGCTAACGATTGATACGTATTTCTGGCGAACTTGGACAAATTTCGTTCTGTGTTGACTGTCTGGTCACGTTAACCTGGTTAGGCGCTCAATGCATCTAACTGTCGGAGCTGGACCTAAGTACGTGATCTAGACGATCTGATGAGATCAGCTGGAGATGATTGTTCTAGAAGGTCTAATGAGATCAGCTGGCAATGATTGTTCTAGAAAGTCTGATGAGATCAGCTGGCGATGATTGTTCTAGAAGGTCTGATGAGATCAACAGGCGATGATTGTTCTAGAAGGTCTGATGAGATCAACTGGCGATGATTGTTCTAGAAGGTCTGATGAGATCAGCTGGCGATGATTGTTCTAGAAGGTCTGATGAGATCAGCTGGCGATGATTGTTCTAGAAGGTCTGATGAGATCAGCTGGCGATGATTGTTCTAGAAGGTCTAACGAGATCAGCTGGCGATGATTGTTATAGATAGGGGGAATACACTGATGAGATCAGCTGGCGATGATTGTTCTAGACGATCTGATGAGATCAACTGGCGATGATTGTTCTAGAAGGTCTAATGAGATCAGCTGGCGATGATTGTTCTAGAAGGTCTGATGAGATCAGCAGGCGATGATTGTTCTAGAAGGTCTGATGAGATCAGCTGGCGATGATTGTTCTAGAAGGTCTAATAATGTTTATTATCCAGTGGGTCCAGTTACTGTTGAAAGTGTAAAACAGTGAATCCAGTTACTGTTGAAAGTGTAAAACAGTGAATCCAGTTACTGTTGAAAGTGTAAAACAGTGAATCCAGTTACTGTTGAAAGTGTAAAAACTCTGAGCGTCGTCTTTCTTTCGAATGAGAACTGCTCGGATTTGTTTAAATGTATTCAGTTGCCTATAGGCTCAATGAAGACTCCAACTCATTGGGAGTGATCAAGTGACCACTACACTTTGATTTTAGCCAAAAGTCTGAAGGTAATACACTATGAGTTGATTGGTTGGCTGGTTATGAGGCGAGTACGCCTTCTCAACCTAGGACGAGCCATTTATTGGTTATATCAGAGCGTGTGGCTAGCAAACAAGATGAGCCATTTATTGGTTATATCAACGTGGGCTAGCAAACAAGATGAGCCATTTATTGGTTATATCAGAACGTGTGGGCTAGCAAACAAGATGAGCCATTTATTGGTTATATCAGAACGTGTGGGCTAGCAAACAAGATGAGCCATTTATTGGTTATATCAGAACGTGTGGGCTAGCAAACAAGATGAGCCATTTATTGGTTATATCAGAACGTGTGGGCTAGCAAACAAGATGAGCCATTTATTGGTTATATCAGAACGTGTAACGTGCTTTAGCTTATATCATATCAAAAGTGCTAAACATGAAAATAGAATTAACTCCTTTCGGAGAATCCGAGATCAAATTATTTATAGTAAACAACATTTTGTGAGACGAGACAATTAACTTGTCGATATTGTATTCCAAGAGGAAGTTAGTGTGAGAACACCGACCTGAACCTTATTGTTGGTATGAACAACACTTGTTTCTAGACTTAGATCCCCACCTACCCCCACCTGCTTGAAAATTCAATTCCCGGAACCGAAGGACAAAATGACCTGCATGGAACGGTGCACTATAGAGAAAATAGCTCGTCTAGACGTAGACATTTATGAAAGGGAGGGGAGAGAATGCTGAGTTAGACATTGGCTGCACTGGGGTCAGAATCGACCTGGTAACTTCCCTTCTTACATGGCTTAAATACTTTCACACTGGGACATCTTGACACAAACACGTCTGTATGCATGTCTGTATGCATGTCTGTTGCATGTCTGTATGACTTTCTGTTTGTTTTCATGTATCGGTTTGTTTGTGTGTCGATCTGTGTCGTTGTTGCTGCTGTTTCGAACCCCAGAATAGTACGGCTTTTCCCTCGTTTTCTATTGTAGCACTTGGGATGTAGTTTTATAGCAATTTCTTCACACTCAATAACAAATTAGAATTGACAATTCTTGACGATGTATAAACAATGTGGATGAGTTATTAAATGTGCCTACTCATATAACGTCATTGAGTACTAACTGTGGCACCATGCATAAGGTCAATGAGTACTTAACTGTATCATCCACGCGTAGGGTCAGTGAGTACTTAACTGTATCATCCACGCGTAGGGTCAGTGAGTACTTAACTGTATCATCCACGCATGCAGTCAGTGAGTACTTAACTGTATCATCCACGCATGCAGTCAGTGAGTACTTAACTGTATCATCCACGCATGCAGTCAGTGAGTACTTAACTGTATCATCCACGCGTAGGGTCAATGAGTACTTAACTGTGTGCATCCACGCATGCAGTCAATGAGTACTTAACTGTGTGCATCCACGCATGCAGTCTGTGGATCTAGTATTGCAAGCACTGAAACATTTCTTTCTTGTAACGTGTTTCATATCTATCTAATCTATATCTCAATGTGGCACAAACATATCTATCTAATCTATATCTCAATGTGGCACAAACATATCTATCTAATCTATATCTCAATGTGGCAAAACATATCTATCTAATCTATATCTCAATGTGGCAAAAACAAAAATAATGACAACAGATAAAACGAACATGACAAATGATATTTTTATCAATGGAAGAAAGTAGAAAATGTGAACAGTTTTGAATATCTTGGTTCACTGCTAACAACAGATGGAAATGTGAACAGTTTTGAATATCTTGGTTCACTGCTAACAACAGATGGAAATGTGAACAGTTTTGAATATCTTGATTCACTGCTAACAACAGATGGAAATGGTATGAAGAAAATTAAAAGAAGAACAAACATGGCTTTACAAAAAATTAAACAACTCAAAACAGTATGTAACAGAACTGATAAGAAAACAAAGATCAGAATACTAAGAGCTTGTATATTCCCAGTGGCAACGTGTGGGTGTGAAGCATGGACATTTAATAAAGCAGTGGAAAAACATATATGTGCTTTTGAATATAAGTGTTACAGAAGAGTCCTCCGTATATCTTGGACAGAGAAGAGAATAAATAGATCTATCCAGAAAGAACTCAAAATCAAAGAAAACTGGCTGATGCTACAAATAAGAAAGAGAAAATTGAGATATTTTGGACATATAAAAGACATGAAGGGCTGGAGAAGACCATTATGGAAGCAGGCATACCGGCAAAGAGAAGAAGAGGAAGACCACGGAGAAGATGGATTCAGGATGTAACTGATGGTTTGAACATGACGGCTGCAGAGGCAGGACATCTGGCCTATGAGAGAGAAATTCCGGAGTGTTGGGGTGGCAAAGTTCTGCTCAGGCCAAGCTATTTCATGATGATGATGTGCTTCAGTCAAGTAGAACCTCCGCCGAGATTATTGAAACATTTCTGTCTTCTAATGTGCTTCAGTCAAGTAGTACCTCACTGAGATTGTTGAAACATTTCTGTCTTGTAATGTGCTTCAGTCAAGTAGTACCTCACTGAGATTATTGAAACATTTCTGTCTTGTAATGTGCTTCAGTCAAGTAGAACCTCACTGAGATTATTGAAACATTTCTTTCTTGTAATGTGCTTCAGTCAAGTAGTACCTCACTGAGATTGTTGAAACATTTCTGTCTTGTAATGTGCTTCAGTCAAGTAGTACCTCACTGAGATTGTTGAAACATTTCTTTCTTGTAATGTGCTTCAGTCAAGTAGTACCTCACTGAGATTGTTGAAACATTTCTTTCTTGTAATGTGCTTCAGTCAAGTAGTACCTCACTGAGATTGTTGAAACATTTCTTTCTTGTAATGTGCTTCAGTCAAGTAGAACCTCACTGAGATTATTGAAACATTTCTTTCTTGTAATGTGCTTCAGTCAAGTAGTACCTCACTGAGATTATTGAAACATTTCTTTCTTGTAATGTGCTTCAGTCAAGTAGTACCTCACTGAGATTATTGAAACATTTCTTTCTTGTAATGTGCTTCAGTCAAGTAGTACCTCACTGAGATTATTGAAACATTTCTTTCTTGTAATGTGCTTCAGTCAAGTAGAACCTCACTGAGATTGTTGAAACATTTCTTTCTTGTAATGTGCTTCAGTCAAGTAGTACCTCACTGAGATTATTGAAACATTTCTGTCTTGTAATGTGCTTCAGTCAAGTAGTACCTCACTGAGATTATTGAAACATTTCTTTCTTGTAATGTGCTTCAGTCAAGTAGTACCTCACTGAGATTATTGAAACATTTCTTTCTTGTAATGTGCTTCAGTCAAGTAGTACCTCACTGAGATTATTGAAACATTTCTTTCTTGTAATGTGCTTCAGTCAAGTAGTACCTCACTGAGATTATTGAAACATTTCTTTCTTGTAATGTGCTTCAGTCAAGTAGTACCTCACTGAGATTATTGAAACATTTCTTTCTTGTAATGTGCTTCAGTCAAGTAGTACCTCACTGAGATTGTTGAAACATTTCTTTCTTGTAATGTGCTTCAGTCAAGTAGTACCTCACTGAGATTATTGAAACACTTCTTTCTTGTAATGTGCTTCAGTCAAGTAGAACCTCACTGAGATTGTTGAAACATTTCTTTCTTGTAATGTGCTTCAGTCAAGTAGTACCTCACTGAGATTATTGAAACATTTCTGTCTTGTAATGTGCTTCAGTCAAGTAGTACCTCACTGAGATTATTGAAACATTTCTGTCTTGTAATGTGCTTCAGTCAAGTAGTACCTCACTGAGATTATTGAAACATTTCTTTCTTGTAATGTGCTTCAGTCAAGTAGTACCTCACTGAGATTATTGAAACATTTCTTTCGTGTAATGTGCTTCAGTCAAGTAGTACCTCACTGAGATTATTGAAACATTTCTGTCTTGTAATGTGCTTCAGTCAAGTAGAACCTCACTGAGATTATTGAAACATTTCTTTCTTGTAATGTGCTTCAGTCAAGTAGAACCTCACTGAGATTATTGAAACATTTCTGTCTTGTAATGTGCTTCAGTCAAGTAGTACCTCACCGAGATTATTGAAACATTTCTGTCTTGTAATGTGCTTCAGTCAAGTAGAACCTCACTGAGATTGTTGAAACATTTCTTTCTTGTAATGTGCTTCAGTCAAGTAGTACCTCACTGAGATTGTTGAAACATTTCTTTCTTGTAATGTGCTTCAGTCAAGTAGAACCTCACTGAGATTATTGAAACATTTCTTTCTTGTAATGTGCTTCAGTCAAGTAGTACCTCACTGAGATTGTTGAAACATTTCTTTCTTGTAATGTGCTTCAGTCAAGTAGTACCTCACTGAGATTGTTGAAACATTTCTTTCTTGTAATGTGCTTCAGTCAAGTAGTACCTCACTGAGATTGTTGAAACATTTATTTCTTGTAATGTGCTTCAGTCAAGTAGTACCTCACTGAGATTGTTGAAACATTTCTTTCTTGTAATGTGCTTCAGTCAAGTAGTACCTCACTGAGATTGTTGAAACATTTCTGTCTTGTAATGTGCTTCAGTCAAGTAGTACCTCACTGAGATTGTTGAAACATTTCTTTCTTGTAATGTGCTTCAGTCAAGTAGTACCTCACTGAGATTGTTGAAACATTTCTTTCTTGTAATGTGCTTCAGTCAAGTAGTACCTCACTGAGATTATTGAAACATTTCTTTCTTGTAATGTGCTTCAGTCAAGTAGTACCTCACTGAGATTATTGAAACATTTCTTTCTTGTAATGTGCTTCAGTCAAGTAGTACCTCACCGAGATTATTGAAACATTTCTTTCTTGTAATGTGCTTCAGTCAAGTAGAACCTCACTGAGATTGTTGAAACATTTCTTTCCTGTAATGTGCTTCATTCAAGTAGTACCTCACTGAGATTGTTGAAACATTTCTTTCCTGTAATGTGCTTCAGTCAAGTAGTACCTCACTGAGATTGTTGAAACATTTCTTTCCTGTAATGTGCTTCAGTCAAGTAGTACCTCACTGAGATTGTTGAAACATTTCTTTCTTGTAATGTGCTTCAGTCAAGTAGTACCTCACCGAGATTATTGAAACATTTCTTTCTTGTAATGTGCTTCAGTCAAGTAGTACCTCACTGAGATTATTGAAACATTTCTTTCTTGTAATGTGCTTCAGTCAAGTAGTACCTCACTGAGATTGTTGAAACATTTCTTTCTTGTAATGTGCTTCAGTCAATAGTACTCACTGAGATTGTTGAAACATTTCTTTCGTGTAATGTGCTTCAGTCAAGTAGTACCTCACTGAGATTGTTGAAACATTTCTTTCCTGTAATGTGCTTCAGTCAAGTAGAACCTCCGCCGAGATTGTTGAAACATTTCGTTCTTGTAATGTGCTTCAGTCAAGTAGAACCTCACTGAGATTGTTGAAACATTTCTTTCTTGTAATGTGCTTCAGTCAAGTAGTACCTCACTGAGATTGTTGAAACATTTCTTTCCTGTAATGTGCTTCAGTCAAGTAGAACCTCCAGCGAGATTGTTGAAACATTTCTTTCTTGTAATGTGCTTCAGTCAAGTAGAACCTCACTGAGATTGTTGAAACATTTCTTTCGTGTAATGTGCTTCAGTCAAGTAGTACCTCACTGAGATTGTTGAAACATTTCTTTCTTGTAATGTGCTTCAGTCAAGTAGTACCTCACTGAGATTGTTGAAACATTTCTTTCCTGTAATGTGCTTCAGTCAAGTAGAACCTCACCGAGATTGTTGAAACATTTCTTTCCTCTAATGTGCTTCAGTCAAGTAGAACCTCACTGAGATTGTTGAAACATTTCTTTCTTGTAATGTGCTTCAGTCAAGTAGAACCTCACTGAGATTGTTGAAACATTTCTTTCCTGTAATGTGCTTCAGTCAAGTAGAACCTCACTGAGATTTTTGAAACATTTCTTTCCTGTAATGTGCTTCAGTCAAGTAGTACCTCACTGAGATTGTTGAAACATTTCTTTCCTGTAATGTGCTTCAGTCAAGTAGTACCTCACTGAGATTGTTGAAACATTTCTTTCTTGTAATGTGCTTCAGTCAGGTAGAACCTCACTGAGATTGTTGAAACATTTCTTTCCTGTAATGTGCTTCAGTCAAGTAGAACCTCACTGAGATTGTTGAAACATTTCTTTCCTGTAATGTGCTTCAGTCAAGTAGAACCTCACTGAGATTTTTGAAACATTTCTTTCCTGTAATGTGCTTCAGTCAAGTAGTACCTCACTGAGATTGTTGAAACATTTCTTTCCTGTAATGTGCTTCAGTCAAGTAGTACCTCACTGAGATTGTTGAAACATTTCTTTCTTGTAATGTGCTTCAGTCAGGTAGAACCTCACTGAGATTGTTGAAACATTTCTTTCCTGTAATGTGCTTCCATAATTTTGGTCTTGGCAGAATTAATCTGGAGACCAACCTGTTCTGCAAGTGTGCAAAGATTACTCGACAGACAACATCGTAATAAATGGCCAAACACTGGAGAAAGTTGAACATTTTACATATTTGGGTAGTAAAGTGTCAAACAACGGAGACACGATGAAAGAAATAAACTCTCGTATTGCTATAGCAGCTAGTGCCTTCACTAAATTAACGAATATCTGGCAATCTCAAGACTTTAGTATATGCACAAAAGTTAAATTAATTAGGTCATGTGTGATTCCTGTACTGACCTACGTTGTGAAAGTTGGAAATCAACAAAGAAAATTGATAAGAAACTGGACAGCTTTGAGAATAAATGTCTACGAAAATTATTAAAAGTCAAATGGAGTGATTTCGTTTCTAACAACACAGTGAGAGATAGAACACACCAAAAACACATATCAAATATTATAAGGAAACGAAGGTGGAAATATTTAGGTCATGGTCTTAGATCAGACGAAAGAGACTAAATCGACAAGTCCTTATGTGGTCACCAGTTGGGAAAAGAAACGTGGAAGACCAAAGACACCTTCGAAGAACCATCCAACAAGAAAGCAAACTATTGGGATGTAAAACCATACAAGATCTCCAACTGCTAGCAAAGAACCGTATCACATGGAGATCTAAAACCTCTGCCCTATGTGCCGCCTTTGGCACAAAAGGAACAAACTAACTAAACTAACTAATGTGCTTCAGTCAAGTAGTACCTCACTGAGATTGTTGAAACATTTCGTTCTTGTAATGTGCTTCAGTCAAGTAGTACCTCACTGAGATTGTTGAAACATTTCGTTCTTGTAATGTGCTTCAGTCAAGTAGTACCTCACTGAGATTGTTGAAACATTTCGTTCTTGTAATGTGCTTCAGTCAAGTAGTACCTCACTGAGATTGTTGAAACATTTCGTTCTTGTAATGTGCTTCAGTCAAGTAGTACCTCACTGAGATTGTTGAAACATTTCTTTCCTGTAATGTGCTTCAGTCAAGTAGTACCTCACTGAGATTGTTGAAACATTTCGTTCTTGTAATGTGCTTCAGTCAAGTAGTACCTCACTGAGATTGTTGAAACATTTCTTTCCTGTAATGTGCTTCAGTCAAGTAGTACCTCACTGAGATTGTTGAAACATTTCTTTCCTGTAATGTGCTTCAGTTTGTTTGTTTGTTTGTTTGTTTATTTGTTTGTTTGTTTGTTTGTTTCGATCGTTATTCACAGCTGTTTTGATCATTCTTACTGTGATGTATAAACAGCCTTTGCCAAGTACGAATAGAACGTTGCGCCCACTTAAGCCCTACAGGTGGCAGGACAAGCGAATCCGGTTCGTTTCCGCGTTTTCGGCCTTCGGAAATATTCGAGTCTGCCATGCCGGCAGTCAAACACTTTCCAGACATCGTCAGTACATTTCTCTTTAATAATCTGTTTATTGCTGTATATGTGTGTTTGGATCTACGCCAAAGAGTCTTTTGTACTTTTGCAAACTTTTTGACTAAGCGCGGCGTACTTTTTACATCGTATGATGAGCATTCTTTAATGATCTTTTTAACGTCGTATATTTTCGCTTCGATCTGCGCCAAAGAGCATTTCCTACTTTGCAAATTTTTCTGACTTGGGTGTAGTCGTTCCGGTTTAGTAACATTAACAACCCTTCTAGGACTAGTCAGTGTGACGGTCACTTGTCGGCCTCGTGGTGTATTTATTGCTCTTTTACGATCATCTTTCGCCGTATATTTTAGCTTTATGATCTACGTCAAAGAGTGTATTTACACTGTGCACCATTTCTGACTTTGTGAGGTCGTTCCGGATTAGAAACATTTCTCAGTCTTTTGGGTACATAATCTTGTCATGGGACGGCATCTTACTCGTGTAACACACCGTAAAAAGTGTCGGCCGTCGCCAATGTTTAGATCTGGACAACCTTTCAATTCTGTACAATGTCGGCCTTACTTTTCTGACCACGTTGAGTTTATTCTGGAGTAGGAATATTCTAAGCCTTTTTGAGGCGAGTGTCGACACTTGGCAATTTGTAGTTTCTACTCTACATTTTCCCTGGCTCCGGGAAACACTGGACTGGGGCTGTGCACAGATATTCTAGAGGGTCATTTCAATCGGCGCTAGCAACACAACCGAAATTTTGCGCTCGCCATCATCACCCACCTCAGCTCTTCCGGGGATGTTAGTTGTTATTACAACAGTAACTTACCAGGTTGTCCCAGGGAGGGCAGTTTCGTTAGGGACTAAAAAGCAACTTTGATTTGCGCTTGGCCAACCTTACCCAGTAAATGTGTCTGTGCTAGGCCTTTGATACGGAGTTTACCGCAATCTTCCCATGTATCTTCACGAAACGTTATAGTGTTTTCAGCGACCCTTGCCCAGACCGTTGATTCGTTACGCATCGTTTTCTTTGTTTCTTGCCCCACATCTGGCAACGCATCGTTCTCATTGTTTCTTGCCCCACAGCTGGCAACGCATCGTTTTCATTGTTTCTTACCCCACAGCTGGCAACGCATCGTTTTCATTGTTTCTTACCCCACAGCTGGCAACGCATCGTTCTCATTGTTTCTTGCCCCACATCTGGCAACGCATCGTTCTCATTGTTTCTTTCCCCACAGCTGGCAACGCATCATTTTCATTGTTTCTTGCCCCACAGCTGGCAACGCATCGTTTTCATTGTTTCTTGCCCCACAGCTGGCAACGCATCGTTTTCATTGTTTCTTGCCCCACAGCTGGCAACGCATCGTTTTCATTGTTTCTTACCCCACAGCTGGCAACGCATCGTTTTCATTGTTTCTTACCCCACAGCTGGCAACGCATCGTTTTCATTGTTTCTTACCCCACAGCTGGCAACGCATCGTTTTCATTGTTTCTTACCCCACAGCTGGCAACGCATCGTTTTCATTGTTTCTTACCCCACAGCTGGCAACGCATCGTTTTCATTGTTTCTTACCCCACAGCTGACAACGCATCGTTTTCATTGTTTCTTGCCCCACTACTGGCAACGCATCGTTCCCATTGTTTCTTGCCCCACAGCTGGAAATTTTAGTGCGGCCATTTACTCCGGGGAGTTGGCATTCGTTGACAGACAACTCGTACGCTACTATTTCTGACGTTTCAGCAACTATTTGGACAGCTTTTCATCGGACTTCGGCCTGGAGATGCGTCCATTTTGTTCAGGGTTTTTGGACCTGCCTTACTTTTCCGCCCTTGCACTACTACCACTAACTGTAGCTCTCCCTCGATCCCTACCCGCTTAGCCAGACAGGATCCCTGTCTGTTTCCAGGTCACCGCGTGGAGGTGGGATAGGATCTTGAATAGTGCCAGCTCACTAAACCTGACGCGACGTTGTCCCTAGAACTGCGCCCTTGACCCCATGTGCTTCAGTTAAATGGAACCTCCCCGAGATTGTTGGAACATTTCTTTCTTGTTTTATTCGTTAGAACTCTGGTGAAATAAAACGGTTTTTTAATGTAAAATCACCGTTATAGTCCCCGGGCACAGAATCATATCGCATTCCCGGGACAGAATCATATCGGCATTCCCGGGCACAGAATCATATCGGCATTCCCGGGCACAGAATCATATCAAATCCCGGCACAGAATCACATCGGCATTCCCCGGGCACAGAATCATATCGGCAATCCCCGGGCACAGAATCACATCGACATTCCCCGGGCACAGAATCACATCGGCATTCCCAGGGCACAGAATCATATCGGCATTCCCCGGGCACAGAATCATATCGGCATTCCCAGGGCACAGAATCATATCGGCATTCCCCGGGCACAGAATCATATCGGCATTCCCCGGGCACCGAATCATATCGGCAATCCCCGGGCACAGAATCACATCGGCATTCCCCGGGCACAGAATCATATCGGCATTCCCAGGGTACAGAATCATATCGGCATTCCCCGGGTACAGAATCATATCGGCATTCCCCGGGCACAGAATCACATCGGCATTCCCAGGGCACAGAATCATATCGGCATTCCCCGGGCACAGAATC
Source organism: Arion vulgaris (assembly GCA_020796225.1). NCBI lineage: Eukaryota > Metazoa > Mollusca > Gastropoda > Stylommatophora > Arionidae > Arion > Arion vulgaris. The sequence goes on from CM036766.1 coordinate 1,991,683, forward strand.
ATATCGGCATTCCCAGGGCACAGAATCATATCGGCATTCCCCGGGCACAGAATCATATCGGCATTCCCAGGGCACAGAATCATATCGGCAATCCCCGGGCACAGAATCACATCGACATTCCCCGGGCACAGAATCATATCGGCATTCCCCGGGCACAGAATCATATCGGCAATCCCTGGGCACAGAATCATATCGGCAATCCCCGGGCACAGAATCACATCGGCATTCCCAGGGTACAGAATCACATCGGCATTCCCAGGGCACAGAATCACATCGACATTCCCGGGCACATAATCATATCGGCATTCCCGGCACAGAATGATATCGGCATTCCCCGAGTACAGAATCATATCGACATTCCCCGGGCACAGAATCATATCGACATTCCCCGGGCACAGAATCATATCGGCATTCCCCGGGCACAGAATCATATCGGCATTCCCGAGACACAATCACATCGGCATTCCCGGGCACAGAATCATATCGGCATTCCCCGGGCACAGAATCACATCGGCATTCCCAGGGTACAGAATCACATCGGCATTCCCAGGGCACAGAATCATATCGGCATTCCCCGGGCACAGAATCATATCGGCAATCCCCAGGCACAGAATCATATCGGCATTCCCCGGGCACAGAATCATATCGGCAATCCCCGGGCACAGAATCATATCGGCATTCCCCGGGCACAGAATCACATCGGCATTCCCAGGGCACAGAATCACATCGGCATTCCCAGGGCACAGAATCACATCGGCATTCCCAGGGCACAGAATCATATCGGCATTCCCCGGGCACAGAATCATATCGGCATTCCCAGGGTACAGAATCATATCGGCATTCCCCGGGTACAGAATCATATCGGCATTCCCCGGGCACAGAATCACATCGGCATTCCCAGGGCACAGAATCACATCGGCATTCCCCTTGCACAGAATCATGTCGGCATTCCCCGGGCACAGAATCATATCGGCCATCCCCGGGCACAGAATCACATCGGCATTCCCCGGGCACAGAATCATATCGGCATTCCCCGGGCACAGAATCATATCGGCATTCCCAGGGCACAGAATCATATCGGCATTCCCCGGGCATAGAATCATATCGGCATTCCCCGGGCACAGAATCATATCGCATTCCCGGGCACAGAATCATATCGACATTCCCCGGGCACAGAATCATATCGGCATTCCCAGGGCACAGAATCATATCGGCATTCCCCGGGCACAGAATCACATCGACATTCCACGGGCACAGAATCACATCGGCATTCCCCGGGCACAGAATCATATCGGCATTCCCCGGGCACAGAATCATATCGGCATTCCCCGGGCACAGAATCATATCGGCATTCCCAGGGCACAGAATCATATCGGCATTCCCCGGGCACAGAATCATATCGGCAATCCCCGGGCACAGAATCACATCGGCATTCCCCGGGCACAGAATCATATCGGCATTCCCAGGGTACAGAATCATATCGGCATTCCCCGGGTACAGAATCATATCGGCATTCCCCGGGCACAGAATCACATCGGCATTCCCCGGGCACAGAATCATATCGGCATTCCCCGGGTACAGAATCATATCGGCATTCCCCGGGCACAGAATCATATCGGCATTCCCAGGGCACAGAATCATATCGGCATTCCCCGGGCACAGAATCATATCGGCAATCCCCGGGCACAGAATCACATCGACATTCCCCGGGCACAGAATCATATCGGCATTCCCAGGGCACAGAATCATATCGGCAATCCCGGGCACAGAATCATATCGGCATTCCCCGGGCACAGAATCACATCGGCATTCCCCGGGCACAGAATCATATCGACATTCCCCGGGCACAGAATCATATCGACATTCCCCGGGCACAGAATCATATCGCATTCCCGGGAACAGAATCATATCGCAATCCCGGGCACAGAATCACATCGGCATTCCCAGGTACAGAATCACATCGGCATTCCCGGGCACAGAATCACATCGACATTCCCGGGCACATAATCATATCGGCATTCCCGGGCACAGAATGATATCGGCATTCCCGAGTACAGAATCATATCGACATTCCCGGGCACAGAATCATATCGACATTCCCGGGCACAGAATCATATCGGCATTCCCGGGCACAGAATCATATCGGCATTCCCGGGCACAGAATCATATCGGCATTCCCGGGCACAGAATCACATCGGCATTCCCCGGGCACAGAATCATATCGGCATTCCCCGAGCACACAATCACATCGGCATTCCCCGGGCACAGAATCATATCGGCATTCCCAGGGCACAGAATCACATCGGCATTCCCAGGGTACAGAATCACATCGGCATTCCCCGGGCACAGAATCATATCGGCATTCCCAGGGCACAGAATCATATCGGCAATCCCAGGCACAGAATCATATCGGCATTCCCGGGCACAGAATCATATCGGCAATCCCCGGGCACAGAATCATATCGGCATTCCCCGGGCACAGAATCACATCGGCATTCCCAGGGCACAGAATCACATCGGCATTCCCCGGGCACAGAATCACATCGGCATTCCCAGGGCACAGAATCATATCGGCATTCCCCGGGCACAGAATCATATCGGCATTCCCAGGGTACAGAATCATATCGGCATTCCCCGGGTACAGAATCATATCGGCATTCCCCGGGCACAGAATCACATCGGCATTCCCCGGGCACAGAATCACATCGGCATTCCCCTTGCACAGAATCATATCGGCATTCCCCGGGCACAGAATCATATCGGCCATCCCCGGGCACAGAATCACATCGGCATTCCCCGGGCACAGAATCATATCGGCATTCTCCGGGCACAGAATCATATCGGCATTCCCCGGGCACAGAATCATATCGGCATTCCCCGGGCATAGAATCATATCGGCATTCCCCGGGCACAGAATCATATCGACATTCCCCGGGCACAGAATCATATCGACATTCCCCGGGCACAGAATCATATCGGCATTCCCCGGGCACAGAATCATATCGGCATTCCCAGGGCACAGAATCACATCGGCATTCCCAGGGTACAGAATCACATCGGCATTCCCCGGGCACAGAATCATATCGGCATTCCCAGGGCACAGAATCATATCGGCATTCCCCGGGCACAGAATCATATCGGCATTCCCCGGGTACAGAATAATATCGGCAATCCCCGGGCACAGAATCATATCGGCATTCCCCGGGCACAGAATCACATCGGCATTCCCAGGGCACAGAATCACATCGGCATTCCCCGGGCACAGAATCATATCGGCATTCCCGGGCACAGAATCTATCGCAATCCCGGGCACAGAATCACATCGTCATTCCCAGGGTACAGAATCACATCGGCATTCCCCGGGCACAGAATCACATCGACATTCCCCGGGCACAGAATCATATCGGCATTCCCAGAGTACAGAATCATATCGGCGTTCCACGGGTACAGAATCATATCGGCATTCCCCGGGCACAGAATCATATCGGCATTCCCAGGGTACAGAATCATATCGGTATTCCCCGGGCACAGAATCACATCGGCATTCCCCGGGCACAGAATCACATCGGCATTCCCAGGGCACAGAATCATATCGGCATTCCCCGGGCACAGAATCATATCGGCATTCCCAGGGCACAGAATCATATCGGCATTCCCAGGGTACAGAATCATATCGGCATTCCCCGGGCACAGAATCATATCGGCATTCCCAGGGTACAGAATCATATCGGCATTCCCCGGGTACAGAATCATATCGGCATTCCCCGGGCACAGAATCATATCGGCATTCCCAGGGCACAGAATCATATCGGCATTCCCCGGGCACAGAATCATATCGGCATTCCCCGGGCACAGAATCACATCGGCATTCCCAGGGTACAGAATCACATCGGCATTCCCCGGGCACAGAATTATATCGGCATTCCCCGGGCACAGAATCATATCGGCAATCCCTGGGCACAGAATCATATCGGCATTCCCCGGGCACAGAATCATATCGGCAATCCCCGGGCACAGAATCACATCGGCATTCCCAGGGCACAGAATCACATCGGCATTCCCAGGGCACAGAATCATATCGGCATTCCCCGGGCACAGAATCCTATCGGCAATCCCCGGGCACAGAATCACATCGTCATTCCCAGGGTACAGAATCACATCGGCATTCCCCGGGCACAGAATCACATTGACATTCCCCGGGCACAGAATCATATCGGCATTCCCAGAGTACAGAATCATATCGGCGTTCCACGGGTACAGAATCATATCGGCATTCCCCGGGCACAGAATCATATCGGCATTCCCAGGGTACAGAATCATATCGGTATTCCCCGGGCACAGAATCACATCGGCATTCCCCGGGCACAGAATCACATCGGCATTCCCAGGGCACAGAATCATATCGGCATTCCCCGGGCACAGAATCATATCGGCATTCCCAGGGCACAGAATCATATCGGCATTCCCAGGGTACAGAATCATATCGGCATTCCCCGGGCACAGAATCATATCGGCATTCCCAGGGTACAGAATCATATCGGCATTCCCCGGGTACAGAATCATATCGGCATTCCCCGGGCACAGAATCATATCGGCATTCCCAGGGCACAGAATCATATCGGCATTCCCCGGGCACAGAATCACATCGACATTCCCCAGGTACACGAGAACAGGGATACGACAGTCATTGACATAGAAAAGTTTTCACTGTGAGAGTTATGATTTTGGTAGCAGCAGCATCACAGCCGATGCGACTTTGAGACATAGCATGCTGTGACGTCTAGCCAGTAACGATACACTCGATCAGCTTTTGCATAGCTTAAGATTCATCATGATCTTTGTCTCACTCTCGTATAACCACTTTATAAACCACTCTTTGTCTCACTTGTATAACCACTTTATAAACCACTCTTTGTCTCACTTGTATAACCACTTTATAAACCACTCTTTGTCTCACTTGTATAACCACTTTACATAATTTATACATAGCAGTGGAGGCCTTCCCAATGCGACCACTAATTTTATCATCGAGGGAGAGGTTGCTACTGATGACAGAGCCAAGGTATGTAAAGGTATTGACTACTTCAAGCGAATGACTGCCAATGTTGATAGATGGGGCTCTGATAATATCCTGGAACATTATATTTGTTTTCTTCAGGCTGATGGTCAAGCCGAATTCATTTGATGTTGCAGCAAATCTGTCCATGAGGTGTTGTAGCCCTTCTTCTGTGTGTGATGTTAAATGCTGCATCATCGGCAAACAGAAGTTCCCTGATGGTGACTCTTTGGACTTTGGTCTTTGCTTTGAGTCGCTCCATATTGAACAATTTTCCATCTGATCTTGTGTGGAGAAATATTCCTTCTTCGACGGATTCAAAAGCATGTAGAGAAGTAGGAGAAAAATATCCTAAAGAGTGTGGGCATATAGAATGTTGTTGGAACATTTCTTTCTTGTTTTTTTCGTTAGAACTCTGGTGAAATAAAATGTGTTTTTTTTCACCTTATAAACCACTCTTTGTCTCACTCTCGTATAACCACTTTATAAACCACTCTTTGTCTCACTAGTATAACCACTTTATAAACTACTCTTTGTCTCACTCTAGTATAACCACTTTATAAACCACTCTTTGTCTCACTCTCGCATAACCACTTTATAAACCACTCTTTGTCTTACTAGTATAACCACTTTATAAACCACTCTTTGTCTCACTCTCGTATAACCACTTTATAAATCACTCTTTGTCTCACTCTAGTATAACCACTTTATAAACCACTCTTTGTATCACTCTAGTATAGTCACTTTATAAACTACTCTTTGTCTCACTCTAGTATAGTCACTTTATAAACCACTCTTTGTCTCACTCTCGTATAACCACTTTATAAACTACTCTTTGTCTCACTCTAGTATAACCACTTTATAAACTACTCTTTGTCTCACTCTAGTATAACCACTTTATAAACTACTCTTTGTCTCACTCTAGTATAGTCACTTTATAAACTACTCTTTGTCTCACTCTCGTATAACCACTTTATAAACCACTCTTTGTCTTACTAGTATAACCACTTTATAAACCACTCTTTGTCTCACTCTCGTATAACCACTTTATAAACCACTCTTTGTCTCACTCTAGTATAACCACTTTATAAACCACTCTTTGTCTCACTCTAGTATAGTCACTTTATAAACTACTCTTTGTCTCACTCTAGTATAGTCACTTTATAAACCACTCTTTGTCTCACTCTCGAATAACCACTTTATAAACTACTCTTTGTCTCACTCTAGTATAACCACTTTATAAACTACTCTTTGTCTCACTCTAGTATAACCACTTTATAAACTACTCTTTGTCTCACTCTAGTATAGTCACTTTATAAACCACTCTTTGTCTCACTCTCGTATAGTCACTTTATAAACTACTCTTTGTCTCACTCTAGTATAACCACTTTATAAACTACTCTTTGTCTCACTCTAGTATAACCACTTTATAAACTACTCTTTGTCTCACTCTAGTATAGTCACTTTATAAACTACTCTTTGTCTCACTCTAGTATAACCACTTTATAAACTACTCTTTGTCTCACTCTAGTATAACCACTTTATAAACTACTCTTTGTCTCACTCTAGTATAACCACTTTATAAACTACTCTTTGTCTCACTCTAGTATAACCACTTTATAAACCACTCTTTGTCTCACTCTCGTATAACCACTTTATAAACCACTCTTTGTCTCACTCTCGTATAACCACTTTATAAACCACTCTTTGTCTCACTCTCGTATAACCACTTTATAAACCACTTATGATTTTGTTCAAGATTGTAACCATCTGGTGGTAAATAAATAAATATTGTGTTTATATTTACAATGAAGATGTGATAGGATTTCTTGTCCATCACATTTGATTTCGTCATGCCCTTTGTTTTGTTATGTTTCGCTCTTCCGGTGAAACCAGGTTTCCAGCAGACAGTGCACGTCAAAGATCAATGCTACTCCGCTACAGTGCACGTCAAAGATCAATGCTACTCCGCTACAGTGCACGTCAAAAGATCAATGCTACTCCGCTACAGTGCACGTCAAAAGATCAATGCTACTCCGCTACAGTGCACGTCAAAGATCAATGCTACTCCGCTACAGTGCACGTCAAAAGATCAATGCTACTCCGCTACAGTGCACGTCAAAAGATCAATGCTACTCCGCTACAGTGCACGTCAAAGATCAATGCTACTCCGCTACAGTGCACGTCAAAAGATCAATGCTACTCCGCTACAGTGCACGTCAAAAGATCAATGCTACTACGCTACAGTGCACGTCAAAAGATCAATGCTACTCCGCTACAGTGCACGTCAAAAGATCAATGCTACTCCGCTACAGTGCACGTCAAAAGATCAATGCTACTACGCTACAGTGACGTCAAAGATCAATGCTACTCGCTACAGTGCACGTCAAAAGATCAATGCTACTCCGCTACAGTGCACGTCAAAAGATCAATGCTACTCCGCTACAGTGCACGTCAAAGATCAATGCTACTCCGCTACAGTGCACGTCAAAAGATCAATGCTACTCCGCTACAGTGCACGTCAAAGATCAATGCTACTCCGCTACAGTGCACGTCAAAGATCAATGCTACTCCGCTACAGTGCACGTCAAAAGATCAATGCTACTACGCTACAGTGCACGTCAAAAGATCAATGCTACTACGCTACAGTGCACGTCAAAAGATCAATGCTACTCGCTAAAAGTGCACGTCAAAGATCAATGCTACTACGCTAAAGTGACGTCAAAAGATCAATGCTACTCGCTACAGTGCACGTCAAAGATCAATGCTACTACGCTACAGTGCACGTCAAAGATCAATGCTACTCCGCTACAGTGCACGTCAAAGATCAATGCTACTCCGCTACAGTGCACGTCAAAGATCAATGCTACTCCGCTACAGTGCACGTCAAAGATCAATGCTACTCCGCTACAGTGCACGTCAAAGATCAATGCTACTCCGCTACAGTGCACGTCAAAGATCAATGCTACTCCGCCAGTGCGTCAAGATCAATGCTACTCCGCTACAGTGACGTCAAAAGATCAATGCTACTACGCTACAGTGCACGTCAAAGATCAATGCTCTCGCTACAGTGACGTCAAAGATCAATGCTACTACGCTACAGTGACGTCAAAGATCAATGCTACTACGCTAAAAGTGGATACAAACCAAAAGGTCACCCACGCAAACGGTGAACCTTGGAAATAATAGAAGCAGGGAAAAACATTATCTGCGCACACAAGAGACCGTTCTAGTATAATAACAGGGATATAAACAAGAAAGAAGACTACCACATTAACACAAGATCTCACACAACGAGATCACACACAACAAGGTCTCACACAACGAGATCACACACAACGAGATCTCATACAACAAGGTCTCACACAACGAGATCACACACAACGAGATCTCATACAACGAGATCACACACAACGAGATCACACACAACGAGATCTCATACAACGAGATCACACACAACGAGATCTCACATAACGAGTGTATGTGTAAACTATCGAACGACATTTCAAAGTCAATAGACCTATAATATAACCCCAACGTACCTAGGAGTCACACTCGACAGAAAGCTGACTTGGTGCACCCAGATCGAGAATGCTACGGCAAAAGCGAGACACAGGCTAACAATGATGCGAAAACTCGCAGGTTCCACATGGGGAGCAAACAGCAGAATTCTCAAGACACTTTACTCTGGTAGAGTGCGACCGATCCTAGAGTACGGTATGGCAGCGTGGAGCAATGCATCGAACAAGCAATTCGCAAAAGTGAGCAGCAGTCAAAACCGGGCCCTACGCATTATCACTGGAGCCATAAAGTCCACGCCCATCAAGGCGATGGAGACCATCACAGGCATCCAACCAATGACTGACCGAAGGGACAAGAAAGTAGTAGTACTTGCGGAAAAACTCAAACGGCTCGAATCGCATCCAATGCATGAAAGAATGTTTCAATCCGGAAAGTGGAGAATACAGAGATCTAACTTCGTTAGAATCTCTAACGCACTGACCACAGACCACCCAGTCTTGTCCAAATGCACAGCTAAACCAATCCCGGCAATCGACAAGTGCCCGCCATGGAAAACAAAAATGCCAGAACTAAGGAAATCAATCCCAGGCATAATGTGCAAAAGGGACCAAACGAACCTCGACAGAAAAACTGCAGCAGAAGAGTACATAGAATCAGAGTACCCTGAAAATGAGTGGACGCACGTCTACACGGACGGATCGGCAAATAACGCAATAAGCGATGGCGGAGGAGGAATAGTGCTTAAAATCTCCAAGAAAGTCACGGTCAAGAAAGCGATTGCAACTGGCAAATACTCGAATAACTACCGAGCTGAGGCAGAGGCAATCAAAAAGGCGACCGAAATGATCTTGGAGAGAAGAAACACTACACGCAACAAGGTCGTGATATTCACCGATGCTCTATCGGTCATCACGGCACTCAAATGCGTTGGTAAAACTGAGATGAATGAGCTCAAAACGTCCCTCGCTGAACTAACGAGTTCACTCAAACGCACTGTCATCCAGTGGATACCGTCACACTGCAACATTAGGGAAAACGAAGCGGCCGACAAGCTAGCCAAAGAGGGCGGGCGACTACCCCAGACTGATCTCGAGATCAGCTATGAGGAAGTCAAAACAACCATCGGTTCGCACTATCGAAGCAAGTGGGCAAAGACCACCCGCAGTACACAGACAGTGACGGTTACTATGGTCTCTCGCGCAGTGAACAAGTTACCATATTTCGCCTCCGTACCGGCCACAACAAGCTCAGAGCCCACATGTTCCATAAATTTAAAATTGGCACAACTAGTCTGTGCCCATGCAACATGGCAGACATGACGGCAGAACACGTCTTGCAAGACTGTCCACGTTTAGCAGGTATACGAGAAGAGTACTGGCCAAAACACACAGAGCTTCGCAAAAAGCTGTACGGAGGAACGGAGTCCCAAAAACAACAGTTAAATTCATGATAGAAGTTGGTCCATCAGGCTAGGCCGGGAACGCAAGAGAGAGAGACCTATAATATTCAAACTTTTCTCTGTTCAAGTGTTTGATGTAGCATAAAATATGCTTGATATATGATTTCATTTCCATGAAACGTGTTTGTTCTTATCGAATTTGACTGTCCAGTGTTTACCACATTCCTTCTTTAGAATAATACTTCTAGAACGTGTATTTGTTGCTGACAGTTTTGTGATTCTTGTCCATTTTATCTGTGACTTTCATAGTTTTACGTTAGTTCTTCATCTCCATTCTTCTGTGACTTTCATAGTTTTACGTTAGTTCTTCATCTCCATTCTTCTGTGACTTTCATAGTTTTACGTTAGTTCTTCATCTCCATACTTCTGTGACTTTCATAGTTTTACGTTAGTTCTTCATCTCCATACTTCTGTGACTTTCATAGTTTTACGTTAGTTCTTCATCTCCATTCTTCTGTGACTTTCATAGTTTTACGTTAGTTCCTCATCTCCATACTTCTGTGACTTTCATAGTTTTACGTTAGTTCTTCATCTCCATTCTTCTGTGACTTTCATAGTTTTACGTTAGTTCCTCATCTCCATACTTCTGTGACTTTCATAGTTTTACGTTAGTTCCTCATCTCCATACTTCTGTGACTTTCATAGTTTTACGTTAGTTCTTCATCTCCATACTTCTGTGACTTTCATAGTTTTACGTTAGTTCTTCATCTCCATTCTTCTGTGACCTTCATACAGAATCCGAAAACTTGCAAAATGGATGTTTTCTTCTGTTATCCAGTCAACATCTCTTCTGTTATCCAGTCAACATCTCTTCTGTTATCCTGTCAACATCTCTGTGTAGTTTCCATAACTTCGAGATAATTTCTTGATCTTCTTCTCCTTGCTACCTTCTTTAAGTTTACGTTTGGAAGAACAAGTTCAGCAACATCAGTTGTTAAAAATACGTTCTTCATAGCTCTATGTGTCCTTTGTCTTCGGTATCATGTTTTCTATGTTGGTTTTTATATGCACATTCCGTCCGTGTGTTGCCGAGTCTCATGTGTTGCCAGGTCTCGTGTGTTGTCAGGTCTCATGTGTTGCCGGGTCTCTTGTGTTGCCGGGTCTCATGTGTTGCCGGGTCTCTTGTGTTGCCGGGTCTCGTGTGTTGCCGGGTCTCATGTGTTGCCGGGGCTGGTGTGCTGCCGGGACTGGTGTGTTGTCAGGTCTCATGTGTTGCCGGGGCTGGTGTGCTGCCGGGACTGGTGTGTTGTCAGGTCTCATGTGTTGCCGAGGGCCGTGTGTTGCCAGGTCTCGTGTGTTGCCAGGTCTCGTGTGTTGCCGGGTCTAGTGTGTTGCCAGGTCTAGTGTGTTGCCAGGTCTCGTGTGTTGCCAGGTCTCGTGTGTTGCCAGGTCTCGTCTGTTGCCAGGTCTCGTGTGTTGCCAGGTCTCATGTGTTGCCAGGTCTCGTGTGTTGCCGGGTCTCGTGTGTTGCCGGGTCTCGTGTGTTGCCAGGTCTCGTGTGTTGCCGGGGCTGGTGTGCTGCCGGGACTGGTGTGTTGTCAGGTCTCATGTGTTGCCGAGGGCCGTGTGTTGCCAGGTCTCGTGTGTTGCCAGGTCTCGTGTGTTGCCGGGTCTAGTGTGTTGCCAGGTCTAGTGTGTTGCCAGGTCTCGTGTGTTGCCAGGTCTCGTGTGTTGCCAGGTCTCATGTGTTGCCAGGTCTCGTGTGTTGCCGGGTCTCGTGTGTTGCCGGGTCTCGTGTGTTGCCGGGTCTCGTGTGTTGCCGGGTCTCGTGTGTTGCCTGGTCTCGTGTGTTGCCGGGTCTCGTGTGTTGCCGGGTCTCGTGTGTTGCCGGGTCTAGTGTGTTGCCAGGTCTAGTGTGTTGCCAGGTCTCGTGTGTTGCCAGGTCTCGTGTGTTGCCAGGTCTCGTGTGTTGCCAGGTCTCGTGTGTTGCCAGGTCTCATGTGTTGCCAGGTCTCGTGTGTTGCCAGGTCTAGTGTGTTGCAGGGTCTAGTGCGTTGCCAGGTCTCGTGTGTTGCCAGGTCTCGTGTGTTACCGGGTCTAGTGTGTTGCCAGGTCTAGTGTGTTGCCAGGTCTCCTGTGTTGCCAGGTCTCGTGTGTTGCCAGGTCTCGTGTGTTGCCAGGTCTCGTGTGTTGCCAGGTCTCGTGTGTTGCCAGGTCTCGTGTGTTGCCAGGTCTCGTGTGTTGCCAGGTCTCGTGTGTTGCCAGGTCTCGTGTTTTGCCAGGTCTCGTGTGTTGCCAGGTCTCGTGTGTTGCCAGGTCTCATGTGTTGCCAGGTCTCGTGTGTTGCCAGGTCTCGTGTGTTGCCAGGTCTCGTGTGTTGCCAGGTCTCGTGTGTGCCAGGTCTCGTGTGTTGCCGGGTCTAGTGTGTTGCCGGGTCTCGTGTGTTGCCGGGTCTAGTGTGTTGCCAGGTCTCGTGTTGCGCCTAGGTCTCGTGTGTTGCCAGGTCTCGTGTGTTGCCAGGTCTCGTGTGTTGCCAGGTCTCATGTGTTGCCAGGTCTCGTGTGTTGCCAGGTCTCATGTGTTGCCAGGTCTCGTGTGTTGCCAGGTCTCGTGTGTTGCCAGGTCTCGTGTGTTGCCGGGTCTCGGGTGTTGCCGGGTCTAGTGTGTTGCCAGGTCTAGTGTGTTGCCGGGTCTAGTGTGTTGCCAGGTCTAGTGTGTTGCCAGGTCTCGTGTGTTGCCAGGTCTCGTGTGTTGCCAGGTCTCGTGTGTTGCCAGGTCTCGTGTGTTGCCAGGTCTCGTGTGTTGCCGGGTCTCGTGTGTTCCAGGTCTAGTGTGTTGCCAGGTCTGTGTGTTGCCAGGTCTCGTGTGTTGCCAGGTCTCGTGTGTTGCCAGGTCTCTGTGTGCCAGGTCTCGTGTGTTGCCAGGTCTCGTGTGTTGCCAGGTCTCGTGTGTTGCCAGGTCTCGTGTGTTGCCAGGTCTCGTGTGTTGCCAGGTCTCGTGTGTTGCCAGGTCTCGTGTGTTGCCAGGTCTCGTGTGTTGCCAGGTCTCGTGTGTTGCCAGGTCTCGTGATGCGGCCTAGGCTGTTGCCAGGTCTCGTGTGTTGCCAGGTCTCGTGTGTGCCAGGTCTCGTGTGCCAGGTCTCGTGTGTTGCCAGGTCTCGTGTGTTGCCAGGTCTCGTGTGTTGCCAGGTCTCGTGTGTTGCCAGGTCTCGTGTGTTGCCCGTCTGTGTGTTGCCAGGTCTCGTGTGTGCCAGGTCTCGTGTGTTGCCAGGTCTCGTGTGTTGCCAGGTCTCGGTGTTGGTCTGTGGCCAGGTCTCGTGTGTTGCCAGGTCTCGTGTGTTGCCAGGTCTCGTGTGTTGCCAGGTCTCGTGTGTTGCCAGGTCTCATGTGTTGCCAGGTCTCGTGTGTTGCCAGGTCTCGTGTGATGCCAGGTCTCATGTGTTGCCAGGTCTCGTGTGTTGCCGAGGGCCGTGTGTTGCCAGGTCTCGTGTGTTGCCAGGTCTCGTGTGTTGCCGGGGCTAGCGAGGGTAGTAAATAATAGCAACACTGCGACCTACAAGGCATGTCGTAAGATGCGACTGTGGTAGAGAGCGACCTACAAGGCATGTCGTAAGATGCGACTGTGGTAGAGAGTGACCTACAAGGCATGTCGTAAGATGCGACTGTGGTAGAGAGCGACCTACAAGGCATGTCGTAAGATGCGACTGAGGTAGAGAGTGACCTACAAGGCATGTCGTAAGATGCGACTGAGGTAGAGAGCGACCTACAAGGCATGTTGTAAGATGCGACTGAGGTAGAAAGTGACCTACAAGGCATGTCGTAAGATGCGACTGTGGTAGAGAGTGACCTACAAGGCATGTCGTAAGATGCGACTGTGGTAGAGAGCGACCTACAAGGCATGTCGTAAGTGGCGACTGTGGTAGAGAGTGACCTACAAGGCATGTCGTAAGTGGCGACTGTGGTAGAGAGTGACCTACAAGGCATGTCGTAAGTGGCGACTGTGGTAGAGAGTGACCTACAAGGCATGTCGTAAGTGGCGACTGTGGTAGAGAGTGACCTACAAGGCATGTCGTAAGATGCGACTGAGGTAGAGAGTGACCTACAAGGCATGTCGTAAGATGCGACTGAGGTAGAGAGTGACCTACAAGGCATGTCGTAAGATGCGACTGAGGTAGAGAGTGACCTACAAGGCATGTCGTAAGATGCGACAAGGCATGTAGTAAGATGCGACTGTGGTAGAGGCCTAAGGAAGCTACCTTAGTAAATAAAAAGCGTCGCAGAATTCGAATCTGCTGGCCTACTTGTAGGAGCATAACTGGCTCAACGTACAGTCGCTCTTAGGCTCAGATCACATACAAATCACAAAGAATGGTTTAGCAAGTGGTCGATATGGAGCGTTGGAAGAAGAAGAGGAAGAAGCACATTTTTATTGGACAAGCAAGACAACGTAGCTCCCGATGTTCGGACAAAAACCACATACATACAACAAAGAGGGGCCAACAAATAGTGGTAGGAATCAACACAGAAGTAGTAGGATATAATTGCATTCATTCTTTCTGCTACATTGTAGCCTACAGTGTTGATTTCTGCTACAGTGTTGATTTCTGCTACAGTGTTGATTTCTGCTACAGTGTTGATTTCTGCTACAGTGTTGATTTCTGCTACAGTGTTGATTTCTGCTACAGTGTTGATTTCTGCTACAGTGTTGATTTCTGCTACAGTGTTGATTTCTCATATATGTTTATTGTATCTTCAACTTCCCTTCAGACAAACAACAAACACCTACAGTGGTTGACAAACATTGATTGATTGACTGATTGATAAGACAGTCATCATTGTACCTCCGTGAGTAACGATGTGTGTTCTCTTTCTTTCACACGATTCTCTCAGCGGCAGTGCACGAACTCCGTTGCACCGACGAGGGTTCCCGATGTAATTTAGAACATGGTGAAAATGTTTAATAGGAATGTTTATTATTATTTAACTTTTCTAATGAATTTTATCCGGGCTGCGGTTTTCCAGCCTGCTCTTCTCGATTTTTGAACTGCCAAGTGTTCTGTGACGTGCTTAACTTGAACACGGGATCCTAGTTTTATTCGACGTATCTGATAGGACTAGGAACTTGATCATGCCTACACTGAGTCTCTGATAAAACTAGGAACTCGATCTTGCCTACACTGAGTCTCTGATAAAACTAGGAACTCGATCTTGCCTACACTGAGTCTCTGATAAAACTAGGAACTCGATCTTGCCTACACTGAGTCTCTGATAAAACTAGGAACTCGATCTTGCCTACACTGAGTCTCTGATAAAACTAGGAACTCGATCTTGCCTACACTGAGTCTCTGATAAAACTAGGAACTCGATCTTGCCTACACTGAGTCTCTGATAAAACTAGGAACTCGATCTTGCCTACACTGAGTCTCTGATAAAACTAGGAACTCGATCTTGCCTACACTGAGTCTCTGATAAAACTAGGAACTCGATCTTGCCTACACTGAGTCTCTGATAAGACTAGGAACTTGATCATGCCTACACTGAGTCTCTGATAAAACTAGGAACTCGATCTTGCCTACACTGAGTCTCTGATAAAACTAGGAACTCGATCTTGCCTACACTGAGTCTCTGATAAAACTAGGAACTTGATTATGCCTACACTGAGTCTCTGATAAGACTAGGAACTCGATCTTGCCTACACTGAGTCTCTGATAAGACTAGGAACTCGATCTTGCCTACACTGAGTCTCTGATAAGACTAGGAACTCGATCTTGCCTACACTGAGTCTCTGATAAGACTAGGAACTCGATCTTACCTACACTGAGTCTCTGATAAGACTAAGAACTCGATCTTGCCTACACTGAGTCTCTGATAAGACTAGGAACTCGATCTTACCTACACTGAGTCTCTGATAAGACTAGGACCTTGATCTTACCTACACTGAGTCTCTGATAAGACTAGGAACTCGATCTTGCCTACACTGAGTCTCTGATATGACTAGGAACTCGATCTTACCTACACTGAGTCTCTGATAAGACTAGGAACTTGATCATGCCTACACTGAGATTAGGGACCACTGGAAAAACATGCGGATAGCTCCACGAGAGAGCAAACCTGAGTACCTTTGGGACGGGAGATAAGCATCTAACCACTACGCCACAGAGAAAACAAACAAAAAGTGCCAACAAATGGTGTCAAGTACGAATGTAGAAGAAGAATAAGATGAAGACATTGACCTTCAGACTTTCTATTATGTTGTGCAGTGTTGACTTATCCTATATGTTTGTTGCTTGTTCTAGTTTTACTACCAACGTCTCCATGCTTGGGCGTCCATACGTTAAGAAAGGAGAGAGCCACATCCTGGGAAATAGATTTTGGATAAACAGTTTTGTATACGAATCTTGTCTTCTGCATTTACACATAAGCTAACAAATAAAAATAATGTTTTTCTTTTTGCCCTTTCTGGAAAAACGTCTATGGACGTCCATGTTTCCATGTATGTGCTTTTATTTACTGTTAATCATCCTTGAAGTTGTGTCATTTTGTATGATCATTTTATGCAGAGATTTCATCCTTGAAGTTGTGTCATTTTGTATGATCATTTTATGCAGAGATTTCATCCTTGAAGTTGTGTCATTTTGTATGATCATTTTATGCAGAGATTTCATCCTTGAAGTTGTGTCATTTTGTATTTAGCATTACTTTTTATTTGCTGTCTATGACATCTATTTCTATTCAGTCATTTCAAACATATTATTATTTTTCTTCTTTTCTGATTTATCATAACGTCAATGTTCTCTGTATTTCTCTCTTTCTTTCTCTCTCTCTTTCTTTCTCTCTTTCTCTCTCTCTTTTTCTCTCTCTCTTTCTCTCTCTTTCTTTCTCTCCGGTTAATTTGATTCTTCAATACGTTTTTCCGATCTTCATGTCAGTCATCTCCTATAGAGTTGCTGATTTGTTTGCTTTGTAAGCTAGTCTGAAGCGATGTTTGCTTTGTTAAGCTAGTTTGAAGCGATGTTTGCTTTGTTAAGCTAGTCTGAAGCGATGTTTGCTTTGTTAAGCTAGTCTGAAGCGATGTTTGCTTTGTTAAGCTAGTCTGAAGCGATGTTTGCTTTGTTAAGCTAGTCTGAAGCGATGTTTGCTTTGTTAAGCTAGTCTGAAGCGATGTTTGCTTTGTTAAGCTAGT
Source organism: Arion vulgaris (assembly GCA_020796225.1). NCBI lineage: Eukaryota > Metazoa > Mollusca > Gastropoda > Stylommatophora > Arionidae > Arion > Arion vulgaris. Next base: position 2,008,842 of record CM036766.1, read on the forward strand.
CTGAAGCGATGTTTGCTTTGTTAAGCTAGTCTGAAGCGATGTTTGCTTTGTTAAGCTAGTCTTCTTCTTCTTCTTTGCGATCGCTTTTTGATGATTATACCGTTAGACGCGTTCTTATGATGAAATCGACTGTTGTCTGGAGCTCATCTCTAGTGCCATGTAGTTTGATGATTATACCGTTAGACGTGTTCTTATGATGAAGTCAACTGTTGTCTGGAGCTCATCTCTAGTGCCATGTAGTTTTGAATGTAGTGTTGTGTTGTAGGCCAGCATTCCTTTCTTGGGAGGACATACAGGGACAGACTTGCAGGACATGTTCTGTGGTTTGTTCAGCGGAGCCACAGGGGCATAGAGGGGTTGGGGACAATCGCAGCCTGTGTAGGTGTTTGTTCAGTCTGTTATGACCTATCCTGAGTCAGAAGATGATAGTCTGTCCTTGTCGGTCAAGTGTGTGGTAGTTATCGTTGGATGGTGTAGGTTCTTTTCTAATGTCCATGATAGCTTTTTTTTCTTCAAAGTATACGATTTCATTATCTATTTGTTCACATTCTGCTCCCTTTTAGCAAGTTTGTCTGCCTTCTCGTTACCTGGCACTCCGCAGTGTGATGGTACCCACTGAAGTGTAACTCTTTGTTGGTAGAGATCTTGCTGAGCTCTTTTCTCAGGGATGGATGGTTACTCTGTAGGGCTTGCAAAACAGATAGCGCGTCTGTGAAAAATACCACTTGTTGGCAGTCAGAGTTGGAATTATTGATCATGATTGCGGCCTGTAGTAGTGCTTGAGCCTCTGCAGTGTAGTTTGAACAAAATTTACCAGTTGGCATGTACTTTGTTTCGGTGTGATTGTTGGGATATGTAATATAGATACCAGCCCTCCGTTCTTAATTGCATCTGTTGCAGATCCATCGATGTAGACGTGGATCCATGATTGTTTAGGGTAGTTTTCTTGGATCATGCACATAGTGGCTGTTCTCTTCTGCAGGTCATTGTATATTTCTCCAGTTGTGATTCCACTAATTGTTGTTATGATTTTTGCTGTATCGTTAACTTGTTCCCAGGGAACAGGGTCGAGACTAGGTATCAGCGGTGTTGTGTGCATTGGAAGGTCATCTTGGTACTGTCTTTTTAGTCGCTTTCCCCGATGGACGAAGCTGCTGCGTTTTAGTCGTCCAAGTGCCAGATCATTTAATCTTGCTTTCATCGGATGCAAGGGCATACTGGTGTATTTCTCCATCTGGATCATATTCTTGGTTTCCCTTCTGTAAGCCAGGGCTTGTACTCCAGTGGTTTTCTGCATCTCTGTGATAGGAGTAGATTCATGGCTCGGTGATGATCCTGAGTGCTTGGTTTGCACTCTGTCCAATGTCTGCAGGTGTGTGTTAGCAGCTGTAGCCCATGCTGTTGATCCGAACTCTAGGTGAGGTCTGATTGTTCCGCTGTAGACTTTCTTAAGTGTGTGTTCATTGGCTCCCCAGTTGGTACCTGCCAGTTTTCTGAGTATTCTAATTTTTCGTCTGGCCTTTCCTTCTGTGTTTCTATATGCTTGTTCCATGTGAGTCGTTTATCAAATGTGATCCCTAGATAAGTTGGATTGCTTTCTTCTTGTATTGGAGTGGTTCCTAAGTGTATGTTGGCTGCTTTGTCCCTGGGGAGAGGGAGAACAGTGTTGTGGAGGTTTTGTCTGTGTTGATTGTAACGTACCATTTCTCTGCCCATTCCATAAGTTTATCTGCTGCTCGCTGTATTCTACCGGTTGCAGATGTTGTGTGTTCGTCTGCGCACCATAGCACTAAATCATCTGCATATAGAGCGGCCTTCACTCCAGCTGGCAGATCCTTTACTAGGTCGTTGATGAGACGAGGAAGAGAGTTGGAGACATAACTCCTCCCTGAGGTACCCCATGACGCAGTAAGACTTTTTTGCTCTGATGTCCATCGAGTGTGACTCTGGTTCTTCTATTGTGCAGGAACGATTGGATCCATCTTAGCATGTTGCCTTGGATTCCATTTCTTTTGAGCTTTGCCATAAGACCATCTTTCCACACCTTGTCGAAGGCCTGCTTGAAGTCTACCCATAATGTTAGCACCTTTTTTCTCTTGGAAGGCATCTTCAACGGACTGGGCTACATAGGTAACTTGGTCTTCTATGCTATGGCATTCCCTGAATCCTGCTTGTTCTGGAACCAAAATCTGCTCCGATTCTAAAAACCATTTCAATCTGTTGTTGATGACTCTTTCCATGGTTTTAGCAACACAGCTTGTCAGACTGATTGGTCGATAGCTTGAAGCCTTGGTTCTGCATTTTCCTTTTTTTCAGTATGGGTAGTGTGATGGCTTCTCTCCCGATTTGGGGACTACACCTTTCTGCCAGCTGTGGTTTATAATTTCAAGCAACTTTAACTTAGCTACTAAGCTCAGGTTTATAAGCATTTCGTTGCTAATTTTGTCTGGGCCAGGTGATTTTTTATTTTTGAGTTTAGAAATTGAGTTTTGTGTTCTCCGAGAGTGATAGGTTCTCTCATTGGAGCAGAGGGTGTAGGCAGCCTTCATTCACTTGTAATTCTGTTCTAATTTTTTTTTGATGGTCTTTGTCTATGCTGAGATTGCTTTCTCTACTATATGTAGTAGCAAGCAGATCTGCGCTTGTTTTTCCTTATAATTTTGCCGCTTTCCTCCAGTGTAATGCTCTGTCTTGTTGATGTAGGTTCTTCATTTAGGGACTTAACTAGTTGCCAGAGTTTTCCACCATCTTTTTTCTAGGTTTAGAGCTGCTGTTTTGTCTCTCCAGCTTTCCGTTTTTCTATTAGCTTTGTTTTCTGGAATGCTGCTACCGCCTTTTCCATTTATTGTGGGATTCTAGCGAAGGCAGAGATTCTGCATTCTTCCTGGCTTCATTCATGTCCTCCTGTCTCTTTTGCAGTGTGCTTGACCAGTATGGAATGTATCCCTGTTGACATCCTCTAGGAATGGCTTCTTTTGCGGCTAGAAGAATGCATCTGTTAAAGTCTTTTACTACTTTATTGATATCACCATCTTTCACAATTAGTTCAGACAAAAGTGAAGTTGTCTGATGTCTGAAGAGTTCCCAGTTGGCCTTTTTATAGTTCCATCTAGTGATGGCAGGGCTGGTGTTAATGGTTACACTCTGGATGGTAAGAAATACTGGCCGATGGTCACTTCCTCCTAGTTGATCTCCTATTTTCTGCTTATCAGTCCGGATATGTCGGGGGTAGAGAAGGCTAGATCAGGAGTGGAAGTTGAGTGCCATCTTCTGGAGTAGAAGGTGGGGGTGTCAGAGGGGGCATTGATTAGTATAAGAGAGTGATCATCTTGCCATGTTTCTACCTCTTCCCCCCTGCGATCTAGGTGGTTATATCCCCAGCTCTGGGAGTGACTATTGAAATCTCCAACTGCAATAAAGTTAGTGGCAGGTACCTGTATTGTGTTGAGGTTCTGTGGTTTGTCGTTTGGGCAGTAATAATTTAGTAACTGTATGTTTGTGCTATCTGTTTGTAGTTTGAGAAGTTGGTACTCGGCTCCGTCCATGTGTGTCTGTTTTTCAGTGGAATGTATGTTGTTTTTTACTAGAGTGAGTACTCCTCCCTTTCTCCTATCTTGTCTGTCCGATCTATGGCATTGGTATCCCCTTATTTTGAATGTTTGGTCTACTTGCAAGTGCGTCTCTTGGATACAACAAATACTGACCTGCTTTTCGTGTAAGACGTTTTCCAATTCTGCTTTTTTGTTATATCCAGCCTGCTTGCTGTTTACTCCTTCTGCGTTCCAGTGCATAATGACAAGTGGCACTTTGGCGTTCTCGTTTTCTGAATCATGTTCAATGTACTGTCGCCTGATACGGCGGGGTGTCTTTCGATGTCTATGGGAAGGGAAGGTCGGGACCGGGTTTTCGTGCCCAACACTACTTCAACTACGCACGGCTCGGTGTGTCGATCTACATCATAATTTGTATCGGACGGTATAATCATCTTATATAAGCGTGAGATGCGTGATACTATGGTTTTGTGTGCGCCTTTTGGCCTAGTATCGCCGACTTCAGCACCTTTCAGAGGAGAGAGGGCTCGTCCCTATTTGTTCCGTATTCAAGCTAACACGGTCGCTGCATGTCGGCAACGATCAGCGGCGAAACATCAGACCCCATCCCACTCCAGGTCGGCCATCCATTGAAAACATAATTCCCACAATGAATATCAACATCCCTCTTGTAGAATTTGTGAACATTGCACACGGCACAAACACTGGAAAAGGGTGAAATAATCCAACATCGCCGCCTAGCGGAACTAAACACAGCTATCCGCCGCCATCTTGAAACCGGAACCGTTAAGCTAGTCTGAATCGATGTTTGCTTTGTTAAGCTAGTCTGAAGCGATGTTTGCTTTGTTAAGCTAGTCTGAAGCGATGTTTGCTTTGTTAAGCTAGTCTGAAGCGATGTTTGCTTTGTTAAGCTAGTCTGAAGCGATGTTTGCTTTGTTAAGCTAGTCTGAAGCGATGTTTAATGTGTCGGTTCTGTTTCTCTACTGTATCCTTCTTATTCTTCTTCTGTCAACGCTCCATCTCAATCACTTGTTAAACCACTCTTTGGGATCTGTATTTGATCCGAGCCTAGAAGCGATTGTACTTTGTGTCCGTTATGCGCTTACAATTAGGCAAGTACATCCGATTTCTGCGATGGTTTTTATTTACTAGGGTAGCTTCCTAGACCCTTCCTCAGTCGCATCTTAGGGCATGCCTTGTAGGTCGCAGTGTTACTATTCTTTCCTCCTCTTCGCGCCCCGGCACGCGTGGGCGATGTTACATCTAATTGTTTTATTTCCATTTTCTAAATTAACTTTCGTGAACTTCAGTTCAAGTTTATTGTCAATAAGTTGTGACCACGCCCTCCTCTCCCATACCTTTATCACATGGTTATTTTATTGTGACATTTCTACATGTCCATCAGGTGACCACTGTGTGCATGTCCATCTGGTGACCACTGTGTGCATGTCCATCTGGGACCACTGTGCATGTCCATCTGGTGACCACTGTGTGCATGTCCATCTGGTGACCACTGTGTGCATGTCCATCTGGTGACCCCTGTATGCATGTCCATCTGGTGACCACTGTGTGCATGTCCATCTGGTGACCACTGTGTGCATGTCCATCTGGTGACCACTGTGTGCATGTCCATCTGGTGACCACTGTGTGCATGTCCATCTGGTGACCACTGTGTGCATGTCCATCTGGTGACCCCTGTATGCATGTCCATCTGGTGACCACTGTGTGCATGTCCATCTGGTGACCACTGTGTGCATGTCCATCTGGTGACCACTGTGTGCATGTCCATCTAGTGACCACTGTGTGCATGTCCATCTGGTGACCACTGTGTGCCTGTCCATCTGGTGACCACTGTGTGCCTGTCCATCTGGTGACCACTGTGTGCATGAACCAGTGTTATTGAAATCTGATTTCGGACATGGTAACCAGCGTTACTGAAATGCTGCAATCTTTCTTCTATATTGTTAGTTATTTTTCTATTTCTATTTCTATCAGTTTTCTGTTTATATGAGGACTATCATCATAGCACTCCGGACATGCCCATAGGTGTTCTGAACTCCGCCTCAGCAAATCCAGCAGCCTAACACGCCAGTTCGATGTTGATTAATCAATCTATATGTATATTTTGTATGTCTTTCTTTTCAAGCTGCACCAATATCGACACTCATCTCTTTCAATCTGGTCAGCGAGTGGGATTCACAACTCTGAAACTCATCTGTTCTATGTTCCCCCTTTGGTGGGATGGACATCGTCTGACCTTCACAGCTGGAGGGTCCTAAATTAATACTAGTACAACTTCCTTCTATACATCATCTACTCCAGCCACACTAGTACAACTTCTCTTTATACATCATCTACTCCAGCCACACTAGTACAACTTCTCTTTATACATCATCTACTCCAGCCACACTAGTACAACTTCTCTTTATCTCTCTATATAGTATCTACTCCACCAAACATTAGTTCAACCTTATTGTTGATCATACACTGAACTGTATGTAGCAGAGACCCACTCATCCACCCACCCACCTACCTACATAACGGATACGCACTGCTGTTAAATACATCCTGGAACATCGACCCTGGCCCCCAACACATATACTTACCCCATCTGCTTCTACGGATATCTGTTCTAGTGTCGATCGTCAAGACAGTTAACACATATAGTTGTGAACGACACTAACATTACACTATACAGTCATGCATACGTCTAAGACATGCTAAGACATGTCATTAGATGCCGTCAGACAACGTCGGCAGCTGCTATATATCATGGATCTGATAATTATCTTCGTGAGTTTTTATTTCAGTAGTCTCTTTGTGAACATTTAACAACGTTTCTTGTGTGTCTTCATTCTCACCAGTTTCAAACTACAGCACATTTTTCAGGTTAAATGGCTTAGAGCGGGAAAGAAACAGATTGGCTCTATAGAAAATACCATTTAGTGATCATCTGAGAGTTCCAGCCCTCCGACCTCGCGTGAGACATATTTTCCCCCAACTCTCGTGTCCTCCTCAGTCGAACTCCTAGTTCCTTGCTCTCGTGTCATCCTATCTCGTACTGTTGAATAGTGGTGTACGAATAGTTATTATTCGTTACTCAAATACCTATCATTTCCTGAATAAGAGCGATTTAGGACAAGTATTCGTTACTTTACCACTAATATGTCACCTTAACCACAAGCAATGTTGGTTGTAAGAAATTTTGAGCAAATCCTGTTCTTTGTCCTGATGGTACCCACCTCTCGATGTTCACTTCCCAATTCTATCATATAAGGTAGAAACATTTGTGTTGCTAGTTCTGATAGTTTGAAATACTAGTTACTCTAATCAAATCAATACATTTCAAATAGTAGTCGTTACTCTCCAAAAACCTGCTGCAGCGCAAGAAGTCAATAGTCGTTACATTCCAAAATATTTGTTAGTATCTTCTAATTGGTTAAATTTCCAATACATTCGTTACTAGATATCTGTGACAACATATGTACTCGTTACTAGGTATCTGTGACAACATATGTACTCGTTACTAGATATCTGTGACAACATATGTATTCGTTACTAAATATCTGTGACAACATATGTATTCGTTACTAGATATCTGTGACAACATATGTACTCGTTACTAGATATCTGTGACAACATATGTACTCGTTACTAGATATCTGTGACAACATATGTACTCGTTACTAGATATCTGTGAACATAATCACTATGTACTCGTTACTAGATATATGTGACAACATATGTACTCGTTACTAGATATCTGTGAGAACATATGGATGGGAATTGTGGATCATAACACAAACTTTAAAGAACACAATGAAAGCTTTTGAGAAAAGGTGTTACAGAAATATTTTTAGAGCATGCTGGACAGAGAAGAGAAGAAAGAAAGACATCCTACAAGACCTGTATATCAAGGAGCATTGGCTCATAAATAACATCTTGTCCCGGAAGATGAAATATTTGATTCACGTTAAACGTCACAGTGTTTGGAGAGAACGGCAATGCGAGGCATAAAACCTGGAGTACGACGATGCAGGGGAAGACCACGACGAAGGTGGCAGCAGGACATCAACGAAACCTTGAAGATGGCACTGGAAGAGGAGGGAGAATTTGCAAGAGACAGCGAGTTTTCAGGCGAGATGTGATGAAAGTGATGTTCCGTAAGGGACATGTTACTACTTGACATGTTCTCTATGAAGTTCTCTACTTGACATGTTCTCTATGAACTTCTCTACTTGACATGTTCTCTGTGAAGATCTCTTTGTTATTACTTGACATATTCTCTATGCAGATCTCTTTGGAATAGGGGGAAGACTGCAGTAAAACTGGGTAAATGGCGAAACACGTACAAAAACAAAGTACTATAGTTTTACAAAATACAGAAACAGTGACGATAAACAGCAACGTTTCGACCAACAAGGCCTTTATCAAGCAAACGAACAAACAGGAGTGACAAATTAAAATGAAACACAAATGGACGACCAAATACAAACGTATCTAAGGAAAATCTGGAATCAGATTTTAATACCATTACCATACCGTTGACCATACCGTTACTACTCATACAGTTACTACTCATACCGTTACTACACTTACATACCGTTACTACTCATACCGTCACTACCATACCGTTACTAATACCGTATACTCATACGTTACTACTCATACCGTCACTACCCATACCGTTACTACTCATACCGTTACTACTCATAACGTTACTACTCATACTGTCACTACTCATACCGTCACTACTCATACCGTTACTACACATACCGTTACTAATCATACCGTTACTACTCAACGTTACTACTCATACCGTTACTAATCATACCGTTACTACTCATACAGTTACTACTCATACCGTTACTACTCATATCGTTACTACTCATACCGTTACTACTCAATCGTACTACTCATACCGTTACTACTCATAACGTTACTAATACTGTCACTACTCATACCGTCACTACTCATACCGTTACTACACATACCGTTACTAATCATACCGTTACTACTCATACAGTTACTACTCATACCGTTACTAATCATACCGTTACTACTCATACAGTCACTACTCATACCGTTACTACTCATACAGTTACTACTCATACCGTTACTACTTATACCGTTACTACTCATACGTTACTCTCATACAGTTACTACTCATACCGTTACTACCCATACCGTTTTAAACAAGAAATATCTCGTTGAGTATTATTACTTTTTCTTCTTGGACGATCTCTGGTCATGCGCTTACTCCACTTATTCCACCGCTTACTCCATTTATTCTACCGCTTACTCCACTTATTCCACCACTTACTCCACTTATTCTACCGCTTACTCCACTTATTCCACCGCTTACTCTACTTATTCCACCGCTTACTCCACTTATTCCACCGCTAACTCCACTTATTCCACCGCTCTCACTTTTCCACTTACTCACTTATTCCAGCTCCCCTTACTCACCCACCCATTATTCCACCGCTTCTCATATTCCACCGCCTCCACTTATTCCAGCACTCCACTTATTCCCACTCCACTTATTCCACCTACCTTTTCACGCTTACTCCACTTATTCCACCGCTTACTCCACTTATTCCACCGCTTACTCCACTTATTCCACCGCTTACTCCACTTATTCCACCGCTTACTCCACTTATTCCACCGCTTACTTCACTTATTCCACTGCTTACTCAACTTATTCCACCGCTTACTCCACTTATTCCCCCGCTTACTCCACCGTTAATCACAGATTGGGCTGTTGGCTTTAGGTGTGCAGATTTCCTAACGTTTAATTTTCAGGTTGACTAGGTGTTGCCACATACTGCTTCCCAGCTTGCCCGGGATATGACAGTCGTTCAGGACATGCTCCGGTATCTGTTCCACCTGTTTACATTGGCAGTACTAGTGAGCTGTTTGACTTATTCCTAGTCTATTAAACGAAATAAAATGACATGACCTGTTCAATCAGAGCCAACTCTAGATAACTAGGCCAGACAACTGACCGGGTATTCCCTGACCTAGATCAGAAAAGGGGTCTGGAAATAACAGATGTTTGATAGAACACTGCAAGGTTGTTTTTTTTTTTTCAATTTTACTCGATTCTGTGAGTCTATGGTTATTTATTGGTGAAAAATATTCACAATATTGATGTTCCTTATTGTTAAACTTAACTTGTTGCATAATATAACTTCGAGTTAGCATTTTGTGTTGATTTTAAAATGAATTTTTCTATATACACCAATACTGAAATGCGCGGTCACGTGGTGTAGTTGTGGTCTGATTTCTCATAATTCTTACCGGAGTCCGAAGGCCCATAAGTTTATAGTTGGCTCTGGTTCAATTGAGGTCTTTAACTAAGTCTTTTCCACAATAATATCCATTGTTTGTCTTCCAGTCTACTACATATTTTCTCATAATTATATCCATTGTTTGTCTTCCAGTGTTTGTCTTCCAGTGTTTGTCTTCCAGTCTACTACATGTTTTCTCTGTATGATAGCTTTAGCCTCTTGAAAAGACAGTGGTTGGTAGATGTGTTCTTTGGTACTGCATTCCTTAGCTAAGACATCAGCGCTCTCGTTGCCTACAATGTCACAGGAAGCGGGAGTCCTGTATGTGAATTTCTGCTTTTTTGGACAGCCAAACAAGTTCTCCTATTATTTGATGTACTGTGCTGTCAGCGGATTTAGCCTTCAGGGCTTGTATAGCTGACAATGATTTTGTCCGAAAAACTATCTTGCCTGCAGGTCCTTGCAGCTTATTCATGTGCTGTGTTGCCATCTGTGTCTGAAAGTTCTGCTTTGTAGTTAGAACATATTTGTTTAATGGGTGCAGCAGAAACACAGTAGTGGCACTTGAGTGCTCAATGCAAACTCTTGCTCCACCATTCATGGCTGCCTCCATTGCAGATAAATATGTGTAAATTATTGTCCAGCTGTCTTCTGGAAACATGTAATAAAGATGTTTCATTGTATGTTTAAATTATTGTCCAGCTGTCTTCTGGAAACATGTAATAAAGATGTTTCCTTGTAGTTGCTTTCTTCACTAGATTATTCTCGGAATTTTTGCGTAACAATTTAAGGATGAATGTTGACAAATTTAGTTTGACTGATTCTGGTTCCCAGTGGTCAAAAAAGTAATTCTTCTTGTATAGCTGCGGCAATGTATACCTGAGCTAGGACTCGACTTTCTGCTTCCCAGGTGGCGCCAGCCAGCTTACGTATCACACTTTGTTTCCTTAAAGCTTTTCTATTTATTTCTATTATGTGTTGTGTTTCCAAGTCTGACGGTAAAACTGTTCTTATTTTGTGTTGTGTTTCCAAGTCTGACGGTACTTGTATTATATTCTAGCACATTCAATTTCAACTGTTCTTATTTTGTGTGCAACGAGAAGAGCGTTGCTACAGTTTTGTTCCGGTTTATTTCGAGACCCCATTTACTAACCCATTTTATGACGCCGTTCGGGTATTGTTATTGTTTTTGCATTTGGTAAAACTACAGTAGGTCTACTTTGTGTTTACGTGTTTCGCCATTGCTTCATAGTTTTACTGCAGTCTTCTCTTATATTGATAATACTATTCGGGCTTTCCTGGAGTTTGAAAGTGGCAATACCCGGGAACGTGAAGGTGTATCGCACAGCTAGGTCACCTGCTTGGAGATTGGGATGTATGTCTGGGCAGATCATTGTTATATACCAAGAAAAGACATGGGGACAATGCGCTGCCCTGTGGGATTCCTGTTTGTAACTTGAATCGGGTATTAGGCACTCCATCTAATTTTACAGTCTTTACAAATAGCAAACAACGACTAGGTAACGAGTACTAAGTAACGAGTATGTGCCAAAAAAGTAACAAGAAGCTACCAATACTTAGAGTATCTAAAACGCACATAGCTACTGCTGAATCTTCGTGCGTGGCCAATGCCCGCTTCTGGGGGTCAAAATCACCCTGGCCTAGTTTTCTGTCTCCCGGTGACAACTTACAAGAGTCTCCCATAAAATAATTTACATTTGCTATTTTCAATGTATTTATTCTTGCCAGAGTTTTGTTTATTTTTGACTTATTCATAAATAATTTTTTGTGAAATAAAAGAAACAAATTGACACTATAAAATAGAGTGAAACACAATAATCCACACCTAGTGTTTATATGTCTCTAATGTGAGAAAGACAGAGTGCTACAGTGTCGGAATAAGGTGAACAGACAACATTTAACAATAATAGTAATAGTATTGAATTGAAATCGATGATGACAGCAGTTTGATTGATGTGTTGTAACAACTATAGAAAGTGATGATGACAGCAGTTTGATTGATGTGTTGTAACAACTATAGAAAGTGATGATGACAGCAGTTTGATTGATGTGTTGTAACAACTATAGAAAGTGATGATGACAGCAGTTTGATTGATGTGTTGTAACAACTATAGAAAGTGATGATGACAGCAGTTTGATTGATGTGTTGTAATACTATGAAGTGATGATGACAGCAGTTTGATTGATGTGTTGTAACAACTATAGAAAGTGAGGATAACAACAACAACTAGACGTATTTCTTGTCATAATTCTGTCAATGTTTAAAGTTAAATAATAGTTCGATATAAAAGATATATGATATATGATAGATATATTCTCTTAGTATTAACTTATCATTCTATAATTATAGCAGTTTTCACATTGTACCACTTTTTATTTCTGGTAAAAGTAAAGTAATTGTAACCATCAGCAAATAGCTTGTCCTGAGCAGAACTTTGACATCCATAACATTCCTTCGGAATTTCTCTCTCTCTCTCTCTCTCTCTCATAGACCAGGTGTTCCGCCTCTACAGCCATCATGCTCTAACCGTTATATCCTGAATCCATCTTCTCCGTGGTCTCCCTCTTCTCCTTGCTGACATACCTCCTTCCATGACAGTCTTCTCTTTGCTGACATACCTCCTTCCATGACAGTCTTCTCTTTGCTGACATACCTCCTTCCATGACAGTCTTCTCTTTGCTGACATACCTCCTTCCATGACAGTCTTCTCTTTGCTGACATACCTCCTTCCATGACAGTCTTCTCTTTGCTGACATACCTCCTTCCATGACAGTCTTCTCTTTGCTGACATACCTCCTTCCATGACAGTCTTCTCTTTGCTGACATACCTCCTTCCATGACAGTCTTCTCTTTGCTGACATACCTCCTTCCATGACAGTCTTCTCTTTGCTGACATACCTCCTTCCATGACAGTCTTCTCTTTGCTGACATACCTCCTTCCATGACAGTCTTCTCTTTGCTGACATACCTCCTTCCATGACAGTCTTCTCTTTGCTGACATACCTCCTTCCATGACAGTCTTCTCTTTGCTGACATACCTCCTTCCATGACAGTCTTCTCTTTGCTGACATA